>CM062819.1:1109624989-1110132730 GCA_031772625.1 Pinus tabuliformis
TTATGTGAAGGGAATCACCCCATTCACCTTTGTCCCTATCTAGATGAAGCCCAAAAAGTGTTGGATAACCATCCCACTTCTCCACAGTGACTTCCATCTGGTTACAAGAGACTCTTCCTTAATCCTTCACTAGTTGATGAAGTGACTGACCAGAATCAACCGTCAGTCAAACCCACTCTCTCGAAATGTGAATCCCATGAGTCTATACCTGACCAATCACAAGTCAAGGAAACAATTGACTCGATTTCACCTTCAATTAATTGTACCTTTCCTGTAGAGAGTGGGTATGATACCACTTAGGTTATTTTTCGTTTCTTCAGATTCCAATGAGATTTGAGGCAACCCTCCTCTTCCATCAAGATAGGAGGAAAATCCTCCCATTCTTGTAACTCAAGGGTGTAATTCCCTTTTCTTACGGTACCCCCTCCAAGTAGTCTGGTCACTTCCTCTGATTGGAATCGACTGGTAGGATTTCATCTTCCTTCTTATGTGCCTTTCCATATCATAGTAAACATTTATAATATGATTGTATCTAGCACTATTATAGATGAAGGTGCATATGTGAGCATATTTTCCTCCACTGCTTGGCAGATGTTCGGTTCATCGCCACTTGTGCCTATTACCTAGAATATGTTGGCTTCTAATAGAGCAACCAGTCAAACATTAGGGATCCTTCCTTAGTTGCCTATTACTTTGGGAGGAAATTTTTTTTATCTCAATGTCATGGTAGTCCCAGGCCCTTTAGATTATGATTTACTTCTTGGGCACAACTATGTTTATGACATGGGAGCTATTGTTTCAGCACTCTTTCGAGTGATATGTTTCCCCCATGAAGGTAGAATTGTCTTCGTTGAGCAACTTCCATTTCTCGATCCAAATATGGCTTCTAGTCAACCATCTTCCCTAAATTGTTCCTTTTGTCCCAATGATATCTTCCCACCATAGGTCAATTATGTGACAACATGTTCCATTCCTACATCAACTAATGATCAATTACGTGATGTTGTGCATTGTGTACTGGGGGCATTGGAATCGGATCTCTCTACTGGATTCCTTACTACGTATCCCTTCTGGAGCATTGTTCTCCCATTTGGTGAGAACCTCTTGGAAGTCATGACCTCTTATGTGTCATGATCAAGGAATCATGAGCATAGTTCCTTGTCTTGTGTCAAGTTCATTAAAAAATAAAACAAGGAATATGAGGATAGTTATTTTACCATATCAACCTCATTATAAAATGAAACAGGTCCCAGAGCATAGTTCCTTGTCTTCTGTCAAAGTTGTTAAAAAATGAAACAAGGAATATGAGCATAGTTCCTTGTCTTGTGTCAAGCTCATTAAAAAATTAAACAAGGAATACGAGGATACTTCTTTTCTGTGTCAACCTCATTAAAAAATGAAACTGGTCCCAAAGCATAGTTTCTTGTCTTGTGTCAAGATCATTAAAAAATGAAACAAGGAATATGATCATAGTTCCTTTTCTTGTGTCAAGCTCATTAAAAAATGAAACAAGGTCCCCTAGAGAAAAGTTCTGATTCGAGTCTTTTGATTAGATCTCGTAAAAGCCCAGTCGAGCCTTTCACTTGATCTCATAAATGAACCTTCATTCCATCCACCTGATAGCCACAAGTAGTCTACTTAGGTGAATGTAATGAAGCTTGGGGGCATGCACCTAGAATCAAGTCATCATGTTGGGGGCATGTAAAACAATCTCAAACATAGTTTTTTCATGGTTCAAGCTTGTGTAAAAATGAACCCTTGTGTAAAAATGAGAGTGAATCCAAGCACAGTTTTCCATTTCAAGCTTGTGTAAACATGAAACTGAATACAAATAGAGTTCTCCATGGTTCAAGCTTGTGTAAAAATGAACCCATGCCTAATTTACATCTCGTGATATCCATTTTTATCAGCTAATTTCTACTAGATGAGCCTTGGTTGTTTCATTCCATCGCTACCATCTCTTTGGTCGATCATATTCTTTCACTTGGTTGTTTTTCCTTCCCTGAGAAACAGTTGCAATGAGTGGTCTTATTAGCCAACCTCTTCACATAAATCAACATGCCTTGAGAAGTTCCAACATCACTAGAACCAGTTGCTATCCTATACACCACTTGTTCCTATAAGTGGAGCCCTCTTTAAACTCCTTTTCAGACTCTCGAAACACGAAAAGGTTGCTATAGGATTAAATGAATGGTGTATGGAGAATGGAGAAACTGTCAAGGGTCTTCCCGGGACCCTTGGTAGACTGTAAGATTATCTGTAGTTGTCACAAAGCTACATGCATGTCCATACTCAATAACTAACTATCATAGAAAAATAGATTCATTACCTCGAGTCGTCATGTAAATTTTTGGAGAGCACTATGTAGCTAGGTGGAAGTCCCCTGAGCCGGCTCCAAATCAAGTCTTGCACATAGAAGAGACAAATGTAATCACAACATAAAACCTTGACAATTAATGCATGAATATACAAAATACATCTAGTTGCACATAACTAAGCTACTCATGCTAAAAGACGTTGAACAAACAAATAAATGTCGAAAGAGTGATTATAACCATCGGTTGCATCAGCCTTCCATTACCCCTCCAGCTCCTCTCTCTCTCTCCCTTATTATGACTTCTTATGCTTAGGTCTGAGACTCTGCTCGACAATCAAGTAAGCTATCCTTCCAAATGATTTGACCCCTTTCACAATAGCCCTAGCATTTGAGGTTAGAGTTTCCAAGTTTCTCCATGAGTTTCCTTAGGTAAACGAAATGATGTTGCCATTACCATTTTCCTTCTTTATTAGGATTATAAATGCCTCAAATAGGTTGAAATTTGATGTTTCCTTACTTTTCTGAGTAGATTTAGGAGAGAATGTAGGGATATTTCTTAGTCAATTCGCTCCTTTGACACTTAGATCCTCATTAGGGTTTACTAATGTTTTTCCTGAAGTAACAAGTAGAGTTACTGGGGTCACTAATGCTCCCTTAGGCATGTAGAGAAGCTTTATAAAGCATGTTGTCAGTGTATAGGTAGTGTTAGCTTGGAAACAAGGCTTGTGAACTTGCTCATTACTTCAGCCATCATGTCTTTCCCCTCTGAGATGATGAGGAGGTCATTTTGTTGTGTAACAGATGCACCCTAAAGTCTGAGATCAGAGGCTGTGACGATGGTCGAGATACTTTACTTAACTATTATGTTTCTTTCTTGAAAAAAGAGAGAGAGGATTAGAGCTTCGGGCGGTACGAGAAACCTGACACAACACATATATATAAAACAACTAAAATCATTTCCTGAGTCGGGCATTCCCATGCTTAGTAGCTATGTCAGAGTGATTTTCTCATAAAAGAGATATGACGATGCTGGCCACCAACAAGCACAATGCAGAACCAGTGTCATATTAGGATCATTCTGATGAGCTGTCTCTGAAAAAGAATATACAAAACTTGGGAGAGGAAACAAGGCTGAGTGATGCAAGCCTCTGCCCAAGGTCTTGATTTCTACTTCACTAAACATAATAGATTGATGCATGTGAATATATACGTTGATGTCTAAAGTGCATGAAATCATATAATTACTAGTCAATAATGGAGACCATTAACAGACGTGAGGAAGGCCACCAATAATGGTCATCGTCTCCAAGATTCACAGTGCAATATAGCGAGTCTGAAAAATGTTTTTGTTTTCGAACACTCATAGAATTGCTTAACTAGGAGCCAATAATGAGAACCCCTAATCAAACACAAGGTGACCTACCACTAATGTCTGCAAGTACCAAGGCACTGAATGTGTTTCTAGGTTGTCTTCCTAGATAGAGTGTTGAAGTCGATAGGAAGAGACCTGTCAAAAGGTAGGCCATAATGTGTCCTACATCAATCGACACAAAACGAGACAAGAATGATTTTTTTTTAGGAATCTTGGAGCATTGGGTCAAAACAACAGAGGGCATGATGAAAGGATATATGCTTGATGGGTTGATGGAGGAAACAAAAGGTTAGCCCTTGAACAATAGAAGGCATGACAACAATTTTAACCATGCAGCACTAGACTCATGAACACCAAAGAGTGTTAGGATACAAAGATATAAGAACATCATAGTATTTAGGCAAAACTCATAGGATGGTAATATTCATATTGAGAGGCCGTCACAAGGAAGGTTTATCTGAGGGAGTGTCATGTTCAAGGGAACGACTGCTGCCAAAACACGCTTTCAAATACTAAACACAGTTGTATTGTCCACTTTCCCCATTTGATTAGTTTAGCGACTCCAGATGGGTAAACTCATCGATCTTTTCATATTTTAAGAGTCTGAAATGGACCACAAAAGGAGCGACTCTATGCCCTATCTGATTAGTTTAATGAGTCCAAGAAGGCAAACTCGTCAATCTTTTCATGTTTTAAGAGTCTGAAAAGGATCATAAAAAGAGTGACTCTATACCTCGTTTGTGTAATTTAATGAGTCTAGATGAGACAACTTGGTGGTCTTTTTATATTTAGAGAGTTTGAAAATATCGTAAATAACGACTCCAAGGTGGTTCCTTTGTCATAGTTTTTAATTGGGTGCGACAAAAGTTTAAGAGTATACCTATATCGATTACTTTTCCGTGAGTTAATATATTGAATCTAGATAAAGAGAAACTTATGATCAATAGATGTTGACCTCATTTTGTTACGAGTACAAGGAGACAGACTAAACTCGATATTCATCGTGAATTTTTAACGAGTCACACAACGATAAAATCAATACCTTCATTGAATTTTAACTAGTCAAATGAAGAAAACTCAAGGTATCTTTTTTAGTTTAGTGAGCAAGGAAAAATAGGTAAAATAACTCCCATTCCTTCTTCATATATTTAATGAGCCCGAAGAAGGGAAAAAATTGGGGATTTTTTGATTTAAGAGAAAAAAATGGTCCCAAAAAATCAAGTGCTCTTGTTGTTGCCATAGATTTTTAACGAGCCCGGTGAGAAAACCTTGGGTTTTTTAGTTTAATGAGTGAGAAAAGTACCTAAAAGAATTCTCATAGCTTCTTCATAAGTGTTTAACGAGTCTAAAGAAGGAACTTGGGATTTTTTCAGTTTTATGAGCGAGAAAAAAGCACCTAAAAAGCATGCTCTAACGATCTTTTTCAGTTTAATGAGCTAGAAAAAGAGTGAAAAAGAGTTGCTTGGACCGTTGTCGTATGTGTTTGATGAGCCCAACAATGAAAAAATCGAGGATTTTTCAGTTCAAGAGCAAGAAAAACTCTCGAAAAAGAACATGCTCATATCTTCTTTGTAGTATTTTAACGAGCCCAAAGAAGGAGACTCAAGGTTTTTGGATTAACGAGCAAGAAAAATACCATAAAGAGAATGCTCGATATTCTTCATGGTGGTTTAACGAGCCCGAAGAAGGAGACTCAAGATTTTTTCGAATTAACGAGTAAGAAAAATACCATAAAAGAATGGTCAATCTTCTTCATGGTAGTTGAACGAGCCTGAAGAAGGGAGACTCAAGAATTTTTCAAGATTAACTAGCAAGAAAGATACCATAAAAAGAATGCTCGATACTTCTTGATCTCATGCTTGAAAATAGAAGGGTGTATGCCTTGCATTTCCTCATAATACCAAGGGAAAACATCATGGGAATCCTTAAAAGGGTAGGTGAATCTTGAAATCTCCTTAGGATTGCATTTGGCTCTCTGTATATGTTCCCCCATGCCTGTCTTGACTGAAATATCGATGAGAAATGTCTTTGAAATATTGCTCATTTTTCCTTTTGAGTCCAATGTTTGGATAGTTGTATATGGTGAGGAAATGATTTCAGGTGCATTAAGTGACAGGATTTGAAGAGGCATTATGTTTGAATCAGATATCGAAACACGATGGTGTGAATCCTCCCAAGGTCACTCTTCTAAACTCATGATCTCTCCAATAGCTTTGTCCATAGGTAGGACTTGATTGAGGGGATCGAAAGAAGGAGCAGTTATGGGAGGGGTTGTGGTACCGTTGGCAATGACCAAAGTGACAAGAGACTCAGATGCATATTGAATGGAATGGTAGGCCAATTTGGCTAGTTACAGTGGCATTTTTTCTACGTAAGTGTCAATGTCTGAAGGGGCCAGTAGGATCCAAGGGTCCGTCGGTTCATGAGGAATGGATGAAACCATAGAGACCGTCTATGGAACCGTAGACAACAGAAGAGGAAAATAACCCATCAGGGAAGAGCCCTTCAATAAAATAGTACCAATACTGATGTAAGAGTTAGGTACACCACCCACTAAGGGTACAGAGTCACTAGGTAACGGGGAGTAATCTGGGGAGCAAAAGGATAGATAGTCCACTGTGACTATCTTTCCATCCAAGGGAAATAGGATGATGTGGAAGACCAAAGTCACAATGGAATTCATAGCATAAGTCGAATTGTCGCCCAAAAGTAGATTATAGTCGAGCTTATGATGCATGACTTCAATATCCACCGTTATTGTTTTCCCCCTCAAAGTGATGGGGTAGCTGGCAAGGTAACCTTTTGGGATGAAAGTGTGGCCATCGAAAGCTTTAAGGGAATTTGACAGCGGGGATAGGGTTGGAGAACCCAAAGCGAGCCAACATGAAGCCGACATTACGGAGGTAGAAGCACCTTCATCAATGACAGTTCTATGTATACCTTTACCTTTCGAAAAGATTTGCTCCTGAAATGCAAGCTGGTGAGAAAGGGGAGGTTTACAATTTTCGATGTTGAAAATTGCAAGCATGGAATCCTGAGGGTCAATACCACCAATGGAAAAAATTAGAGCTTTCCTTTGTCCTGAACATGTTTGTAATACTTCGAGCTTTGACATAGCCGATGGTGCTTGTACCAAGTCTTCTCCAATGCTGTAGTTTTGGGGAGAATGTGCAGATGTATTGTGCGTTGTCTATCGAAGTTCCCCTTTAGGGGGTCGAATCACAAGGTAAGCAACCGGCCTTTTGATATGAAGATCGTTAGGCAGTGATGAGTTTTGACTTGAGGAGGATTCCTCTGCCTGAGCGACAAGAGCTCCATAAGGTTTGGGTATGGTCTGTAGATCTACCATTTCGAAGGTGTAAACGGTAGAGGGTCCTTCACCAGCTAAAGGATGTTGCGAACCACCATTGCCCCATTGTGGGGGTTGGGGTTGGTTTGTAATAAGGTGTTGTTGCTATTGAGTGGGGAAAGGGTTATTCAGGATAGCAGGGGTCCTGCCAGTATCTTTTTTAGCAATGAAATCTGTGCATTCCTAAAGACGTAGGCAGTGATAGGTCATGTGGTCTTCAGCACAGATTTTGCAAGGGAATCTGGTGGGTTTATCCTTTCCATTGCCAGGGGGTGTAGCAGCCTTCTACTTTGGGTTTTGTTTCTTTGTTGACTTCTCTTCAAAAGGAGCGATCTCTTTCTTATTCTTATAGAGTGCCAAACTACAAATATATCAGATCTAAGTGTTGGGCATGACATATGGATTGGTCTTCTCTGACCGCACCACCTAAGGTGACATCCTTAGCGATTTGGGGGAGTAGAGACTTGCAAAACCAATCTACTAAGAGATAGTCTGGGAGGGGAGCTTTGACTAATCTCCGCCTACATCTCCATTCATGTATACGATCATGGATGTGGGTGGCAGTATCCTGATGTAATGAAGTGAGGAGTTCCATCCCCGTTTCATAGTGGATGGGTAGCTGGAAGTGCTTTAAGAATTCCATCGCTAGAGTTTCAAAGGTATTGACTGACGCATGTGGTAACTCAATGTACTACTTGGCTACGTTGCCTGTAAGGGTGTAAGTAAAAAGACGTAACTGGATACTCTTATCCACCAAGTAGTTAGAAACACACCAAAGATGATAGGTGGTGATATGGGTACCCAAATCCTCCCCTTGTTTCCCTTTGAAATTAGGGATGTATGTCGGCATTTTATGTGGGATTAGCAGCCAGAGTAAGTTATGATAGATGGGGTCATTCATAAGTTTGTACAAGTGAAGGATATCAAGTGTTGCGAAGAAAGTCAGAGTGTGTGATGCCCCAAAATCAGACCAAGGCGATGACATATGACTTGAGGATCCTTGCAGTCCTCCCATCGTGTGATTCCCAATATTATACACAGGTTGTGTGGTATAGTGGGTGCCTTGGGGTATGGTATTGTAATGTGGATTTCCATAGGGATTGTTAGGCTGGGGTATAGAGTTGCTCCCAGGATAATACGTGCCCCCTTGACTCATTTGAGGTTGTGAGTAGGGTGTCCCCATGGATTTATTGGGACCTCCTTGAGGATTCTCGCTAGCAATAAAACTAACCATAAGTCCTTGACTAGCCTAAGGAGTGCTCATGTCAATCAGTGACTAACCATGCATGCCTGAAAATGGAGGGGGAACTACTACATTCCCACTGGTATATGCATATTGGGAGTGCCCCCAGATTCTTAAATCTGGTAGTTAGAACTATACAGGATGCCAACCATATTTTTGGTTGAAGGGACCTGCGCTAACTATACTATATTGAGCATTACAAGGAGCACTTTATGTAGCACTTTTTGAAGGTATAGAGCTTGACACTAAAGGGGCAAAACCTAGAATAGACTAGGTTCCACTCGTGGAGGGTGTCATGTTAGGGGATGTACCTAGGACAAATGGGAGAGTAGGGTTCACCATAAAAGGTGTGGTATCGATCGTTGACTGGGAAGTGGTGGGGGACCAAAAGTGTCCAAAAATTCCCATGACCCATTAGTCATCGATGGGATGGGTGGAAGTGTTCCAACTAAAGACATAGAAGGTATAGATGCAACGGGAACCAATAATGGGCCCAACAGATTTGTGATCGGAGGATTGTATGGAGAAACAAATCATGCAGTAAAGAAATCCTCTTGTAAGCTTGAACCATCAGATGTCCAAACTGATTCTATGTGAGATCTCGAAGATTGATTTCCCAAAGATGAGTAATCCAGTTCACTAGAGCTCGACAGATCCTCCAAAATGAGTGGGGGAAGTCCAAAAAATCATCTAGATTGATGACGAGGGCCAAATGTAGCCATAGTGGCCGATAATTTTTATCAATAGATTTTACATTGATGTTTATTAAAGTCTCAATGATAACACTGTGGCACCTAAAAAATAAAATATACACTAAGTAAATTAATCAACAAGTAGAGGAAAATGACCCTATCTAATAAGCACCGATCGCTGGAGATGAAACCCAGTATCACAATGACTAATAGAGGGAGCTGGTCAAATGTATAGTTACGGTTACTCTAGATCTTCACCCGAACCTCAGATTGAGTGGCCAAGTACTCTCGTGAAGTTGAGCACCCTCCCAAAAACTGAAGACAAAGTAGGTTCGTTTGTGTTAGGTACTAGGGCAGCCCACCCCAGTTACCTTGTGTTAGTCTCGAAAAGTATGGCCACTAAGGATACCTCAGATAACAGACACTACCGGGGGCACATAGTTGCAGATAATATGTTGTGTGGGCAGGAAACTTGAGTCCCTGACTCAACTTCGATATCCCTGAAGGGTCCCTAATACACAAAATACCTAAACCTTAATACACAAAATACCTAAAGGAGATGCAAATGAAGGCATGCTACCTTCACTTACAGTTTGATGTTGTCTTGTATTTAGATCCGCTTTTACTGGAGTGGTCTTGGTAGTATGAGTGAAAAAGGATTTCTCTCTTTTAATGACACTAGTTTTGGTGTATGATCTTGGGCATTTTACTCACACTAACTATCCCAAGATCCTAGCCTAAACTACTGTATGTTTGCTCTAGAAAGAGTCACTGATTTATTTTAGGTAGATTTTAAGTGTAGTTTGTTAGAGTCTTCGGTAGGGGTGTTGACATATGATATTTGGTGGGACTCTGACTCAAATCATGCAAGAGATAATGCTTGTAAATTTTCAATTTCAATGAATAAGTTGTTTTTTACAAAGGGAGAGTCTTTCATACATCAATATTCATTCCATGAATCCTATTCATTACAACACTAGCATAACTGACATAAATTTTCAATGCTCTCTAATAGCTACTAAAACCAAATAATGCGGAACTTAACCAGCTAAGGAGAAAAATAAATAAAAATTTTTGATTTTTTCTTTTATGAAAATAAAAACTTTTAAGAAGAAAAGCTATTTTCTTAAAAAAAAAACTTTTAGGACACAGATCTTACAAACAAAACACAGCTACAGATCCCTTATTAGTCAAGAAGCAAGTTTCCCAATCCTTTGAGGTCATAGACACAGTTGTATATCAAAAATTGGGTGACTAACGCTCTGTACCAGAGGCCACAGAGAGTTACTGGAGGCACTAATGCTCTGTTTGTACAGCCACAAAGCTTTATAATGCTCTGTTTACAATGCTAACCTGCGTTAGTGAGGGAAAACACTTCAAAAAGGGGTTGTGAAGATTAGATCTAGGGCTAAGCAATGAAAAAAGAGTGTTGCAAGGTCCTGATGGGTCAGAAAAGGAATGAAAAAGTACAGGAAGGTCTGGAAGGAGGAGGAAACTAGTAACTTTCTGGGCAAACTGGGAATTAAAGTGTAGTCCCCAGTGGAGTCGCCAATTTTGCTATAGGATTAAATGCACAGTGTATGGAGAATGAAGAAACCCTGAAGGGTCTTCCTAGGACCCTTCGAAGACTGTAAGATTATCTGCAACTATCACAAAGCTACATGCATGTCCATAGTCAATAACTAACTATCAAAGAAAAACAAATTCATTACCTTGAGTCTCTATGTAGATTTTCTGGAGAGCACTATACAGCTAGGTGGAAGTCCCCTGAGCCGGCTCTAGATCAAGTCTTGCACATAAAAGAGACAAGCGTAATCACAACATAAAACCTTCACAATTAATGCATGAATATACAAAATAGATATAGTTGCACATAACTAAGCTACTCATGCTAAAATGCGTTGGAAAAACAAATAAATGAATTATAGTACCAACACCAAAGAGTAGACAGTACAACTACATTTCTATATTAATGTCAAAAGAGTGATTGCAATGATCGGTTGCATCAGCCTTCCCTTACCCCTCCAACTCCTCTCTCTCTCCCCCTTCTTACCAAGTTCTTATGCTTAGTCTGAGACTCTCTCCACAATCAAGTAAGTTATCCTTTCAAATGATCTGACCCTTCCACAATAGCCCAGGTCTGCATATGTAGCATTCGAGGTTAGGTTTGCCAAGTTTCTCCATTTTCTTCCATAGATAAAAGCAATGATGTTGCCATTCTTTTGAGCTCTTTCCCATTTTCCTTCTTCATTAGGATTAGAAATCCCTCAAATAGATCAAAATTTGATGTTTACTTGCTTTTCTGAGTATATTTAGAAGAGAGTGTAGGGATATTTCTTAGTCAATTTTCTCCTTTGACCCTTAGATCCTCATTAGGGTTTACTAATGCTATCCTCGAAGTAAAAAGTAGAGTTACTGTGGTCACTAATGCTCCCTTACGCAGTGTTAGGTAGCTTTAGCTTGGAAACAAGGCTTGTGAACTTGGTCATTGCTTCAGTTATCATGTCTTTCCCCTCTAAGCTGATGAGGTGGTCATTTTGTTGTATAACAAATATTGCCAAGCACATGTCCTTTTCAGCTCGTAAATGGATTGGAAACGACATCTACTCAATATAAGTTTAACCCTTTTCTAGACTGAGATAGATTACTTACAGAAAAGGAATACGTTGATCGAACATGGTCAATAGGTTCTCTCTTTTATTATTTTATGCTTTTTCGGACTTGAGAGACAAATTTACGAAAAGGAACTTGTGGAGTTTTATTTTTTCCCCTTCTAAAACTATCTAAATATGAAAAGGAATGAGTTCTCATTGTCGTTAACTCTTTAAAACATCAAATAGCGACAAACTTGTCCATCATGATAAGACCGAGTTTCACCATTGCTAGACTTGTTAAAACATCACATAGCGATGCATTCACGTGAAGGGTGGAATTATACTACAAGAATATGTTATCCTCCTCAAGATTGTTTAAAAAAATAAAGAGGTATTGGTCAACAATGACTAGGGAAAATGGGAAAAGGGATAAATCACTTTATGGTAGCAAGTCGCTCTTGAACATGACACTTTCGCTTCATCTCCGTGACTATTTGGGTTGGGTTATTTTCTTGATGGTTATCATACCTATGGTCTGTCACACCATCCATCACTTTGGTTATGGGTCACTGCTTCCAATTCATTCAATGTCGTTGACATGTTCAAGAGAAGTTCACTCAGTAAACTTCATCTTTTTCAATACTCATAAACCTTCATTTTCATGACTGCCATTCCTGAACATTGTGTTGTCCGTCACATTCTATATTCAAATCATTACACTTGTTTCGTGCATTTAATGGGGGATACATCAATTAAATCCTGCGATGAGTCGCTTCTTGTCGACATTAGCACATTATCTAGGAAGTTGACTTAGAAACACCCTTCCATTACCTTGAGGCTTGCATACATCAATGGCAAGTTTCTCACTTCTGGTGATAGGTTCACATCACAGGCCTTTGACCGAAAAATTTGTATGGTTTTCAACATCAAAACATCTATTCAAACCATGCAAAATGTATTGTAGTACCTTGAGAATCATTATCATTATCAGTGATTTCTCTCGCGTCTATTAACAACTTGCATCATTGGCTGGTATCAAATGGTGTCTTCCCATGTTCGAATTCAGATCACATTTTCACATGGTTATACTCGTACTTGAGCGAATGATTGGATGAGATAGAAGACCCCGGATCTAGTTTCATCCTTCTCGGCTGCGATATCAAGAGAGTACTAAATCATCTGTATGATGGCTTTAGACAGATGGTCATCCTATCACGAGTCTATATCTGTCGATGACTATCTGATTTATGTACATGTAATGAAAATTTTATATGCTAAGTATGTGTATGCCTTCCCTCAATAATTCATGAAAAATTCAAAGATATCATGATAATATGTATTGTAATTGATGCAGGTCACCATTCGCTTCAGATCCTCCTCATCACATCATAAAGCATATCACTCAACATTATCATTTTCGACTTCATGCTCTAGGGGGTAGTTGTTACAAGTTTATTTGGGCACATCACTCCCAATGATTAGATTAGTACAAATAGGGCTCATCAAACCCTAATTTTAATTGCTACATGCCCTAGAAAAGTCATCATATTGAATGTTTTCGTCCATGAAAGTTTCCTAGTTTGAAACCCTGTTGAAATGCCTCTTTGGGACACCAACGCAACCTTGGTCAGCGGCAACTGCTCTGCATAGCAGGTAGGTCCATTTAGACCTACATTTCAGAGCACTTAGGCCCACTTTAGTCTATGCTGGGCAAGAATGAGAAAATTTGACAAAGGATTCTAGGAATATTCCTTGATTCTAGAGCATTCTAAAAGGACGCTCAACTCTTATCTGATCCCATGAGCTCGATTTTGGTTAGGCTAAGGATAATTAAACCCTTTATGCTCTCATCCTTTCTCCATGGAAACTAACTATCCAATTATGGAAAACCATTCAATGCCCTATTTATGACAAAACCACTTCCATTTCCCTATAAATTGACCACTCATCATAGTGATTAGGAGGCTAGAACTTGGCTATTATAGAGAAATACTATTGGTTTGAGACTTGAAATCATTGTCAAGTAATGTTATGATGTTGGATAGATGTGCTATTGTTGTGATGAGGATTGGGACTAAGCCGGATGAGTGACATTGGATCAAACCACATTGGGTGTAACTTCTCCTTCTATCAACCAATAATTTTTGTTTGTTCCTTTTCCAATACTTTTGTCTATATCTATGATGAATGTATGTTCAAATTTTGTCAATTCCATTTTTTTTACAGTAGATAGATCATATGATTTTATTTTTGTTTTCTTCTATTTATGTTGGCAGGTACCAATTAAGCGAATTCAGTTTGAGCGGGAGCAACTCAAAGGAGATCAAAGGAAGCAAAGGATCATAAGTAGGTTCCTTTATCTTATGTAGTTAGTTGACCCAAGTTCAGAGTTAGTTGCGCCAACCAACAAATCCATACACTACTGGCCCTTTCAGCAAAAGCCAATGTAGCATAGACTGCAGTCTCACCCAAAGCAGTATGGGGGGATGCAAGAACTAGGTTTCTACATCCAGAGACGAGTGTGATGTATTTTAGCGTCCAGATCTGCCTTCGCGCATATCGATAAGCCCTTAGGGCTCGATACTGCAACTCTACTGAAACAGTCTTCAGACCTTCACGAAGGTCTACGATTGACTTTTGAGGACCTTTATTAGTTGATTTATCCACTTGTGTGCATTAGAGTACAATCTTATATTAGCATTCACACAAATCTACTTAGGTTAATTAGAAAACATAAAAGAATTCATCACAGTCTACACGAAAGTATTTAACATGCATTGCGTACATCTATTAAGACTTGTTCAAGTGAATTGTGCATCATTAGATCAATATTTCATAGAGACATTATTCACCCACAACATATATTGTAAGTAACCAAAAATAAAGAGATATACACTAGAGTTCATTAATAATATTCTTTATTAATCTTCAATTCATGTTTACAAACTCAAAACTACCCTGCACACTCAGCTGCAAGGATCCACGTACTTAGTTGTGGATGCTATCTAAGCATCAGCGCACTCAGTTGCATAGTCTTTCTCTCCTATCTGACCCCTTCTCTACCCTATCACTTCCAAGACTCCATTCCTTATCCATCTAGATATGCCTTAGACTCTCTAAGACACACCTATTTATATCCTTTTACATACAATCCCATTGTCCGCGAATCATGGGTGGGTCTCAAAGCCAACTCAAAATTTACATAAACAAGGGGCTAAAACCCCTTTGACTCCTAGCCATCTACGTGCTCGGCATCCACAAACCATGGAGAATTTACATTGGTTACAAAATATACATCAAAAATTGGGTTATTTTAACCCCAAAATTGACGTAGGGGACCCCATCCCAACAGGCCCCAAACACAAAGATCCCCCAGCTCCACCTAAGCTACAACAACTTTGGAAACACTCTGAGTGGCTGCCTGCTTGACCTCCTCAACTAGCTTCTCTGTAGTTGGTCCTTCTGCAAGCGTCCTCATTGTCTGCTACAAGCCGTTAGCTTCTCCTGAATATTGGTTATGACCTCGTCTGCCTGATCTAACCAAGGATGTAGCCTGGCGTTAAAAAATGCCTCCTTCTCTTGTGCGGCCTCTACCTATGCAAGGAGTTGCTTCGCCTCCTGCAATTTTGCTAGGCGTTGCGCTGGTGCAATGTAGTGCGTCATTTCCGTGACTTCTTCATACTGCCTCTACAGCTTCCTAACCTCTATATTTAGTGTCTGGAGGTTTGTGTCTTCCTGTGGAGTTGTCACCAACTCTATTTCTTGCTCAAATAATGCCGAATAGTCAATGACTGTGGCATCAAGAGTGGCCATTCCTTCTGTAATGGAAACTTCACACTGCTCTTGGACCTCAGGCGGAGTTGTGGGCTGCAATTTTAACTGTAGCTCAATTACTTTCATATTGAGCTCAAATTGAACTCAACCAACCTCTGCCTTTTCTTCGCACACACCAGTGGCTAACTTCCTGATCTTCACTTCTGGCTGTGCATCTTCGGGGATGTGAAGCTCAGGCACTGTTTTGCATGGCTCTGCAACTACAAACTCTAGTTAGGAACCCTGTGCCTACGACATCTCCTTTTATTTCAAGGTCTACTTCTTGTTAGCGAACATATATTCATTGTTCACCCTATATTTGCTGATTAGGTTGAGATTTCGCTGCTCTCGAGCTCTCAGTTCCTCTATCACTCCTGCATGTAGCATGTGGAGGATCTTTTTAGGGAGCGTTGTTATGTTTAGAATGACGTACTTAAGTGTGCTTAAGATGATGTGATTGTTGACTGACTATGCACAAAGTGACCCATATGGAAATCCAACAATACTAAGATCTAGGTTCCTTACCAATTTCATTTCTTGACTCATCGCAGATGCCAGGCTCGCATGTTCTGCACTCGCTTGACCCATTCCCACTTGTATCCTATTTTCTTGGATTGGCATCTCACGCAGATCTTTTTGGACACTCCCAAGCTTCTTTGTATATTCTTTCTCAAACTAATGCTGCACTTCAGTTGTAGTGTCCCTGATTTTATCTCTGGTCTCATCGAGATCGCCCTCCGTCAAGATCATGGGATCACCCTGCAACTTGCCTAACTTTTTATTTTTCTAGGGACCTTCCTCGTGCCCCTTTCCACACTTCTTCGAAATGAACAGTGTGCTTTTCCCCTCATCTCCTCTTCCAGCTTGTTCGTAAATTTCTTCCTCCTCAGTCTCTAGCGAAGGTGATTTTCCACTTATTTCTAACTCACGTTTCTCTTGTTCTACCTCCTTCTTGGCAGTGCGCTCTCTTCCCATTCGATCCTTCTTTATTACTTCCTTCTTTCTCTGTGTGTCTAGGTTCTGTGCAACCTTCTTAGCTGCTTCCTTTCTCTTCTGTGTTACTGAAATTCCTGTGCCCTTACTTTTGCCAACAGATATGTTTGAGGAGGCACACCACTCTGCTAGTCATCACGCAATCACCTCTTGCACATCTATCTCCGTCACCAAATATGGAAAGTCATGCCATTTCTACTATGGAGCCTTCTACACTTGAATGTAAACTCAGTGGATGTCAGCCTTGAATGTGGCATAGGCTGACAGTTGCATGTACAAGGTCCGGGACAACCTTATGTGTTGGTTAACGGCCATGTGGAGGCTTGATTCCATCAGGACCCAAAAGATCTTTGTTTCTATCATTCGCGTGGGGTCCTTTATAGCCCACATGGAGGCGAAATATGTTGCCTCTAGTAATCCTTCTTGGAGCCGAGGAAACTTGCTATCCTCCAACAGTTCTGATGCAACCAACACAATAGGTAGTAGCAACCAAGCGTAATGAAACAACTTGATTTCATCTTGGGCCTCGCATAGTTTGCCAAGAACTCTTGACAGAGATACCTCGACCAATTGAACTGCATGCCCTTCATGCACTCGGTAGTTAGGGACACTACAAGCACCAAAAGTTCATCTGTACAACACTTTCTCACTACTTTCCCTGCTAAAATTTGCATGGAAATTTGAATTGCAGAGTCATTTATTGAGGTGATGGAATATCCTCGCACCTCCTTCATGAGGTCTAATTCCTTCTTTATTCTTTCTACCAAGTCCTTTTATCCCATCTTACCACCAAACTCCTTGGCAAATTCAATCCCTCATATGGCAGATGCATGATTTTGTGGTTAAGCATGTCAATGATGGGGATAGCCCCTCCTAGCTATAAGCACCCATCGTGCACCAAAGTGAGCAGCTGACACACACAAATTGTGTTGATAGGGATGTGGTGATAATGGGGCACCCACAATAGATTAAGTAATCATGAATTCTCCACATTGCAGATCCATTCCACCGTCTCTAGAACGGTAACATCTGACTCCACATAGTATACATGCTTCATGTACTTATCTGTGGCTAATTTTGGAAACCTAGCTTCATCTACGAGGTACCAATCTTCCATCTTCAGCAATGGGATCCACACAGGAAGTGAACCTTCAAAGGGAACCTGCTCAAGTAGTAGGGGTGTAGAAATAAAAAATTTGTCTAAATCTAGATCCTTTGTGACCTTCGCCTTCCCCTTGTGCAGAGGGATATAGTTGGTTAGCTTTGTGATGGGCTCCATTCCCTTCGAATCTATGTATTTTGTACCATGGCCTTCCTCTGCCACCAAGTCAAATACCTTCTCACGCTGCTTGTCCTTTTTTTCTTCAGCTATTGGGTGGATAAATCGATCTTGCAGACAAGGCCGATCTCCCTAGTATCAAAAGATATCTAGCAACAATAAAGACAAGAAAATCTACCTTTCTCTAAACATATTGCGATTCATTAATAAAAACTACAGAGGTGTTTAGACCCTACCTTAAGTCCAATGCTAGTTTGTAGCAGCCATCCTTCAACTGTCCGAAAGAGTTTCCATTTGAGAACTTTCAATCACAGACAAGTACACATCAAATAACACCTGCATAGCTAATATCATAAATCATGTTCATTATGGTGATCAAGGAATCCATAAAATAAACCATAAAGCATAGCTTATTGAGAAAACTAAACTTATTTGTATTAACTTTGAAATAGAAGAACTTTACAACCTTTGGTGCCTTGATGTTGCACAAGCTCTTCCCAGGGTCCGAAACAGGAATCTCCTCTACTTTGACAAGCCTCACACTCTTCCAAATGAGATCAAAGAGGTATGTAATATTTCGTCACAAAAGCTCAATCAGGAAGACTAAGTTCCAGCAGCATTTCACCTCAAAAGTATTTAGCTTTTAACCTCCTCAATAACCAGCCTAATGCTTCATTTTATAGTGCAAAGGAAGGAGCTTACAGGTCCACCTATGAAGGGATAGAGTGCTCCTTCAAAGGGATAAGCTCTTCACATCAAGGGGTTAGCTCCTTAAGGTATGGAAAGCTAGAACCTTAAAGGAGCGAACCTTCCACCTCAAGATTCCTTCCAGAAGCTTCTAGAAGTGACTCAAAGTGATTTTTTAGGAATATACTTGCACCTTTTTTACTTTTACAGGGGTCCGCACCCATAACACAGAGACAAAGAGGTTAGGTGCACAGGGGAGATGACCATTAGGTGCGGGACCGTAGGTAATGCTAAGAGAAAGTGCGGAACCAGAGTTTTATAGACTTTTGAGGGATTTCTCTTATTTTCAAGTCTTGATATGAAGAACTGAGGCTTAAGACTTGTAAAGGAGGGAAGTATGAGTGGTAATTGACTCACGTATATTACATAATGTCAAGGTGACAATTTTTGTGCAACATATTGCCCCCTAAAGTGCGAAGTCTGTAATAGATGAAGATAAAGTCTTTCATGTATGAAGAGTGAAGTACTTTATCATTTCAAGGATCATCATGTGGACACCCCAGTCAGAACCTGTAAAAACATTCAAGGTAATATATATATAGATATATATATATATATATATATATATATATATATATATATATACATATCATTGCTGAGGTAGGCATTTCCATTGTCAGATCAAAACTGACTAGAAAACTAACTAAACTGCTCTGATACAGGAATGATTTTGTAATACATGACGAGTATAGACATATGTAGACACAGTATGGGCACAACCATCTGTTTATGAATAGTCCACTGTATAATGAATAACAAAATTCCTTGCAGCCTGGATGGTAGAAACTAGATCAAGGGTCTTGATTTCTGCTTCCCGAACTAGTACGATTCTATCCACGCAAATGAATGTGTCGAAGTAGAACATGGTAGAAACCACTTGATTACCAGTAAATTATGTGAACTATTAAAAAGTGTGAGAGAAACAACCAATAATGTCAATGGCTCTCAAAGTACTCAGTATAATCCATGAAATGTGAATAGATGAGGTGATGTCGAACATGTCATAGAATCCTTTGATCGAAGGTCAATGATGCAACCTGTCGTCGAAGGTGAGAAACTTGCCATTAGGGCATGTAGATTCCAAGGTACTGACGATTCCTAGATCATCTTTCTAGATAATGAGCTGAAGTCGATAGAAAGTGATCTGTCGTAGGCAAGCCCACAACACGAAATCATAGATCAAGTTTTGAAAAATATATTGGCAAGGACTAACTCAGGGATGTTCAAGATGGATGTTAGATATTTTGCAAATGAATGGTTTATTTGAACTAGCCTCTTGAACACATAATGACACTGCAAATGGTTTGGTGACAATTGACCAAAAGCTAATACCCAGAAACCAATTAAAGACTTTCAATATGGTTTGATTAACTGTTAGGCAAAGGATTTCCCAACCGAGGTGAACAAAAAGTGTAATGTTAAAGAGTGGTTAACTGCTTTTCTAAAACACAAAGTGTAACAAATAGGTTCATTTTCCTCTCTTTTCCCCCACCATTTCTGGCAAGTACCTCTTTATTTTTGACAAGCTTGACGAGGATAAAATTTTCTTGGTTATAAGCTCATCCTTCGAATGAGTCCAACTTAGTTTAAAATTCGAAACCTAAGAAGGAGCGGTTCGTTCCTATTTAAAATTGAACAGGTCCTTGACTGTTAAATTTTAACGAGTCCAGTATGGGAAAAACTCGGTGTTTTTCAATTTTAGGGAGTCCGAAGAAAAACTTAAGAAAACTCCATGGATGTCCTTTTCCGTAAATTTGTCTCTCCCAAGCCCAAAAAAGTATAAAATAATACTTGAGAGAAACACTTAACCATTACGATCAAGGAGTACTTTTCATAATTAGTGGCCCTGATCTGAAAAAGTAAAAAAGCGATCAAAGACGCGTCGTTTTATAACCAATATCGAACTTGAAACGACAAAAGTCCAGTGATATTTTCATGTTTATACGGTCAGAAAAGAGTTGTAAGTGGACCGTCCTTTTAATTCCATTTTAACGAGTTAAAAGCGAAAAACTCAGCAATAATTTCATATTTTACGAGTCGGAAAAGAGCTTAAAGAAGAATCGTCCTAGAGGAATGAGTGCTATAAAAGGTAGCAACTGGTTCTGGCAATGGAGGAACTGCTCAAAGCATATAATGGTTAAGAGGTTGGTTAATAAAACCACTCATCACTGTGGTCCTTCAGGAAGGGTAAACAACCAAGTCAAAAAATATGGTCAACTAAAGAGGTGGTGGCGATGGAATGAAAGCAACCAAGGCTCATCTAACAGAATTTAGCGGATAAAAACAACAATCACGAGATGTAAATCGGGTATGGGTTCATTTTTACACAAGCTTGAACCATAGAGAGCTATTCTTGGATTTGGTTTCATGTTTACACAAGCTTGAAATGAAAAGCTATGCTTGTTATGAGTTCACATGCCCCCATCATAATAACTCAAAACGAGGCACATGTCCCCCAAGCTTCATTCCATTGAACGAGGTGGATGGAATGAAGGTTCACTTTCAAGATCTTGGAAAGACTCGACGACTCGAAAAGGGAGTTGTTTCATGTTTTAATGAGGTTGACATAGGAAAAGAACTATCCCCAAAACCTTGTTTCCTTTTTTAATGAGCTTGACACAAGACAACTATTCTCATGACTCCTTGTTTCATTTTTTAACGAGCTTGACACAAGACAAGGAACTATGCTCGAGACTCCTTGTTTCATTTTTTAACAAGCTTGACACAAGACAAGGAACTATGCTCAAGACATCCAGTTTCATTTTTTAACGAGGTTGAGACAAAAGCAAACTATCTTGATGACTCCTTGTTTCATTTTTTAACGAGCTTGACACAAGACAAGGAACTATGGTCATGACATATAGTTTCATTTTTTAATGAGGTTGAGATAGGAGCAAATTATCCTTGATGACTCCTTGTTTAATTTTTTAACGAACATGACACAAGACAAGGAACTATGTTCATGACATCCAGTTTCATTTTTTAACGAGGTTGACACCGGAACAAACTATCCTCGCAATAGGTCAGGAATCAGAAAACGATTGTACCACCTGATATTCAATTTCAAAGGGATTCAAAGGCATCGTTCAATCAAATGAATCCACCTTAGAATCGGAAGGTACGATCGAAGGATCATCAAAAGCAATAGTGTTCGATGAAATCATATGAATAGTTGCAATAGAAGGTGATACGTTAGGAGGAGGGAAGGAAAAAGTTCCTAGTAAACCAGAATCTTTAATCAATCCTACCCCAACATCCTTGTAAGGGATAGTCATTTTACCGACGTGCTAAACGCTATCAGTAGAGGTTGAGTCAAATGAGAAATAACTCAGCTATTTTATCGTAATTATCTTTCCGTTATGAGGAAACTTAACAAGCCGAAAGACCAATGAAACAATAGCAGTCATAGCATAAGACCAACTATGACCCAGGAGAAGGTTGTAATCTAGAGGGGCATCAACCACTTCCACATCTAGATTTACAGTTTTTCCTTCTACCCCTATAGGTAAACCTTCCAAAATACCAAAAGGATGGAACCATCAGCCATCAAAAGCCTTTAGAATTGTCGGAGACTGATTGAGTGTAGGAGAACCAAGAGATCTCCAACACTGGATCGACATAATACATGTAGAAGCTCCTTCATCAATCACAGTCCGAAAGCAAGGTTTGTTTTTGACTAAAATTGGAATCTAGAAAGCCATTTTATGAGGAAGGTGGGGTGTACTATCCTCTAGATCGAATACTATTAGGTTTGAATCCTGAAGATCAACAGCTCCTATAGTAGACAATAGTAATTTGCGTTGTACTGGGCATGATTGCAGCATTTCCAAAGTTGACATTGCTGAAGGGGAAACGGTTAAGTCTTCAACAATGTTATAATTCTGAGCAACTCTTGCATATAGATTGAAAGATGATTTCCGAAATATACCTCTAGCAAGCATTTTGGTTACTAAGTCTGGGTTGGGTTTCTCAAACTGTAGTGGAGCAGACCCAAGAGGAGGTGTAGTTGATGCGTTTGAATTAGAATATTCTTCTTCCTTACCATCATAGGATTTTTACTACCATAAACTTGTGATCGTGTCACAATCCTGACATGAGACATCATCATAATGGGTTCTTCTGAGGTATTCGAGGAAGAAGAGACCACTTTACTATCTTGAGTAGGAGAAGGATCTCTCAAGATAGCAAGCATTTGAGAACCTTTAACGAATTTCGAAAAGTCTGCTCGACATGGACATTCTTTAGTAAAATGATCCTTGTCACAGATGAAACAAGGATAGCAAGGTTTTCATTTTTCGTCAATAGATTCATTTTTTTTTGTTTTATCTTTTGAATTTTGATTGTTTTTGTTCTTCCCCTTCTCTTTACTATCAGATTTGGTTGTAGATGAATCTACGACATGGACTTTGGCAAAAACTTCAGCGGAAGAATCTCTTTTTGAGGAATCAGGTAAAGTTATTGTAGGAGAAGAATTCTTTGAAGATTTCTTCTTGCTTTAATACTAACTAAACCAATCATACCATCAGCAACATGAGACCCTGAAGGAGCTGTAGTTTTCAGAAGATTAGGGATTTTTTCATGTAAATTACCTCAATGCGTATAGACGAGGTCAAGGTACTGAGCTTGAGAAATGACTTTCTCTTCAGTGACAACTCCTGCCTTAGCTACATCTTTAGTGATTTTAGGTAACAATGATTTAATGAACCATTCTGCTAAAATTTGATCCGGAATGAAAACTTTCACTAAATGCCTTCTACGTCGCCATTCATGAATAGGATCAGAAATATATGTGGACGTGGATTACTTTAGTGAAGTTAACAATTCCGTGCCATTGTCGTATCTGACAGGAAATTGAAAATGAGTTAAGAAAGAAGTGGCTAACTGACTGAAATTATAAAAGGAACCTCATGGTAACTCAATGTACCATTTGGTAACAAGACCAATAAGAGTTCTTTGAAAAAGACGCAATCAAATTGAATCATCAACGATTGAATTAGATGTACACCAGAGGTGATAATTCATCACATGATTTGACAGATCCTCACCTGACTTACCCTCAAATTTTGGGATATCACTGGGCAACTTATTAGGCATTGGTGGCCAGTATGGAAGATAGTAAATCGAATCATTTGTAAGGTGCGACAAATCAGGTAAATCCAAAGTTGCAATAAATGGTAACAGACTGTTAGGTTCATGAAAACCTTGTGTAATGAGACCAGCTCCAGGAAGAGGATATCTAGGATACCATGGAATTGGATTTGCACTAGGAATGTTATAACCTCCTGGAAAACTAGGATTAACCGGACCAAACTGGGGTTGTTGAGGCTGTTGATAAGTATAGCCAGGGTATGGTTGATACTGATAAACTGGATTTTGTACAGCAGGACTAGATTGATACTGTCCCTGGTACGGTTGACTCATGGAAATTATACTTAGACCAGCTTGTCCTGCAGGCATCTAGACCGAAGTTTGAACTGTAGGTCCTGACTGGGATACAGAGACTTGAGGAGTTGACACTGATGCATAGATAGTAGAAATCAGAGCTATAGATACTCTAGAAACAGGTGTGGTAGATTGAATAGAAAATGCAGCAGTTGCAGCAGCAGTTTGAGGCGGAGTTGGAGGTGAGCTAGGCCCAGGCTACTAAACTAAGCCAGGTGCAGAGGTTGGAAACATAGGTTGGATAGGTTGTTGGATTGGACCAGAAACCAAAGACTGTCCATCTTGATAAGGTAACTGCACATTAGGTTGCGAAGTCTGTTGAGTTTGAGATGGATCGCACAACATATTCATTCTGGGACCCATAAAAGGGTATACATATGGAGGAACATAACTTGGTTGAACGTAGGACTGATAATTAGGAGGTACATTTCTAGCTCCTTGTAAAAATGATTGACCATAATGCAGTTGGAAACCTTGAGCTGGGTACTGACCTTGAGGTTGATAACCTTGAGGCACGTACTTGTTAGCCTCCTGCTGCAGCAGGTTAATCATCTATCATGATCGACATTTTTACATGCCAAATATGTCATACTTTGCTTGCTGCAATGCTCCATATTTGCTACAGATGACTAGAGAAGTATCCATGAAGGTTTTCTAGTTTTAATGCTATTGCTTTGTTCCAGTTTTTATGAGTAATCCATTTTTGATCAGTTTTTCAGTTAAGAGAGGGCCACACAGGTTAATCTTGGTCTCCCTAGGTTTCAATTTCCTGTTGTAGAATATAGAGAATCATTATCTGTCCAAACAGCTTAATCTTCGTAGATTTGTAGATAGGTAGAGAAACAAGGGTGCTCAACAGCTTAATCTGAGCCCCTGGCTGAAATAAGTGTAGAAGTAGATAGGAGCACAGCAAGAAGAAAGAATGAAAAGCTGGGTATGCTAGTTCAAGTGCACCCAAACCAAAAAGAAGAGAAAATGCTAGGTGAGTAGGTTGGGTAGGTAGCGTTGTGGTTGCAGAATCATGGCTTGTGATCCATTTCATATTGTCAAGTGTCATATCTATCTAGATCACAAGTTGAAGGCAGTTTTTTCAGTTGGAGGACTTCAAGCGAGGCATGTCTAACTTCCCTTTCTTCCTCTTTCCCCAAATCACTCACTAACTTCCCTAAAAGAGGTCAAGATCTGCTTGGTATCTCTTAGTCTCATCATTCTCCATATCATTTACCTTGGTGAAGATCTGCTTCACTCAAGGAATGTCCATACCGCTTCTATGAATCATTTTCCCTCTTAATAGACTAAGATTCACATACTTAGCGCTTTCTTATCACTTGTCATATTAACTACTAACACTACTATGTAGCTCCCTATCTATTTCCCCTTCCCCTACTAAAACTATGTATATAACTCCCCTATATACTTATCCCTCCCCCTGGTTGAAATATAACCATATGCATCCTTGGGAATTGCTAAGTTTATCTGAAACTTAGCAAGAACTCTCATTTCCCCCTCAAGCCATCTTCTCAGGCATTTTGGACACTTTCCAACGCATAGAACCCTTCATCCCCCCTAACTATCTCCCAAGTGCATAAGGACTCATTCCTTTGCATAATTCTCCTTCACATGTTTGAAAAATCACCCCTTTGACCTTGGTTTGCCTTTATAAGGCATGAAACCCTCTTTAGCCACTAAACCCCTTTCAAAACCACTTCACTTTCCTCCTAAGTGCCTTTGGACTCCTTCCAAGGCATAAGAGTACCCAAACCATGCAAAAACCATGTTATAAACTTCAAAACACTGAAAAAATCCTCTTTTCGGGCTATCAGACCCCTTCTGATGCCCTAAGAATCCATTTTAAGCCCCTTAATCACCCTTCCGAAGTCATTTACCTTTGCATTTTATTAAATTGCATGCTCTGATGCATTAAAGTATCATTTGATCCCCCTCCGATGCGATATCGCTATCGGGAGGGGGCAATGGCATATTATGAGCAAAATGGAGGCTTAACACTATGAAGCGATATAATGGTTAACGCTATAGTGTAGTGCTGAAAGGCCAGATCCGATATCAAATAAAAGGGGCCTATAAACAGTTCGAGTCCACCAGGTTTCGGCGATTTCATATGGCAAACCTTTGCTTCCGCTGATAGCGAAACGCCGACTAAATCTTGGTCGTCCGCTTTGGCTCCTCAGATCTACGGCTCACATTTATCTACATTGCTCCCATGTTTGGCTCTGACCAGCGGAGCAGATATATTATAAAGCGCAGTGCAATGGGATTTCGGGTCCGCTTACATGTTTTATTAAAATCCGCCGATTGACATCGTCGATGGGCCGTACCCGATACAAATAAAAAGTGGGCCTATAAGCATATCAGGTCTGCGCAGTTCGGTGATTGTTATGTGCCAGCCCCCGGTCAGCCCCGATGCGATTTAGCGATAGTCGTTGGATCGGCCCGCGCCGGATCCAACGGCCAGGATTTAAAGGCTGCTACAGTGCCCGCCGAAAGCGATTTTTCATTGAAATTTCATATTTTGGGCACATTTTCTGTGTTATTCAGAAATGGGCCGTTTTCAAAGGTTTTGTATGTGGTGCCTGCGCCCACCCAGGTTTAAAGAAATAATGGTTTTCTCAAGCCATTCTTGGATCGCTCCAGGCCCAAATTGCCCCAAATAGCAGGCTTCCATCTCGGCAGGTTTTCAGTGACCCTTTACCCATCTAGTTCATGATGTTAAGTGTTGCTAAAGCATTTTGAGTCGGCCAAGGGCTGACAACCACCCAGACGCAACAAAGCGGCTCGCAGCAGATACTTCGGCCAAATAACGGCCACTAATGATTTGATGTGATAGTTCAGAGCATTTTTAAAGCAAAGAAAGATCAGGGAAGTGACATAGAGTATCAGGCAAAATCTTCCGAAGCAGATGAAACAGAAGGGCCCCAGTAGATTTGGCAAAGCATCATCAAGCCGTTGTGGCTCCCCAACTTACAATTATGGCCATGAGGCCAGTACATGACTCACAGACCTCTCTCCACTCATTTTTGAGGCTACTGCCTCATGCGCAGCCCTTGTTTACATGACTTGAGATGCCAGCTGCCCCATGCGCAGTTGTTTCTGATGTTTTATGCATTTATTTCCAGCATAGATTAGGTTCAAAGATAGTGATTGCACATATCTCTTTTGATCTGTTTTCAGAGATATTTTTTGGGATATTTTTCCCCTTGACACCTGTTCAAGGGCCAGTTTTGATGATTTTTCTATTTAAGCAACCCTATGAAACATTGTAAAGGGTTGGTTGTTGGTTGGTTGTATTTCTGATTCCAGACTTGCGCTATAAGCTTAAGAACTTCTGTAATCAAATATTGATGGAATATTTGCATCTGAACTGGCTGGTTGTGCTTTCAATGGCTGAAGAGCTTGATGTGGAATTCATGTGCTTGCTCATGGTTCAATAAGTCTTTCCTCCCTCTGTTTATCAGTTTATATGTATTTGTATCATCTGTATATCATAATCTAAGTTGCAGGAAGAAGGAATAGTTCAGAGTTGGTTTTCATACCCTTTGTGCTCAATTCTTGTAACTTTTTATGTTTTCCTCCGAATTAGTGATGAATATGCATACTTAATTGATCATGTTTAAGCTATTTCCTTCACATATGAATGATGTTTAGGAATCCTTCATTGCTCCTATATAGTCTTCATCCACTTTCCCTCTTTGGATGGATGAGAGATACTTAATTGCCTCTCATCCCCTAACCTCTATTTCATCCTTTTTGCAACATTTAATCATTGTGCCACATGTAGCTATCCTGCTCCATATTCTCGTCTTTTGCCAAGGAAAACACACCCTTCAGTTCACATTCATTGACTCCATGCCCAATGGTTTGAACTTCTTACACTTTGCATGTCAACTCTGCTTGAATAGATCAACCATCCCACCAAACTCAAACAAAACCCATGTGCATCATATCTAGCCTAAAATCATCCCTTAAACAAAGCTATGTCATAAAGAGAGAGCCCTCTCTGACTGCATGTAGGCTAGGACCTGCAGTCCAAAGATTGGTTTGTGGTTACCTCGGTCGTATCCCTTTGGGAGTCAAAAGGGACAACCTGAGTGATAACATAATGGGGACTCCATTGGGGACTTTCCTCAGATAATTTCACAAATCAATTGGCAAGGCTCCGCTGAGATAGAACCAGGCCCTTAAAGGTTTTCATCTAGCTCATATTTTTAGAAAAATTCCCAAAAAACAAGCCAGAAGCTGGATCCGAAGACAAAGAAACGTTATACAAGGTCAAATCCAGACCCAAATCCCATAGCCGCCCTTGAAAATCTGAATTTGATCCAAAGAGGCCTCAGGAAATTAGAGCTAAAGGAGGATTCTGCTGATTCTACCCTTGTGATAGTTCAGCCAAACTGCGGCCCTACTCCTGTCAAAGTTTTATTTCGTTCAAACCCTATTTCCCCTTGTTCTTCATCCACTCCTTCCACACCTCCATTCACTGCACATACTACCATTACCACTCCTATTATCCCACTTATCCCCGTTGTTCCTGTTGTCCCTCTTATCCCTGTGAATATGGCTAACAGATATGCACCTTTGCAATTACCTGCTAATCCTGGGGCCATGCCTCAGGATTACCAAACTAAAATCACATATTTTGATGGCACAAGTGCCTGCACAGCCCTTCAGCATACAAAGAAAATGCAGGATTACTTTGAAAGCTATGAGATTGATGATGATGGTGTGAGAATGAAGATTTTTGTCCAAAGTTTGACAGGCGATGTCAGGACTTGGTTTAGAGCACTTCAAGCTAACTCCATAGCAGACCCAGAAGCCCTATACCAATCATTTATCAACAGATGGGAAAAGAAGAAGGACCCACTTCACATATTGTCCGAGTACAATTCTATTAAAAGAGGCCCTCAAGAAACTGTTCTGGACTACTGTGCTAGGTTCAACAATGTATACAACGCCATCCCTCAAAATCTTAGGCCTCCACCTGATCTGGCCTTATATACTTTCCCTGATGGATTTGACTCAGACATGGCATATCAATTAAGAGAAAGAGCCCCCCAAACTTTAGCAGAAATGCAAAACATAGCTGTCAGTGTGGAGGCTAACCTGATAGCCAAAAGAAACAAGGCAAGGACTGAGAGAAAGACTACTTTCAAAGAAGAGTCTTCAGGTTGGGATCAGAAATTCGACGCAATAATCACTGGCATGCATAGACTTGGAGATAGAGTAGAATCAGTCGAAAGAAAAACATCATGGGAGGGACCACAAAGTAATGCTGTCAGAAATCCCAACTTCAGAAGAAACCAAAATCCAAATACTGGAAGGACTAGCCCAGAGCGAGATATAAGACCTCCTTTCCAAGAGAATTATACTGAAGCATCCACATCTAACCAACAGACAGACGACACTCATATCAACTTGATGGGCTTGAATGATGAACAAGATGTTTTTCTAAGCCAAGAAGATCAAGAAGATGACAACATTAATCAATTCCAAACCAAATTTGGGGAGTCATTTGACTTCAAGCAAGGATATGATACAACTATCTATGAGCTAAACAAGCAATATAAACTCAGAAACAGAACCGTTGATGTGCCCGTGCCCATCAAACCAAAAGAAAAAGAACAACCTAACAGAGTTAAAGGTAAGGCTCCCATTGAAGAAAATGCTGATAAAACTCTCCCAAATACGCAACAAGCACAAATAGAGGACATAACAGAGAAACAGCATTCTAAAAGTCAGCCTCTGCCACCTTTTCCCTCAAAGGAAAATGCGCATTGTAGTCCAAAAATCCTGCCCATTACTGAAAAAACGTAAGCAAACACTCTCCCTAACGATGGCAAAGAAGAGCGAAACACTGAAAATTCAAGTGAAAAAGAGAATTCTGCCATTTCTAATGCAAAGGCTCCATTGGAGAAACCATTCAACTTAGAAGCAGAAATAAGAAAACCTAAGATTTCCATCCCCTTATCTGAACTTGCAAAGCATGATGTGTATAGGCAACAAATCCAAAGATCACTGCAAATGCCAGAGAATAGGGATGATGTGAATGTTTTAGATGATACACCTGAATTGCTTTTTGGTCCAGAAGTTGATGGCAAATCAGCACATGGAGCTGTTCTACCCTTTTATGTCAGTCTGCACATACATGATAAAGTTTTGCATAATGCAATGTTTGATTCAGGTGCCTCGCACAACCTTATGCCTAAAGTTGTAATGGAAAGACTAAACCTTGATGTCACTAGGCCATATAAAGATTTATTCTCCTTTGACTCAAATCAAGTCAAGTGTTTAGGTCTTATCAAGGACTTGTGTGTCTCCTTAGTCCAATATCCTAACAAGACCATCCTCATGGATGTTGTAGTTGCTGACATCCCTCCAAAGTATGGGATGCTCCTATCACGATCTTGGGGAGCAAAGCTCCAGGGATCCCTTCAATTAGACCTCTCTTATGCCACTATATCAGTCTTTGGGCAACCAAAAAGACTGTATAGAGAAACTCTCATGAAATACATGGTAAGTAGTGAGGGCAAGCCCCAAAATTTCCCCATCTACTCAGTCCATACTGATATGGATTCTTTTATTTTGTTTAATGATGATAGCTGCCCTCTAATTGATGACAAGCCTTTGGCTTTAGAACAACAAGCACATATCAATCAAGAATCGGTTGCACATACTCAACAAATTGTCACAACAGCCAATGCAACCAACATACAAGAAGAACCACCCCAAACAGAATCTTCAAATCTGCCCAATCCTAAAATGACTCAAACTCTTGAGACTAACCACAAGCAAGAGATCACATGGTATTTAGAGTTTGATGGATCTGTTAACAAGTTAGGAGCAGGGGCAGGTGTATGGATTCATAATTCTCATGACAATCATGCAGAGGGTCATGCTTATAGACTGAATTTCAAATGCACCAACAACATGGCTGAGTATGAGGCACTCCTCTTAGGCCTTAAGCTGCTCAAAGCTTTAGGAGCTGCCAAAGTTTCCATTCTAGGTGACTCAGACCTAGTAATCCAACAAATGAAAGGCAACTTTGTTACCAATGATAGAAGGCTAAGAGCTTATAGGACTGCTGCCACTGCAATACTTGATACATTCACTGAATCCAAGCTTGCCAAGATTTCAAGAAATCATAACATTCATGCTCACAGCCTAGCCACTTTCGCTAGTACATGCAAGCTGCCCTTTGAACCCAATCACCACTTTACAGCTGAAATAAAACATAGGCCTGCTGTCCCTAACAATATCAAAGATTGGCAAGTGTTTGAGGATGATGCTCAAATCAACAATTTTCTTACCTTACAGCATGAGCTTTCAGGCCTAAAAATTGATGAAGATGCCATGGATTACCCACAACTGCAAGCAATCAACCAAATCCAGCAAACTGTAACAGCTCAAACAGCTAGGAAAATGCTACAGCCAACCATCTTTGATGAAGAAAACATAGAGGAATTGAAACAAATGCATTTGGTGGAAATAGCCAAAACAGAGGCCGAGATCATTGATCTAAAAGATAAATTTCTGCTTGCTGGCCTCACTCCATTAGAAGACATGTTTGATGCCAATGATGTCCCCAAAAAGCCAAAAATGCAGCCCTTAAACGCTGCTCTAGAAGAATACAACATTGGGACAACAAAAAAGCACAAAATGATCAAATTGTCTAAGTCTCTGCCTCCTGATCAAAAACCAAAGTACGTTGATCTATTCAAAGAATTCCAGGATGTCTTTGCTTGGAGTTATGAGGACTTGAAGTCCTATGACACCTCAGTAATCCAACACACCATTCCCTTAAAACCAAATCAAACGCCCTTCAAACAAAAACTTAGGACAATCAATCCTGTGCTCCTTCCCTTGGTTGAGAAAGAAGTCAAGAGGATGTTTGAAGCAGGAATCATAGCACCCATTAGGTTTTCCGAATGGGTGTCAAACTTAGTTCCCACAAGAAAGAAAACAAATGAGATCAGACTTTGTGTAGATCTCAGAAATCTAAATCAAGTCTCGCTAAAGGACCACTATCCTTTGCCCAAAATGGACCACATCTTGCAAAGGGTGGTGGGTTCATCTAGAATCTCTTTACTACATGGCTTCTCAGGTTTTAACCAAATACTTGTTCACCCAGATGACCAAGACAAGACAGCCTTTACCACACCGTGGGGAACATTTAAGTATGTAAAAATGCCATTCGGACTTAAAAACGTTGGTGCTACATTTCAACGAGCAATGGATATTGCATTTGCTAAAGAACTACATGACTTCCTAGTTGTCTACCTTGATGACTTAACCCCATTTTCCAAATTTGATTCAGAACACCTCAAGCATCTTAGGCAAATTTTCATGACATGCAGGAAAGGATGGTATTAGGATTGATCTGGAAAGGATCCAAGCCATATTGCAGATCCCATATCCTAGAAATATAAAAGAATTACAAGCATTCCTTGGGAAAATCAATTTCCTAAGGAGATTTATCCCAAACTTGGCTAAGCTAATAAGAATGCTAAACAACATGCTCAAGAAGGATGCCAAGGTAAAGTGGTCTCTAGAGGCCAAGCAAGCATTTGAGGGCATCAAATCAGCCTTAACTCAAGCCCCAGTCCTCACAAGTCCAAAATTTGATAGAGACTTTATCATATTTTCATTCGCATCTGATAATACTATAGCTGCTGTCCTTTTGCAAAAGGATGATCAAGGAGCTGAAAAGCCAATTGATATTTTCAGTCGAGCCTTAAGAGATTCCCCCCTGAAATACCCAATCATGGAGAAGCAAGCCTATGCCCTTGTTAAAGCAATCAAGGAATTCCGAATTTATATTTTGTATTCACATGTGATTGCTTGTGTTCCAAATGCTATTGTAAAAGACATATTAACCCAAGAGGGGTTAGAAGGCAAAAGAGGCAAGTGGATTGCTAACATTATTGAGTATGACATAGAGATAAAACCAACCAAGTTGATAAAGGGACAAGGTTTAGCCAAACTGATGTCCGAAACAAACTTTCAAGCCTTAGACATCAACCAACTGGACAATGAACAGGAGCTGGCGACTCCACAGATCAGTGACACCTTTTTGCAATCCCCATGGTATGCTAATATTTGCTTTATATTGTTAAACCTGTGTGCTCCCCCAGGATTGTCCAGGACCAAGAAAATATTTTTAAGAATGAAGGCTTTGAAATTTTGTGTCTTAGATGGTGCATTATTTTGGAAAAATCATGAAGGCATATTGCTTTATTGCTTGATCAAGAATGAAACTAGAAATGTCATGAAAGAATTCCATGCAGGGGACTGTGGAGGACATCTATATTGGAAGTCCACTGCTGATAAAATTTTAAGGGCTGGTTTCTATTGGCCCACTTTGTTTGCAGATGTAAAGAAGTTTGCCGCCTCATGCCACAATTGCCAAATCTTTGAAGGCAAGAGAAAGCTACTCCCTTTGCGTCTGAAACCCATCTCAACCGAGAAGCCTTTTCAACAATGCGGTCTTGACTTCATTGGAGAAATCCATCCCTCTTCCTCAGGTCAGCATAGGTGGATTTTAATAGCCACCGATTATTTCACCAAGTGGATTGAGGCCATCCCATGTAGGCAAGCCAATGACACCATCATTATCCAATTCCTTGAGTGCAATATCCTTTCTAGATTTGGCTGCCCTGAGAAGATCATCACTGATAATGCCGGTGCTTTCAAATCCAAAAAGAAATTTTTTTTTTGCCATAAATTCCATATCACTTTAGGCCATTCCACAACCTATTACCCTCAAGGTAATGGCTTAGCCGAATCATCTAATAAGAGCCTGATCAGTATCATTAAGAAGACCTTGGAAGAAAACCAGAAGAACTGGCATAAAAAGCTCATCAATGCCCTTTGGGCAGACAGACTTTCAACAAAAAAATCAATTGGGATGAGCCCTTATGAGCTTGTCTATGGTATGGAAGCCAGGTTCCCATCTTATTTGGGCATTCCCATTATGAAGTTGTTGCAGGAGGTTCGAGCTGAACCAAATAATATTCAACGAAGGATCAATCAAACCATTCACCTTCAGCAGACCAGAGAACAAGTTTATGACAGAGCTCAAATGCTACAAGAAAGGCTAAAAAAGGCATTTGACAAGAGGACTAAGGTTGAGGATTTCTTTATTGACGATAAAGTGTTAAGGTGGGACTTAAGACGAGAAGACAAGGGAAAGCATGCCAAGTTTGACTTTCTGTGGAAAGGCCCATTTGTCATCAGCGCTATTCAAGGTAATAATACATATTTTCTCAAAACTCTAGATGCCTGCGCAGTTGAAGAGGGCCCTGTGAATGGTCGCATGCTGAAGCCTTACCTTGATCCAATGATCTAAGGGATACATGTTTCTGATGTATATATTTGTATATTAATGCATGTACATATAAGCGCTTTCTTTTTTTGTGTGTAAGCAATCCGATTGCTTGGAACCAAGCAGCAAAGTTATGGAGGCAAAGCAGCGCAGGTCCTCCGTTTTAAAAATCTACCATAAGCATTGACCACAGCAGAGCAGCGCAGCAAAGCTTGAAGGCGCAGCCCACGCAAATCCCCCATTTCAAAGCTCTGCCTTTGCATTGATTTTGGGAAAAGAGCGTAGTCCCGAAGAAAAGAAGCCAAAGGAGCGCAACATTCGAAGCCTCTGTTCTTCTGAGGTGAATTTCAAAGAGAAGCACATCAATTTTGCCCCCGGTTATGAACTTACTTCAAAGGGTGCACAAGGCAGGTTATGATATATTTTAAAAATACACTCAATGATAAAGGGGCAGCACTGTTGTTTATAACAACGGGTTCAAATAAAAATGCTGCATTCAGGCTTACAGCTCATTCAATCAATAATATCAAAATTGAGGAGCAGGTTTCATTATATCAACAGCACTGTTCAAAGACAAAATTAAGAGGAGTTGCTCCAGTTGGTTCCCCTTTTGTGTGTACTTCAAAATGCAGTTCTCAAGCAAAAGTGTATGCAATATCAAGCACGCGGAAGAAAGCAGGCGATGCTTTATTTTTCACAGTGTTTCAGTTAAGGAGGAGTGCTGCATTCAAAAGTTAAAGTTCTAGTCATTCAGCAGTTAGCGAAGAAGAAATTTTCAATTAAACAACAACTACAGAGGATCAAGGCATTCTGACCTGCTGTTCTTGGCTTGTCACAAGGAAAAGCCATCCCCAAGTGGAGCCACTGTTAGCCTCCTGCTGCAGCAGGTTAATCATCTTTCATGATCGACATTTTTACATGCCAAATATGTCATACTTTGCTTGCTGCAATGCTCCATATTTGCTACAGATGACTAGAGAAGTATCCATGAAGGTGTGCTAGTTTTAATTCTACTGCTTTGTTCCAATTTTGATGAGTAATCCATTTTTGATCAGGTTTTCAGTTAAGGGAGGGCCACACAGCTTAATCTTGGTCTCCTTAGGTTTCAATTTCCTGTTGTAGAATATAGAGAATCATTATCTGTCCAAACAGCTTAATCTTGGCAGATTTGTAGATAGGTAGAGAAACAAGGGTGCTCAACAGCTTAATCTGAGCCCCTGGCTGAAATAAGTGTAGAAGTAGATAGGAGCACAGCAAGAAGAAAGAATGAAAAGCTGGGTATGCTAGTTCAAGTGCACCCAAACCAAAAAGAAGAGAAAATGCTAGGTGAGTAGGTCGGGTAGGTAGCGTTGTGGTTGCAGAATCATGGCTTGTGATCCATTTCATATTGTCAAGTGTCATATCTATCTAGATCACAAGTTGAAGGCAGTTTTTTCAGTTGGAGGACTTCAAGCAAGGCATGTCTAACTTCCCTTTCTTCCTCTTTCCCCAAATCACTCACTAACTTCCCTAAAAGAGGTCAAGATCAGCTTGGTATCTCTTAGTGTCATCATTCTCCATATCATTTACCTTGGTGAAGATCTACTTCACTCAAGGAATGTCCATACCGCTTCTATGAATCATTTTTCCTCTTAATAGCCTAAGATTCACATACTTAGCGCTTTCTTATCACTTGTCATGTTAACTAGTAACACTACTATGTAGCTCCCTATCTATTTCCCCTTCCCCTACTAAAACTATGTATATAACTCCCCTATATACTTATCCCTCCCTTGGTTGAAATATAACCATATTCATCCTTGGGAATTGCTAAGTTTATCTGAAACTTAGCAAGAACTCTCATTGCCCCCTCAAGCCATCTTCTCAGGCATTTTGGACACTTTCCAATGCATAGAACCCTTCATCCCCCCTAGCTATCTCCCAAGTGCATAAGGACTCATTCCTTTGCATAATTCTCCTTCACATGTTTGAAAAATCACCCCTTTGACCTTGGTTTGCCTTTATAAGGCATGAAACCCTCTTTGGCCACTAAACCCCTTTCAAAACCACTTCACTTTCCTCCTAAGTGCCTTTGGACTCCTTCCAAGGCATAAGAGTACCCAAACCATGCAAAAACCATGTTATAACCTTCAAAACACTGAAAAAATCCTCTTTTTGGGCTATCGGACCCCTTCCGATGCCCTAAGAATCCATTTTAAGCCCCTTAATCACCCTGCCGAAGTCATTTACCTTTGCATTTTATTAAATTGCATGCTCCGATGCATTAAAGTATCATTTGATCCCCCTCCGATGCGATATCGCTATCGGGAGGGGGCAGTGGCATATTATGAGCAAAATGGAGGCTTAACACTATGAAGCGATATAATGGTTAACGCTATAGTGTAGTGCCGAAAGGCCGGACCCGATCTCAAATAAAAGGGTCCTATAAATAGTTTACGTCCGCCGGGTTTCGGCGATTTCATATGGCAAACCATTGTTTCCGCCGATAGCGAAACGCCGACTAAATCTTGGCCGTCCACTTTGGCTCCTCAGATCTACGGCTCAATTTATCTGCATTGCTCCCATGTTTGGCTCCGACCAGCGGAGCCGATATATTATAAAGCGCAGTGCAATGGGATTACAGGTCCGCTTACATGTTTTATTAAAATCCACCGATTGACATCGCCGATGGGCCAGACCCGATACAAATAAAAAGTGGGCCTATAAGCATATCGGGTCCGTGCAGTTTGTCGATTGTTATGTGCCACCCCCTGGTCTACCCCGATGCGATTTAGCGATAGCCGTTGGATCAACCCCCGCCGGATCCAACTGCCAGGATTTAAAGGCAGCTACAGTGCCCGCCGAAAGCGATTTTTCATTGAAATTTCATATTTTGGGCACATTTTCTGTGTTATTCGGAAATGGGCCGTTTTCAAAGGTTTTGTATGCGGCGCCCGCGCCCGCCCAGGTTTAAAGAAATAATGGTTTTCTCAAGCCATTCTTGGATCGCTCCAGGCCCAAATTGCCCCAAATAGCAGGTTTCCATCTCGGCAGGCTTTCAGTGACCCTTTACCCATCCAGTTCATGATGTTAAGTGTTGCTAAAGCATTTTGAGTCGGCCAAGGGCCGACAACCACCCAGAAGCAACAAAGCGCCTCGCAGCAGATACTTGGGCCAAATAACGGCCACTAATGATTTGATGTGATAGTTCAGAGCATTTTTAAAGCAAAGAAAGATCAGGGAAGCGACAGAGAGTATCAGGAAAAATCTTCCGAAGCAGATGAAACAGAAGGGCCCCAGCAGATTCGGCAAAGCATCATCAAGCCGTTGTGGCTCCCCAACTTACAGTTATGGCCATGAGGCCAGTACATGACTCACAGACCTCTCTCCACTCATTTTTGAGGTTGCTGCCTCATGCGCAACCCTTGTTTACATGACTTGAGATGCCAGCTGCCCCATGCGCAGCTGTTTCTGATGTTTTATGCATTTATTTCTAGCATAGATTAGGTTCAAAGATAGTGATTGCACAGATCTCTTTTGATCTATTTTCAGAGATATTTTTTGGGATATTTTTCCCCTTGACACCTGTTCAAGGGCCAGTTTTGATGATTTTTCTATTTAAGCAACCCTATGAAACATTGTAAAGGGTTGGTTGTTGGTTGGTTGTATTTCTGATTCCAGACTTGCGCTATAAGCTTAAGAACTTCTGTAATTAAAGATTGCTGGAATATTTGCATCTGAACTGGCTGGTTGTGCTTTCAATGGCTGAAGAGCTTGATGTGGAATTCATGTGCTTGCTCATGGTTCAATAAGTCTTTCCTCCCTCTGTTTATCAGTTTATATGTATCTGTATCATCTGTATATCATAATCTAAGTTGCAGGAAGAAGGAATAGTTCAGAGCTGGTTTTCATACCCTCTGTGCTCAATTCTTGTAACTTTTTATGTTTTCCTCCAAATTAGTGATGAATATGCATACTTAATTGATCATGTTTAAGTTATTTCCTTCACATATGAATGTTGTTTAGGAACCCTTCATTGCTCCTATAGTCTTCATCCACTTTCCCTCTTTGGCTGGATGAGAGATCCTTAATTGCCTCTCATCCCCTAACCTCCATTTCATCCTTTTTCCAGCATTTAATCATTGTGCCACGTGTAGCTATCCTGCTCCATATTCCCATATTTTGCCAAGGAAAACACACCCTTCAGTTCCCATTCATTGACTCCATGCCTAATGGTTTGAACTTCTTACACTTTGCATGCCAACTCTGCTTGAATAGATCAACCATCCCACCAAACTCAAACAAAACCCATGTGCATCATATCTAGCCTAAAATCATCCCTTAAACAAAGCTAAATCATAAAGAGAGAGCCCTCTCTGACTGCATGTAGGCTAGGACCTGCAGTCCAAAGATTGGTTTGTGGTTACCTCGGCCGTATACCTTTGGGAGTCAAAAGTGACAACCTGAGTGATAACAGTACTGATTTTGGGGTTGATAAGAATCATGAGGAGTATGGGGTTGACCTTGGGGTATGTACTATCCTGAAGGTTGAAAACCTTGAGGTAGCCCTCCAAGCAAAAACTAACTACCTTGGGGTTTCCCCCCAGGCGATAACTGACTACCTTGAGGTTACCCCCCAAGCAGTAACTGACTACCTTGCCCCCCAGGCGGTAACTGACTACCTTGAGGTTGAGGGTTTGGAATACTACCAGACGTCATAAAGATCTGTTCTATGTTCAATGTTTTAGTTCCATTATTACCAGGTGATAACTGATGTTCAGTCAGTCGAGGAGTTGCTCCTGAAAAGGTACCAGAAAGTGACTAGTACCCCAAAGGAACAGTAGGACCGCCATATAAAAATGTTTCCAATGATTGGGAAAACATAGATGACTGCCTTGAAATGATTGATCAAGGATAATAATCTCTGGGTGTAGGATGAAAATAATCACACGCAAACAGAGAAAATTTCAACAAAAGAACCTAAAGTCCCTAAAGAAACAAACAACTGAATCACACGCCTAAAAAGATATAAGAGTTCAAACCACACACAAAAATTAACTTCCCGTACTGATGAAATCCATTGTCATAGAATTTAATACAGAAAGGGCGGTTGGAACAGTTACCCCGACAACCTGCTTAATGAAACAGGCTGGCACAAGTTTCTTCACATAATCATCTCGAGTGAAGAGAATCCCCCAGAGAGTCCAAGTGAGTCTAGTCGACTTCTACTCCAAGTACGGTGAGACCCATCCTTCATCGTCACCTTAGGAAATAATCTTAAGTTTATGGACACTAAGGTTACCAACAGCAACAAATACAATTGGGGGAACAGTCTACGATCTGATCTATGCACAAGGGCAGAGTAACAAAGCTCAATCCCCTTGAGGGCTCCTTGATATGATCAATTTGAGGTTTACCAACAAGTGACCCTAGGTTCCTCGACAATGGTTAATCCAAGGTTTACTGTTTTTAATACACGCAAATCTTCTATCTTTCCCAATGAGAGAGACTTGATTGTCTCAAAGGTTCAGACATGATCTCGTGGTTGACTCCTTTAAGAGTAGCTTCCTAGATTATATCAATTACAATTGGATTTATTTCCTTCCACAAGATATATCTGCTTGTTTCTTTTAACTATCTTGGAGAGTTGATTACTCCCTACTGCAAGATACTAGCCTAAGTTATATTGGTGATAAGAGCCCTAGAAATAAAAAAGAATACTAGATCAATTTTAATTAAGCATTACATTTATGGGTTGTTTGTTAAGTAAATAGGTATGGAAATGAAACTTTGATGGTGTGAAGACTCGACTCCAAGAACACTGAAAATGCACCTAAAATGATAAACAATTCATTTTTCTTTCAATGAATTTCTAGCTAAAAGAAAGAGTTTGAGAATGCAAATCTTTTAAGAAACAAATCCTTCTTTCAACATAGAAATGAAAAGAAAATCCTTTTGTATTTTTCAATAAGAACTCAAAACGAGACTACTAATTAAAGCTCACAAAAAATCCCTTTTCTTTTTTCAAAAATCAAAACTATATATAAAAAAAACAATTTTCTTTCAAAAGAGATCCTACAAGTTCTAGAAAACACTCAAAACTACAAAAACTAATTTTGAGATCTAAAAGCTTGAAAAAACCTAATGTATAAAAGCTTCAATTCTTTTTGAGGACATTTTACTTAGTTATTTAGTAAACTAAGGATTAATTTGTTCAGAATAACAAATCAATAAAAAAACATCCAAATGTGTTTTCTTTTATAAAAATGAAATTCAAAACTTATAACCAAGTTCGTTCAAAGATTTGCAAAGAGAAAATGAAATCTATTTCTCACCAAGGATAGATTTCACACACCATTCAGACTCATCAAGAAGACAAAAAGACACCAGGGTAATCTAAGGTTTCTTAGGCTTCTAATCTTTGAGTCACTACATAGACCAAGTGAAAACCAATCCAAGCATGCAAAACTTCTAGAAAATCATCTAAAAGAAAAATACCAATGGAACTTACTTGCAAGAGATTTTTGACAGAAAACATGCAGATCTGGGTAGACACTAAAAGCCGTAAATAAAACCTAAACATAACTAGAAGAAAACATTTTAGGTTCTTCAAAAATTTAACAAGGTCCACAGGCTTCCAAAAGAAACAGGAGCGGTACTGCTATGTGTTCTAAAGGAAAAGTGTGGAGATTCCTGCACTGTCTGTAAAACAAAAGTGTGGTCCTCTGAAAACTTCAAAAAAAAAAATAATCTAGATCCTAAAAACTACCCAATCCCACACACATCAAGCGAAAGCCAAAAACAAGAACAAGTTTCTTAAGTCAAAGAGAAAGGAAAACCAAAAACCAAATTGAGTTCCCCAGCGGAGTCGCCAATGTGTTGATCGGATATATCGATCTTGTAGACAAGGTTGATCTCCATAGTATCAAAAGATATCTAGCAACAAGAAAGACAATAAAATCTAATGTTCTCTAAACATATTGCAATTCATTAATAAAAACTATAGAGGTGTTTAGACCCTACCTTAAGTCCAATGCTAGTTTGTAGCAGACATTCTTCAACTATCCAAAAGAGTTTCCTTTTGAGAACCTGCAATCACAAACAAGCACACATCAAATAAGACCTGCATAGCTAATATCATAAATCATGTTCATTATGGTGATCAAGGAATCCATAAAATAAACCATAAAACACAGCTTATTGAGAAAAATAAACTTATTTGTATTAACTTTGAAATAGAAGAACTTTACAACCTTTGGTGCCTTGATGTTGTTCAAGCTCTTCCCAGGGTCCGAAACAGGAATCTCCTCTACTTTGACAAGACTCACACTCTTCCAAATGAGATCAAAGAGGTATGTAATCTTTCCTCACAAAAGCTAAATTAGGAAGACTACATTCCAGTAGCATTTCACCTCAAAAATATTCAGCTTTCAACCTCCTCTGTAACCAGCCAAATGCTTCTTTTTATAGTGCAAAGGAAGGAGGTTACAGGTCCACCTATGAAGGGATAGAGACCTCCTTCAAAGGGATAAGCTCCTCACATCAAGGGGCCCGCACCCATAACACAAAGACAGAGCAGTCAGGTGCACAAGGGACATGACCATTAGGTGCGGGACCGCAGGTAATGATAAGAGAAAGTGCGGAACTAGAGCTTTATAGACTTTTGAGGGCTTTCTCTTACTTTCAAGGCTTGATATGAAGAGCTAAGGCTTAAGACTTGCAAAGGAGGAAAGTATGAGTGGTAATGGACTTACACAGATTACAGAATGTCAAGGTGACAATTTTTGTACAACAGCACCGCAAAATGCTTCTTGGGGGATTCATGTACTAGGACCAGATTTTTCTGTTTATCCTTATTGGGCTTCTGTGTTTCTCTGGTCAGGGTGGGATTTGGCCTACGCAACCTTGGAACGTAGGCACAAGAGTCGGAGCTTCCATACTCACCACTTTTGGGGAAGCTCCTCTAGAGGCAACATTTCCACAAGTGTTCATGGCTTCTCTAGAGTTTTGTCCAAGAATATTTTCAAGGATGAACTTTTGATTTAGCTCAAACAACTTAGGAAACCCATGGCTCACAACGAAAACCTCCCAATATGATTGGTTCATAGGTGAAAAACAACAAAGCTCAAAAATAACTCTAAGGGCACAAAGTATTCTCTGTTGGACCAGCGTTCATAGTTTATAGAGGGTTTCGAATTTGAATCTAACTATTCCCCCTAAATTCTAACAATTAATGTTGTTTTGGTGGTAGATATTCAAAGATTTTTGCCTTAAATTTTGCTAGCCTAGTCCTCCTAATCATCTTCTATTTGTCAAGTCATGAACAACAACTCCAATATTCACTTTTCTACTATGTTGCACAATACTTCCCTCCATAGCGTAGCTTCCTGCGTGCAAATTCATTGGTCGTATCTTCATCACCTTCCACGCAACCTGCCTACTGCATAGTCCTCCAACCCTAGCAGTGTAATTTATAGTCCCGTGCTCCCTTACAACTTCTTGGAACACTAAGACTGTCCTGCCATCATATAGTCATTTTGTAGGATCCCATGTGTAAAAATTCAATCGGCTCCTCTTCACCATTCTCAAAAAAAGTTCTGCATTAAACTTCGCAAGTTGAACTCCACCCCCATCAGTGATTTCTTTGATGATATATGGCCCTAGCCAATGAATCTTAAATTTTCCTAGAAACATAATGAATTAACTATCATATGACAATACCAAATCATTTACCTTGAATGTCCGAAGATTGATGTGGCGATCGTGCCATGCTTTTTCACACTCCTTCTATACTTGATTATGGAATCCACCCAAGAACCAATCCTCTTCAAGCTCCATTAGCTGCACGAGATGTTCCTCCAAGGCTTCGCGATCTTCCATACTTGTGAGAGCTACTATGTGTAGACTAGGCCCAATATACTCCATTGGCATTACAACTTCTACACCATACAACAACCTGGACAACGTTTGTCGTGTTAGCTTCTTGCAAGTATTCCTATATGCTCATAGTACTATAGGTACATGCACATCTCAATCATTTCACTATGAATTATAGATATTTGGTAGTGCATTCTCCAAATCTTATTGAAGGCCTCAATAGTTCCATTGACCTATGGGTGATATGGTGTGCTCTTCTAGTGGTAGACCTGGAATTCCTTTGTTAACGCGTTCATTATTTGATTCAGAAAGTGCATATCTCTATCGCTCATCAACACTTTCGGGCAACCAAATCTGGTTAGGACATATTCAAATAAAAACTTTGCTATTGTAGCTCCTATACAATCCTCAACCGACTATGCTTTCGCCCATATGGTAAGATATTCTGTCATGGTGATGATATAGCGCGCACTAGTTTTCTTTCCTAGGGGCTGAATTGACCCAACAAAATCAATCACCCATTTTTCAAATGGTTGCAATGATACTTGAGTTTGTAATGGTAATTCATCTCTTCGCAATGGTCTTCCCATTCTCTGACATGCATCATATGCCTTACAATATGCTTTAGAATCCTTATGTAGAATTGGCCACCAGATACCTACACGAAAAATCTTTTGTGCAGTCGCTTTTCCTGCATAGTCTTCTCCCATAGCCCCTAAATGAGCTTCAATGAGAATGTTATTTCTCTCAAACTCTAGCACATATCTTCACAATATCTCATCAGCACCCATCATATACAGATGTCCCACAATCACTGAAAAGTCTGTCGCGTGCACTAGTAGCTCCTTATTTTGCTAAAGTGTATACCCTTCTGGTGCCATCCCCATAGTTAAAAAGTGAATAATATCTACAAAATTATTATCTTCTAGCTACACCATAAAGAGCTTTGCATCTAGAAACCCTTCCTCCAATTACTAGGCTTCTCTCCTATTTTGATCTGTGACAGATGATCAGGTCTTGCGTTTAACCTCCCTGGCTTCGCAATTACCTCAAAGTCATACTCCTGGAATAGTAGTAACCATCTGCAAATCTTCCCCCTCAACACAGGCTTATCTACTAGGTATTTCAAAGTAGAATTATCTATGTACATCTTGAAATGCCCTCCTAATAGGTAGTGCTTGAATTTTTGTAGTGCGTACACCATGTCCAATCCTTCATGCTCAGTCGTTCAAAATTTCTTCTCGGCATTTGATAATTTCCTACTTACGATGGCTATAGGGTGGTCCATTTCTCCTTCACTAGCTTGCATTAACACTGCGCCCAACAAAATGCAAGAGGCATCGACATGTATGTGAAATTCCTTCTTCCAATCCAGGAATACCAATATCAGCACAGTGACCATCTTTTCTTTCAAAACATCTAAGTTGCATTGACATTGTTCATCCTAGCAAAATGTTGTGTCCTTCTTCGATAGTTTCTCCATAGCTGCAATAATCTTAGCATATGATTTGATAAATTTTTTGTAGTATGTGGTATGTCCTAATGTCACGCGCAGTTGCTTAACATTTCTCGGGCCTTCCAGATTCACTATCACTACAATCTTGGCAGGGTCACCGATCAGCCCTTGCTTGCACACTACGTGATCTAGTATGATTCCAATGGGAAAATAGAAGATGCATTTCTTTAGATTCAATGCGATCTAGTATCTGTGACATGTATCCAACATCAAGCGTAAACTTCACACATGGCGCTTTACTAATCTGAACATTGTCCAGTAATCAAAGTCTACTTCCAACAACTTATTAATGAACTCCTTGAATGTTGTGATGACTACACGAGAAACTATTGCAGGTGCATTCTTGAGTCCAAATGACATCACAATGTATTGAAAACATCCCCATTCCATCGCGAAGGTCATTTTTCTCATATCCTCATGCGTGTTCTTAGTATGATGATACTTTGAAAACCCATCAGTGAAGGAGTAGGCCTCCTACACTCCAACATTCACTAATACTTTATTGGTGAATGGTGTCGGAAATGGATCATCGACAAAGGCATCATTAGGCTTCCAAAAATCTATGAAAATCCTTATTTCTCCCTTCTACTTCTTCTCCTGAACCACCATTGGGCTCACCCAATCAGATTTTTCCACTAGTTCTATGATGCTTTCTTTAGTGTCTTATTGAACTCTGAGTGAACCTTTTCCTTATAGTTAGGATTCAGGCGATATGGCCTCTGTGTAACAGGTTTCATGTCTGGATTCAGAGTGATTTTCATAACACCCAAGTATCCTATTATGCCCTTCATGTCCAAAAACATGGTAGGGAACAAATCTTGATATTTGTGGAGTAACTCAGCAACCTTATCCAGAGCAGTTTCATCCCAATAATCTCCAATCTTTACAAACTTCGGTTCTGCTTTAGTCCCAATGTTTACTTGCTTTTTTTCAATGGCGCGATGATGTCTCCATTATCATTTTGAAGGCCCTTGACTTTTTGCTGCCCTTCTGTCTCTGGAATATTAATATTTCTTGGATCTTCATCCTCCTCCTTTGTGATCACATTATAACAATCCAGCGCATGGCGCAGTTGGATGCTCCATTCTCGCTGGACCCATTCCAGAGTTTCCTGCAGTGTTCTAAAGATAATTTCCTTAATCTCCTATAGGGCTTCATCGATGCTCACGAAGTTGTCTTCGGAACTGAAGGTCAATAGGAATCCTTCCTTCAATATATCCCACTCTGCGGTAACATGGCGGAGCTTCGTCTTAAAATACCAGTTCATGGGAAATGTATCTAATGTATAGAAAAATAAGTGTACCCACTCTGGCTATGGCTCTGTTCCATAAGATTTAGTCCATTTCACTGGGTGATCACATGGATCATCCCTCTCTTCATATTTCCTAGTGAATTGAGTGTTAGGTTGACAAAATGACAACCTTATCATCCTTTTGTAATCTGCCATCCATCAAATCTATCCTTGTGCGTACCCCACCATTGTGCCGGCATAGCGCATAGTGTGAAATCTAACCCTTGGAAGTGGTTATGCTCAGAGACTTCATGCTCAAGCGCATTTAGAAAATTATCCACGTCAGTTAAACCATCATAAAAAGGTATGCTCCTTACCTCTGACGAAACGCAGCACAATGATTTAGTCATCAAGTTGCAACATAGTGTAGATACTTCATGCAGCCGATTTTGTCAATGCTCCAACTCTTCATCTAAATCAGAGCTACAAGAACTCTCTCATTCCAATGTAATCTATCCATCGGGTGTCGGATTGATCCATTCTTGGTCTCGTGCTATTATCTTATAGATTTGATCCTATTCATTATCACTTTCTTCATGGTCGCAGACTGATTGAGTGTAGCGCGCCCCTTCTGTAGGGTCCAACATCACTACAGCTTGAAGCGATTTTCCTTCAAACGACATTGTCCTCTTCTTTAAATTGATGACCCTGTTCATGTTAATGGCTTGGTCAATTTTGAGGATCACATGGTATGGATTATTGTCATCAATGATCGCTATCACTTCAAAGTCATCCATTGCGCTCGCACCTTCTATATCAATGGTAACTCCATATAGTCGTCCCATAGGAATGATCTTATGCTAGTTTTCCATTCTAAGCTGGATCAAATACCACTATAACACAAGTCTCCCCATTCATTCCCATGTTTTCTTTGGTAATACATTCACGTTGGACCCTAGATTGAAGGTGACCTTGTCCATCTCATAATATCCTATCTATGCAGTGAGCCTCATCTCATGCCCTGTTCTTTCCTTATGTTTACCAATTTTTATAAATACATGGTGTCCATCAAGGTCGTCCTCTTTTCCGACACATTTTTTTATTAACTCCTATAAGACTTTCACAGCTTTGTTGTCATGCAACAGTTCCATGCAGGTCTCCAAGAACGTGGTACGAACACATTGATCAACCTCTGTAGGCGTGCTGCTGTCTTGCATCTTTTCTTGAAATTCTATGGTGGATGCATTAGCGAAACTTTTCTTAGCCTCCATAAATGTTTCCTTCACAAGATTTAGATCAAAATCAACTTCCTTCTCTGGGGCCTTGTGAACCCACCCATCCTCTTTAGATTGTTTTCCTTTATCATCGCTAGTTGTTATTCCACTCCTCAACACTATATTCACATTATGCTCCTCTTTGCAAGGATCATCTCCCATCATCTGTAAGCTCTATGTAGGTTGCTGATGCTGGGCCTTTTTCTCCTGCATCTTAGCTATTAGCACCAGGAATTCTTCTATAATGTGATCAAACTAGGTGCAATATTGACATGATGGGCATTTCTGATTCTGGCACTCTTGTGCTTAGTTCCCTGGTGTCCCACAGTTGTAACAGATAACATTTCCCTAGCCTCTACCAGGCTGCCCTCCTCCTCATCCTCATCCTCATCCCCGATATCCTCCATGTGCTCCTTCGACGCCCTGCTCTAGAGGGTGAGTGTCTACTTGCATCCAATATGTAGGTGTTCTTTCCATCATTAGCTCATAGCTACGACAGTGGTGCTCATCATGGGATACTGATTTTCAGAAGTTACAGAACAACTGCTATGGTGTTTGGACAAATTTTGAAGCAAATGATAGCTATCCATCGCATGTTGTCCAACACCCTGACAAATGGTGCACCATAGCATAGCCCCTATGCTTGGACCTACTGGACTTTCTGGCCTCAGGGGAATTGGTCCCCCTCTTATGATGTAGTTCACGAATATAGGAAAGTTTTCTTTATCGTGCCCCTAACCCTTACACTTCAGACACCAGACTTCTGTGCAAACCTCTGGCTTAGTCTCCTTATCTTTCTTCAAGCTCTTCAATTCGAAGAAGAGACTCTATAACTAAGAATGAATCTGTTGTAACCCCAAGGTTGAATCCTGAATGGGCATTGCATGCAACCTCATTATGATTTATAGGGTTTCTACCCAAGTTCCTATCTTCTGATGTGAAAGACCAATCCTTAGGTGGGGTAGAAGCGAACCTATAAACCACTCACAATGTTGACCATCTTTGAGCTGCATGTTAGCTTCTCGAAACACACATTTCAACCTTTGATCTAATTCCCAAGGTGTCTCATTGACCCTCATCATGATCTCTTTAAATTTGACTACTGACTGTGAGTCAGACTTAGTCTTAATAAAATACATGCCTAAGGAAGCCTTAGTCTCTGCTAGTATTCCCAAAGGATGATGAGAACATTACTTAATATACCAAGTTCGCACATGATCCTACAGAGCGGTGACCAACTCTGCCTTCTTGATATTTTCATCAACGATCTATTGTATTGTCCACACAACATTAAAAAAAAACCATAACTCCTTTGTATCTTCGATTCCTATGCCCTTGAAAATCGACAGCTTCATTGTGTTCAACATGCTAAATGGAGGTGGTGGTGGTGGAGGTGGAGGTGGATTGGATGGATGATTTAACCCTGTGTTATTAGCTAGACAAAACTTCACGTTGGAGTCCTTTTCACCCCTTCTTCATCACTTACAGAGGTCCAATCAAGGGACTATACTCCGACCCTGATCCTTCTCGATTTCAAAACCCTATGCTTCGCGAAGGCATTTTTTCCCCTATCCTTATGTGCATTCTTAATCTAATGATAGCCTGAAAACCCATGAGTGAATGAGTAGGCCTCCTACCCTCCAACGTTGCCTAATACTTTATCGATAAATGGTGTCGAAAATGGATCATGGACACAAGAATCATTAATCTTTTGTAAATATACGCAAATCCCTATTTCTCCCTTCTGATTCTTCTCCTGAACCACCATTGGGCTCACCCAATAAGATTCTTCCACTAGTTCTATAATTCCTGGTTCAAGCATCTTATCCAACTCCAAGAGAACCTTTTCCTTATACTTAGGATTTAGGCGATATGGCCTTTGCGTAATAGGTTTCATGTCCAACTGCAATGTGACTTTCATAACACCCAAGTCTCCTATTATTCCCTTCAAGTCCAAAAACATGGTAGGGAACAAATCCTGAGATTCGTGGAGTAGGAAACTTCGGTTCTGCTTCAGTCCCAATAATCTCCAATATTTGCAAACTTCAATTTTTCTTCAGTCCCAATGTTTACTTGCTTTGTTTTCAATGGCGCGGTGATGTCTCGGTTATCAATTTGTCGGCCCTCGACTTTGCAATGCCCTTATGCCTCTGGAATATTAATATTTATTATATCTTCATCCTTCTCCTCAGTGGTCACATTATAAAATTCTAATGCATGGTGCAGCTGGGTGCTCCAATCTGGTTGGACCCATTCCAGAGGTTCTTGCGGTGTTCTGAAGATAATTCCATTAATCTTCTATAGGGATTCATCGATGTTGGTGAATTCATCTTCAAAAATGAAGGTGAATAAGAGTCCTTCCCTCAATATATCCCACTCTGCAGTACCATGGCAGAGCTTCATCTCCAAATACTAGTTCATGGGAATTGTATCTAAAGTATGGAAAAATAAGTGTACCCACTCTGGCTAAGGTTTCGTTCCATAATCTTTAGCCCATTTTACTAGGTGATCGCGCGGATCATCCCTCCCATCATATTTCTTAATGAATCGAGTGTTAGGTTGACCAAACTACAACCTCATCATCCTTTTGTAATCCTCCATCTATCAAAGCTATCCTTGTGCATACCCCACCATTGTGCGGGTGTAGCGCGTAGTGGGAAATCTAATTCTTGGAAGAAGTTATTCTAGGGGACTTCGCACTAAAACACATCCAAAAAATTATCCATGTCAGTTAAAATATCATAATAAGGTATGTGCCTTACCTCTGATGAAATGCACCACAATGATTTAGTCATCATGTTGCAGCGCAGTGTAGATAGTTCATGCAGCTGATTTTTCCAATGCTCCAACTCTTCATCTGAATCAAGGGTGCAGGAACTCTCTCAATCCCATGCAATCCATCCATCTGGCATTGGATTGATCCATTCCTACTCTCATGCTATTATTTTATAGATTTGATCCAGTTCATCATCACTTTCTTCATGGTCACAGACTGATTGAGTGTAGCACGTCCCTTCTATAGGGTCCAACAACACTATAGCTCGAACCAATTTCGTTTTAAACGAAATCGTCCTCTTCTTTAAATTGATGACCCCATTCATGTCAATAGCCCAGTCAATTACGAGGAGCACATGGTATGGATTACTATCATCAACGATCACTATCACTTCAAAGTCATCCATTGCGCTCGCACCTTCTATAGAAATGGTTACTCCATATAGTCATCCCATAGGAATGATCTTCTATTGGTTTTCCATTCTGAGCTGGATCAAAGACCACTATAGCACGAGTCTACCATATCATAATCTCCTATCTGTGCAGTGAGCCTCATCTCACACCCTGTTCCTGCCTTATTTTTACCAATTTTTATAACTACATGGTGTCCATCAAGGGCATTCTATTTTCCATCGCATTTGTTTATTAACTCCTGCAGGACTTTCACAGCTTTTTTGTCACGAAACGGTTTCATGCAGGTCTCCAAGAACGTGGTAAGAACAGAGGGATCAACCTCTACAAGTGCGTTGGTGTCTTGAATATTGTCATGACTTCCTATGGTGGATGCCTCAGTGAAGCTTTTCTTGGCCTCCATAAATGTTTCCTTCACGCGCTTTAGATCAAAATCAACTTCCTTCTTTGGGGCCTTGTGGACGCACCCATCCTCTTTAGATTGTTTTCCTTTATCATCGCTAGTTTTTACTCCACTCCTCAACACTATATTTAGATTCATATCCTCTTCGTGGGGCTCATCTCCCATCATTTATAAGTTCTATGTAGGTTGTTGAGGCTATGCCTTTTTCTCATGTATCTTAGCTGTCAGCACCGGGAATTCTTCTATAGTGTGATCAAACTAGGTAGAGTATTGACATGAAGGGCGTGTCTCACTATGACACTCCTACGCATAGTTTCATGGTGTCCCTCAGTTGTAACAGATAACATGTCCCTCGCCTCTACCAGGCCGCCCTCCTCCTCGGCCTCATCCTCATCCCTGATATCCTCCATGCACTCCTTTGACGCCCTGCTCTGGAGGGTGAGTTTCTGCTTGAATCCAGTATATAGGTGTTCTTTCCATCATCATCTCATAGATTCCACAGTGGCGCTCATTGGGGGATATTGATTTGCAGAAGTTACAGAACAACTGTTGAGCTGTCTGGAATTTTTTTTGAAGCAAATGGCAGCTATCCATCGGATGTTGTCTAGCACCCTGACAAATGGGGTACCATAGCACAACCCGTATGCTCGGCCCTACTAGAGTTTCCGACCTCAGGGGAATTGGTCCCCCTCCTATGATATTGTTCGCGAATATAGGGCAGTGGTCTTCATTGTGCCCCTAGCCATTGCACTTCAGACACCAGTCTTCCATGCACACCTCTAGCTTAGTCTCCTTCTCTTTCTTCAAGCTCCTCAATTGCAAGAAGAGGCTCTGTAACTGAGAATGAATCTATTTTACCCCCAATGTTGCATCCCGAATGGGCGTTTCATGCAACATCATCATGATTTCCAGGGCTTCTGCCTATGTTCCTATCTTCTGATGTGAGAGACCAATCCTCAGGTGGGGTAGAAGCGAAGCTATAAACCACTCATGATGCTAACCATATGTGAGCTGTATGTTAGCTTCTCGAATCAAACATTTCAACCTTTGATCTAATTCCCAAGGCATCTCATTGACCCTCATCATGATTTCCTTAAATCTGACTATTGACTATGAGTTAGACTTAGGCTTAGTAAAATCCTTGCTTAAAGTTGTTATAGACATAAATCCTTGCTTAAAGTTGTTATAGACATTTTTGGGCCCTACAACCCCAAGCATGAAATGTCCATAAACCAAGGGATCCTAAGTCCCTAAAAGTGTTGTTCCAACCCCTAAAGGAACAAGGTCAACAGATTACAGCTTCTCCCAGAAGTTCTCCATGGGAAACTGCTCAAAATTGGTCAAAACAAGATCATTGCAGCTGCACCACTGGCTAGGAGCATTGCATCTCACCCAAATACACTGTGAGAGTGCGTTTCATTTCAAAAGTCCCTTCTGTGGGGTGCGATGGGTGAGAAATGACAAATTGCAGTGTCATTCCGCGAGGTGGAGAGGCAATGGAAGCTTCCAGAATCTTCTCCTGTGACACTTGCCTCACTGAATTCGACCAAGGATGAGTAAGAGGCCATCAGTCTCCAAGTGGAAGCAAGAAATATCAGAGAGAAGACACTAATCAAATCACAAGCTGACTCATTCCCCTTACAGATATCTATATATGGATCCCTCATCCAAGAGATCCGAAGGCTGGAATTTTGCATATTGTAAGGAATTACTGTTGGTTTCTTAAGACAAACATCAGATTGTTGGGTGATCTAAGCTTTGTTTGAGGTGAAGAGGGGCTTCTTTGCTGGGAGGTTGATGTTGGGTCAGAACAACTGGTTGTAACTCCTCTTGGCTCTTTTCTTGTTTATCAATAAAAGCTATTTGAGTTTTCCTCCATGCTTTTGTGTCATTGATGCTTGTTACATTTGTATGGTCAATTTACATCTGATCTTAGATTGTTTATGATTATAGATCCATGTCTTTGTATAGTGCTATGCTTTTGTGATCTTACAGGTACTTTGTGAAGCTGGGCGTGCAAGGGAGCAAGTAGCTGAGGACTATCAAAGAAGAGAGGGATCAAATTGGGAGATTAGCGCAAGACAGAGGTTGGTCTTTCTGTTCCTCTCTATCTATAATTCATAAAGGAAAAACGAAAGTAGATTTTCTCTGTTTGTTTCTAAGGTAGCTGTCACACCATAGTGGGATAGAGCAGTTCTATATAGACGCTTTTCCCTGTAACAAAATGGCGACTCCACTGGGGAGATAATTAGTTTGTTTGTTTATCATTCTTTGTTGTTTGTTTCATAAACTTATAAGTAGCATTCGAACTGCTTTTTCCATAACAAATGCAAAGTAGACAACTGCTACTTCAATCCATCTACTAGATCTGTTTATGATTTAAACAACTGATTCACAAACTATCTGATTGCCCTTGTGATAGGTCTTCGATCCTCCTTAGATCTACCCCTGATTGTTGCATTACTGTTTGTTTTTTGCTCAACCAAAACCCGAGAACTGAACTGCAAACTGTGACCCGGAACCCGAACAGAGTCTCGTTTCTGGCCCAACACAGGTACTGTTCAGAGATTCTGAATTTCAGCGCACTTCCCGAGTGGACATCCTGCGCTGCATTTCAGATTCTCTGTGATACAGGTGCGCTGATCAGACTAGCTCTGTGTAGTTGTGGCTTCTGTGGTTCATTCTTTCCAGTTCTATTCCTCAATTTTGTTGCTTGTGATTAGTATATGTCTGTTTGAAACCCCTTTTCCTTGCTGTTATTCTACCTCCTTTGTACAAAAGAACTGTAGATGTTTTTGTGTGTTTGTTGAGTCATTTACAGTTCTCCTTTGCAAAAGTAGCGTAATCGTACTGTCGTCCTTTGATTTGAAACTGTCGCAAGTGTCGATTTCAATGTAGGAAAGAGTTTGATTGCTGTTGATGGTCGATTATCCTGTTACTATTGCTTTTGGTCTGAATTTGTAATTTTCTAGTGTTAAGAACAAGTATTCATTTCAAAATCGCAAAGTGTTGTGATTGTCTCCATTTTTTATTTCGAAAAGAAACTTGTTGATATTTGTCGCTTGAAAAGAAATTTAGATTTGTTCATCAACTTTCCTTTAGCATTCATATACTAGGAAAGTTGAAAACAAATACATGCATGTGCATTTGCATATAGATAGTCTGACTGGCTTGATTTAGGAAAGTGCATTTAGAGTGTGCTCTTTGCTCTTTGTGAAAAGATTCTGTCTTTCTTTTCCCTAGTAGCTAGGATTTTCATTGCATAAAGGAGATAAAAAGTTTATTTATCATCTTAGATTGCATTTTAGGAATTACATCTACATCTCGTGGTTAACCTGAAAGGCAAACTTCATAAACAAGATCAACTTAAAATAAATTCAATGAATCTAACAACGCTTTGGAACTTAACGCACAACATTTAGAAGTCTAGGCTAGAGACGTATTTCGGCATCGTAAAGCCTGGTAACTGTTGTTCTCACTGATGGTTGGGTGATTCCTCCACTTTGAGACGATAAGTGCCAGTACGGACTTGTGCTCCCACGTACCATCGAGTATATTTTGGGAGACCCCAATAGGCTTAACCCTTTATCCATAGGAAGTCGTGTCTACCGCCCTACCGATCGCAATGCACTGAACACAACATTCGGGAAGATTGACTGCCATACCGTAAAAAGTATTCTGCAGTTTTGCGATTGGTTTGGTAATCCCTCTATCTAGATTTCCAGAGCAGTCCCTTTCATTCCTTTTCAGACTCCTTAATGGAAAAGGTCCATCTGAGCACGTGTCACTTCAGGCTCATTAAAAATCGAAGGCGACTAGAGTCATCTTTTGTTTTTTCTCGACTCTTTAAAATTGAAAAAAACAAGTTGTGTCAAAGCGTCTAAAATTTATTTTAAATGGAATAATCATAACCTTTCCTACGTTGGTCTTAGAAGTTAGTCTCCCTTCATCGCCAAGTTCTTGTAGAATCGCTAGAAAATCTTTTGGATAGACTAGATATGTCTGAATAACCGTTGACATCCAGGACTGTGTCATTCGACGCAGTAGTGGCAGAGCCTCTTGCTGCTACTCCAACGATGTTCGATGGTATACCATCTGTCCCGGCAAGTTATCAACAACAAGCCAGAGTCCAATCAGGAACTGTTTCGATGACATGGTCAGTTCCTATTTCTTCATCTGGATTATCATCTAGTATTTCTTATGTTGAAACTCAACAAATTGATCCAATGTGTCTTCAAAGGCCAATCTACCCTTTAAGTACTCGATTTCCACCATATGGAGGGCAGTATGCCTTTTCATTGTTCCCTCCCAGAGAACAACCATATGGGAGTTTACAACAAAGTTCAGGTCAAACTGGAATTACATCCAGCGGTTGGGTACCAATACTGCCTCAGCAACCAAGGGTTGTATATTCAATGCAACCAGTCCACCCTGTGTCGAATATTCCAACTATACCTGCTATGGTGACTACGTCGCAAGTACAAGCGCTACCTGTTGTATGTCAACCCCAAGTTTCTCAGGTTGCAATACAATAGCCTCTTGTCTCAACGACTCAATCGCAACCTCAGGTTAGTTCCTCCTTATCTGGAGCGACTCAGACTCAAACAGGTACTATGACTCCTCATCTTGGTCAATCATCCAGTATTGGGCAACAGCAAATGGTCCAACAACCATGGCTAGTTCAATCTCAACAACCGCAATTCCAGCAATCATATCAAGGACCTGAGCAACAAGTCTTTGTAAGTAATGGGCAGTCGCATTTCAAAAGCGGTTATCAACAACCATATTATAATGGTTATGCCCATCAACCTTGTCAAAGTTGCCAGCATCAAATACATTATGCTGGTATGCAAAGACCCACTGCTTAGGCGATTCCATCTTATCCTGGGTATGCTTCGCCTAACCTGAATCAACAGTTGCCCTTTGTAGCAACTCTAGAATTACCAGATCTAAATCGGCTGACAAATGATCCAATTGCTTATGCCCCTTGGTGGCCAACGATTCCGCATAAACTTCCATCAGATATTCCTAAATTTAATGGAAATCCGGGTGAAGATCTGTCGAATCATGTGATGACCTTTCATCTGTGGTGTTCATCAAACACCTTAAACGATGATTCGATTAGGCTTCGCCTTTTTCAGAGGACGTTAACTGGTCTGGCAGCAAAATGGTATATCGAGTTACCCAGAGCTTCGTTTGACAACTTCAGTACCCTAGCCACAACCCTTTTAACCCATTTTCAGTTACCGATAAGGTATGAAATGGGAACAAAACTTCTTACCAATTTCAAACAAACAACGGCCACTCACATATCTGATCATATGCATGAGTGGTGACGTCGTCGTAGAATGGTAAAAACGTATGTTCTTGATCAACTTTTAGCTGAATGGTTTATTAAGTCTTTGTTACCTTCCATTACAGAAGATGTGGAAAAAGGGGGAGTCGTCACCGAAGAGCAAGTTATTGCTCGTGCGCAATATTTAGACTTGATTTACACTCAGTTTGGCACGCTCTACGATAAAATACCTCACGCTCCCAGACCGGAATTATCGGTCCCTCCTCCTCCTAAATCAAACAATGACTCTCATGTCGGCGATGGCGTGATTGGCACAACAGACACGAAATCAACAAAGGCTACATCTAAAAAGGCCTGTAAGATTTCTAGTCAAAATGCAAATGAGGAACTTCTTGCCTCAGAAGTAAATGCTGTGTCAACCGACAAGGGCAAACAACTGAAGCAACCACAGGGCAAGAAGAAAAAGAAAGGGAGAAAAAAGAAGCAGGATGAGTCATCTCCTGAAAAACCTTCTGCAAACCCTTCTGGGCAAAGGAAAACCCCTGCGGGGTGTCATATATGCGATGAGGATCATCGGACGAGAGATTGTCCACATAAAGCTGAAGTTAAGAAACTCTTTAAGAGTTCAAAAACCTCAACAGTATTGACTGATCCGTTTCCAAGCCTGAGAACCAAACTGGTTGCTAATCAAAATGCTTCCCGATCCCAAGTGCTTATGTTGTCTATCTCAATGTAGCAAAATGATGCTTTGACAAGGAATAAATATTACGGGAATCCACAGCTGTCGGATAACAAGGCTAATAAACAACCTAGTAGTTCGACAACAACTTTGACCAAAGTTGTGTCACCCATCATTCCTGAGCCAATAATAAATCTGCCAAATGGAGTAGTACACAAATCAACATTTAATCCTCGTGCCAAAGTAGCACAGAATTATAATATAGTAGAGGACCTGGCCCAATCGTCGTCCGCTATGTTAACACTTGAGGTACTGCAAAATTTCCCCTCCCAAAAGCAGGATCTATTATCAGCAATAGGTGGGATTGACCCAATGGATTCCAATCTTGTGGCCTTTGATCATAAAGGATATGACCCTCAGTTACCAGCTCAACTAGCTTTCCTTATTCAAGTGAAAGCCCTCAACAAAACTGTTCACCGAACAATTATTGATGAGGGGGCATCTACATGTATTATGTCGATGAGTTGCTGGAAAAATTTAGGCTCACCACCCTTGTCGAGATTTTCAACGACGTTAAAAGAATTTGATGGACGATCATACACTCCATACGGGATTTTAAGCAACTTGCAAGTTGAACTGGGGGAAAAACAATAGAAATTGATGTTGAAGTAATTGATGGAAAACTCGATTACAACATCCTACTGGGAAGGCCCTGGATATATGCCATGGCCGCAGTTGTGTCGACCTACTTCCAGAAGATTGCATTTCCCTTTCAAGGAGGAATTACAATCGTCAACCAACAAACATTTCTCCCCAACAGTTCACAAGTTACAGGAAACATTCCAATGATCCATGGAAGCAATCATTCACTTCAAAATATCGGAGTAGGTCTCCTAAAAGACCCTACCTTAATGGGTAGTTTTGCCCTACCACCTCCGAGTAATCTGGCGGAAGTGGCCACAGTGGAAACCTGCAATATGAAATCTTCTATATCTAATGGATTCGAAAGATTCCTAAACATTTTGTCAGCATGGATCATTGCCATTTTAGAAATATTGTAGCAATCAATTTTCTTGGCTTGGGGGGAAAACCAAAATCAACGCTCATCGAGTGTTTGGATAGATAGGTCTAAGGAATATGGCACCTCTTCAGATCCTTGGTCGCATGTACATTCTACAGACGAAGGAATCATTCAATCAATGATGATAGGAGAGGCACCATGAGAATATTACCACCAATGCTCCCATCTTTCGGATTACCACGAAGATTATTCCAACAACCTTAATCATCCATCAGTTTTTGATTTTCTATCAAATACTGTAAATACGGGGGACTCCGAGGACGGTTCTTATCTCGTGTCGACCTCATTAAAAAATGAAACAAGGAGCCATGAGGATAGTTCTTTTATTGTGTCAACCCCATTAAAAAAATGAAACAAATCCCCTTTCCAAATCTCAAAAGTAAACCTTCATTCCAACCACCGAGTTGAATGCAATGAAGCTTGGGGTCCATGCACCTCGATTTATGTTATTATGCTAGGGGCATGCAAACTTATCACGAGCAGTGTTATTGCAGGGTTCAAGCTCATTAAAAAATAAAACCCGCCACGAGCAGTGTTACTGCAGGGTTCAAGCTCGTTAAAAAATAAACCCGCATCGAGCAGTTTTAGCACATAGTTCAAGCTTGTTAAAAAATAAACATAAGCCATGAGCAAATGTTTCCCCCCGCATTTAAGTTTCCCCCCGCGTTTAAGCTCGTTAAAAAATGAACTATTCCCCGGTAAACAACCATCATGAATGTAGTACTTCAGCCATTAAGGCCTTGGTCGTGTTTGCATCGTCACCTCCACTTTTTCATTGGCCGATCATTCACCTCCATTTGATTGTTTACCCATTTTGAGGAACAGCTGCGAAGAGTTATTTCACTAGCCATCCTTGTGACACTACCGTGATTGGAAAATTCCAAACCTTACCTAGAATTAGCTGCTACCCTTTTTATCACTCGTTCCTCAAAAGACGAGTCTCCTTTAAGCTCTTTTCAATTGACTCGTAAAATATGAAAAGATTGCCGAGCCATTGGCCTCTCCAGCTCATTAAAGGGACAGGAAGTGCTATCCCTCCTCTAGATTTTAATCTTTTTGGACCTGAGGGATTATTGCAAAAAACGATCGAGCGCTTGTTTTGTTTGGCTCGTTAAAAGTATCGAAAATTCATCCCTTCTGTATTGTTTTATACTTTTTTAGACCTAAGGAATTAGATGACGAAAAATAAATTTTGGAGTTACCTTTACATTCCTTTTCAGACTCTCTAAAATTGAAAAGGACCGAGTTATCTTTGTCGTTAAACTCATTAAAAGTATAATAGGGACAAACTTGTCTATAGACAAGAACGAGTTTCACTATCGCTAGGCTCGTTAAAACATATTGATGGGTTTGCCCAAAGGGAAAATTATAGAACAAGCATATGTTATCCTCCTCAAGCTTGACAAAAATAAAGAGGTACTGGTCAACAATGACTGGGGAAAATTGGGAAGAAAACTTGAAGAAACTTTGTTGGTAGCAAGTCGCTCTTGAACATGACACTTCCACTTTGTGTCCGAGTCGGGTTGGGTTGCTTCATTCACCGGTCACATCACCATGGTCACGCCATACCATCTGCATTTGGGGTTAATGCTACCAATCCATCACATCAGTGTCACTGATATGTTCAAGAGAAGTCATTCAGAGAATTCACCTGTGTCTCACCCACTACCATACATTATACTCCATTCTTTCATGACCGCCTTCCTGAACCTTATATCACCAGATTGTTTTCACCTCCATTAAAATCATTTGCTCTGTTCCACGTCATTGATGTGGGATTCATTAAGGCCCTCCTGTGATGGATCACTTCTTGTCGACATCAGCTCATTATCCAAGAAGTTGATCTAGGAACACCCCATTCAGTACTTTGAAGCTTGCATACCTCAATGGCAAGTTTCTCACTTCCGGCGACAGGTTTACATCAATGGCCTTCGACTGAAAGATTTTGCATGGTGTTTGATGCCAAGTCCTTTATTCACACCACGTGAATTGCACTGCAGTACCTTGAGGGTCATTATCATTATCGGTGATTCCTCTCGCGCTTGTTAATAATTTACATCATTGACTGGTAATCAAGCGATGTCTTTCCATGTTCGACTTCAGAACATTTCTCACATGGATCGACTTGTACTTTGAGTGAAGATCGGACAAGATTGAAGACCCCGGATCTAGTTTCATCCATCTGGGCTGCGATATATATTCAGGGAAATAAAGACATTAAATGTACATCATTTCTGCACAGATAATCATCCACTCAACATGATGATGGCTATATTAGAATCATCAGTCTACACTCAGACGATTGTCTGTCCTATGTACATGAAAATGAATTTATAAAGCTGAGCATGGGAATGCCCACCTTAGCTAGATCATGAAAATATTATGAAGATAATGTATTGTATTGTATCTTATTACAGGTCTCCTCTCAGCATTGAAAGAACTTCGGATCCTCATAATAAAGAATTTCACCCGACATCAAAAGATTAACGGCCTCATGCTTTAGGGGGTAACTGTTATAGACATTTTTGGGCCCTACAACCCCAAGCATGAAATTTCCATAAACCAAGGGCTCCTAAGTCCCTAAAAGTGTTGTTCTAACCCCTAAAGGAACAAGGTCAACAGGTTACAGCTTCTCCCAGAAGTTCTCCATGGGAAACTGCTCAGAATTGGTCAAACAGGATCAATGCAGCTGCTTCACTGGCTACGTGTTTTGCAACTCACCCAAATACACTGTGAGGGTGCGATGCATTTCAAAAGTCCCTTCTGTGGGGTGCAATGGGTGAGAAATGACAAATGGAAGTGTCATTCCATGAGGTGGAGAGGCAATGGAAGCTTCCAGAATCTTCTCCTGTGACACTTGCCTCACTGAATTCGACCAAGGATGAGTAAGAGACCATCAGTCTCCCAGTGGAAGCAAGAACTATCAGAGAGAAGACACTAATCAAATCACAAGCTGACTCATTCCCCTTACAGATATCTATATATGGATCCCTCATCCCAGAGATCCAGAGGCTGGAATTTTGCATATTGTAAGGAATTGTTGTTGGTTTCTTAAGACAAACATCAGATTGTTGGGTGATCAAAGCTTTGTTTGAGGTGAAGAGGGGCTTCTTTGTTGGAAGGTTGATGCTGGGTCAGAACAACTGGTTGTAACTCCTCTTGGCTCTTTTCTTGTTTATCAATAAAATCTATTTGAGTTTTCCTCCATGCTTTTGTGTCATTGATGCTTGTTACATTTGTATGGTCAATTTACATCTGATCCTAGATTGTTTATGATTATAGATCCATGTCTTTGTATAGTGCTATGCTTCTGTGGTCTTACAGGTACTTTGTGAAGCTGGGCGTGCAAGGGAGCAAGTAGTTGAGGACTATCAAAGAAGAGAGGGATCAAATTAGGAGATTAGCGCAAGACAGAGGTTGGTCTTTCTGTTCCTCTCTATCTATAATTCATAAAGGAAAAACGAAAGTAGCTTTTCTCTATTTGTTTCTAAGGCAGCTGTCACACCTTAGTGGGATAGAGCAGTTCTATATAGAGAAGTCATTCAGAGAATTCACCTGTGTCTCACCCACTACCATACATTATACTCCATTCTTTCATGACCGCCTCCCTGAACCTTATATCACCATATCGTTTTCACCTCCATTAAAATCATTTGCTCCGTTCCGCGTCATTGATGTGGGACTCATTAAGGCCCTCTTGTGACGGATCACTTCTTGTCGAAATCAGCTCATTATCCAAGAAGTTGATCTAGGAACACCCCATTCAATACTTTGAAGCTTGCATACCTCAATGGCAAGTTTCTCACTTCCGGCGATAGGTTTACATCAATGACCTTCGACCGAAAGATTTTGCGTGGTGTTCGACGCCAAGTCCTTTATTCACACCAGGTGAATTGTACTGCAGTACCTTGAGGGTCATTATCATTATCGGTGATTCCTCTCGCGCTTGTTAACAGTTTACATCATTGACTGGTAATCAAGCGATGTCTTTCCATGTTCGACTTCAGAACATTTCTCACATGGATCGACTTGTACTTTGAGTGAAGATCGGACGAGGTTGAAGACCCCGGATCTAGTTTCATCCATACGGGCTATGATATATATTCAAGAAAATAAATACATTAAATGTACATCATTGCTGCACAGATAATCCTCCACTCAAAAGGATGATGGCTCTATCAGAATCATCAGTCAACACTCAAACGATTGTCTGTCCTATATACATGAAAATGAATTTATAAAGCTGAGCATGGGAATGCCCGCCTCAGCTAGATCACGAAAATATTATGAAGATAATGTATTGTATTGTATCTTACTACAGGTCTCCTCTCAGCATTGAGAGAACTTCGGATCCTCATAATAAAGCATTTCACCCGACATGAAAAGATTAACGACCTCATGCTTTAGGGGGCAACTGTTATAGACATTTTTGGGCCCTACAACCCCAAGCATGAAATGTCCATAAACCAAGGGCTCCTAAGTCCCTAAAAGTGTTGTTCTAACCCCTAAAGGAACGAGGTCAACAGATTACAACTTCTCCCAGAAGTTCTCCATGGGAAACTGCTCAGAATTAGTCAAAACAGGATCATTGCAGCTGCTCCACTGGCTAGGTGCGTTGCATCTCACCCAAATACACTGTGAGGGTGCGTTGCATTTCAAAAGTCCCTTCTGTGGGGTGCGATGGGTGAGAAATGACAAATTTCAGTGTCATTCCGTGAGGTGGAGAGGCAATGGAAGCTTCCAGAATCTTCTCCTATGACACTTGCCTCACTGAATTCGACCAAGGATGAGTAAGAGGCCATCAGTCTCCAAGTGGAAGCAAGAACTATCAGAGAGAAGACACTAATCAAATCACAAGCTGACTCATTCCACTTACAGATATCGATATATGGATCCCTCATCCCAGAGATCCGGAGGCTGGAATTTTGCATATTGTAAGGAATTGTTGTTGGTTTCTTGAGACAAACATCATATTGTTGGGTGACCTAAGCTTTGTTTGAGGTGAAGAGGGGCTTCTTTGCTGGGAGGTTGATGCTGGGTCAGAACAACTGGTTGTAACTCCTCTTGGCTCTTTTCTTGTTTATCAATAAAAGATATTTGAGTTTTCCTCCATGCTTTTGTGTCATTGATGCTTGTTACATTTGTATGGTCAATTTACATCTGATCATAGATTGTTTATGATTATAGATCCATGTCTTTGTATAGTGCTATGCTTCTGTGATCTTACAGGTACTTTGTGAAGCTAGGCATGCAAGGGGGCAGGTAGCTGAGGACTATCAAAGAAGAGAGGGATCAAATTGGGAGATTAGCACAAGATAGAGGTTGGTCTTTTTGTTCCTCTCTATCTATAATTCATAAAGGAAAAACGAAAGTAGCTTTTCTCTGTTTGTTTCTAAGGCAGCTATCACACCTTAGTGGGATAGAGCAGTTCTATATAGACACTTTTCGCTGTAACAAAAGCATTCTTAGTCTCTACTAGTATTGCCAGAGGATTATCATAACATTACTTAATATACCAAGTCAGTACGTGATCCTGTAGAGCAGTGACAAACTGTGGCTTCTTTATATTTTCATCAGTGACCTATTGTGTTTTCCACACAACATTGAAAAAACCAGTACTGTTTTGTATCTTTTCTTTCTATGCCCTTGAAAAATTGGCAGCTTCATTGTGTTTGACATGTTGAATAGAGGTGGTGATGGTGGAGTTGGAGGTGGAGTGGATGGATGATGTAACCCTGTGTTATCATCTAGACAATACTTCATGTCGGAATCCTTTCCACCCCTTCTTCATCACTTACAGGAGGTCCAATCAAGGCGCTATACTCCAACCCCAATACTTCTCGATTTCAAAATAATTTTCCACTTTGCGTAGCTCCGAACATCAAGGCAATGGCATAAACCATTTTTGACATGACATCATTTTAATCCAGGCATTCAATGATCTTAAATACTTAGCTCACGGTCCGTTGAAAATTTTTCGCTCCACTTCTTTGTAAATGACTGAGGTATTGTTGAAGGCTCAAAAAATATTGCCTCAACAAAGGGGATAACCACCTGGTCCAGACCTTGGGACAACTTCTTTTCCGTTTGGAATAGTGGCTCCCACTGGGGATGATGGGACTAGTTTCCCAATCTATTTTTATGCTTCTGCTAATGGGATGATGTTTTGAGATTTTTGGGGTAATAATTAGCCTAAAACTAATCTAATTTAACTAATAATCATGTGCAGTTTGTCCTAATCAAAAATATTTATCTAACTGTAATTATCCCAGGAGTAACATGATATATGCAATTTGAAATTATGTCTAAAAGCAATTGATAATAAAGATCATTCAATTACGATAAGAAGTGAAACTATTTAACAATGATCGTTTCGTATAAAAATTTAACCGAACCAATATAAGAGATATATTGCATAAAAATCATTCATCTGTTTATCATAAACTATAAATCATCATCATACAATAGTGAAATAATGGTAATCTAAAATTCAAACTTTCATACATAAATAACTTAAGGATAATGTATTGCTTGACACATAAGTAAAAAGAATTAAGAGATAAAAGTACCATTTATAATACGTTTTACTCATTTGCTCCAACAATATTGATCTATTTTCAAATCATCCAACATCATCTAAGATTACAGAAGTGCAATTTCAGTAGAAGATGTGAAATTCAAGTAGAAAATAAATCCTATTCCATTAATTTCAGTATAACTTCCTCAAAGGGACAGAAGTGCATGTTCTGAAGAATGTTTCTGATAAAATTTCTGGATCCCTCTCTGAATGCATGAGAGGGGTTTAAATACTAACTTATGAAACTAAAAATAGATTATTACAAAAAAAGTTGAGGAGGTTTAAATGACCTACCTCAATTTAAACAAAATAAAACAAAATTAGAGATGTGCATAATAACTAATCCTGCATTCGATATTTCAGATCGCAAATATCTAGCATGGTCTTGAGGAGTGTAGGTTGGCCAACTTCAGCTTTCAGTTGTCCTATAAACACAGGTTGGTGAGCGTTGGCACCATTTTCTTGGTAGAAACAATTAGGCATTTCAGGGTCACCCACTGGCTGTGTGGTTTTACCAGATATTTCCAATATTCCTCCTAGTTTAACCTGGTCACTTGCCTAATTACTTCTACTCTTTCTTCTGCTGCATGTTTCCACTGTAATTCAATTTATTTTGCATTTGGAAGGAAACCAGGGGTGGTCTCCGCCACAAGATTAACACTATGCAAATTTTCATTTAAACTTTCAATGACGTTGTTTTCCACCATTACCGCATGCTTTGTTGCTTGTTCTGCCTCTTTGATATGAGAATCCCAACTCGCAAATAAGATCTCTTTATTTGATCATCTAGTTTGAGCATATCAGCTCTTCTCCCATTTTTATAATTTTTCCAAGTTATGAAATTTGAAAACTTTTTAAGAATTTCATCATGTGCAAGTCACATTTCCACAACATGGCTTGTTAATTTGTCCCTTATTTCATAGTGAGAGTTCCACTGCGAGATTCTTTGGCATAGCAATTCTTTTTGGAAGAGATGGGAGTTGAGGCTGAGTGCTTCGGTGATAAACTGATCAATCTTTGGGTCGTCCTTTTGCAGATCTATTATCCTCTGTATCTGTGCCTCCTTACCTGCCAAGCTGCTTTGATGTTCTATTTGCATTTGTTGGAACTCTTGTTGTAATTTAGCCAATTGTATTTTCGCTTGTTGGTGGGTTTTGGCTTGATGTAACTGTTGTTAGAGTGAACAAATTTTTTCTTCTTTTTCTTTAAGCAACAATTGTACCTCTGTTGCTTGGTCAATGGTTGCCATAGCATATGCACCTATGAAATGTGATAGCCTAGTGAGGTTGGGCGATGGGTCGGTGGATGAGTCTTTCCAGAGGACATCCATTGCCTCATTGTTTGGAGTGGTAGCAGTTGTGGATTCTAATTTTCTTTTCTTCCTCTATCTCTTAACAATGGCCTTGTGTTGTGGACTGTAAAATAAATCAAGAGGGGGAATTTATTCTATTCTTAAACAATATCAGAGGTGGGGGTAACAAGAATGTGTTCTTCTTCTTGAGTATTCACAGTTCTCCCTGTTATAATTTTCGGAGTTGTTTCCTGACGTGCCATTTGCGTCTCTAGTGCTTTTTCCTCTGTGTTGAGTTTTTTGTTGAAATTATCCCACTCCTGTTTGAAATTAATTACCCGAGGCTTTATTAGCTATATAGAGGGAGTATGGGTTTCAGTTTGCTTGATGGTAAAAGTTTGTTCATCTATCTTTGCCATAGACTGGGTTGTATCCTTGATTGATTCCTTGCTCCTGCTTTTCCTATTTGCTGATGATTTCTCAGATCCCTTGGCAGATTTATCGCGGGATTCCTCTTCAAAATTAGTTTAGATTTTTCCTTAGAGTCACCATCTATGCTTACACTAGGAGTGGGCTCCCTTATTGGTTCAATTAACAATTGGACCAATGGGACCTTTGATAATCTCCTCTTTGTAGCTGTAAAATGCTTGAAGACCTTCCTAATAAAAAAGTATCTGTGCCATATGCTTCACTTCTTGGAAGGTATTCTTCTATAAGAAAACATCATCAAATGGGTCCATCTCATTACTGAATATTTTTATTTTGACCATAGTGGTAAAATCCTTGACAATACCGAAAGGGTCATATTGTCTTCTGGGGAACTTAGGTAATCGTAGAGACAACATATTATCTGCTTCCCTGAATGCATGTCCAAGGTCATGTCATGCAAACACTACACGTGACACAGGAAATTGAGGCCAAATGGCCTTCCTTGACTCCTTCAATGCTTTACTCATCCCTCCTTCACTGCATGTCTAGTAGGCTATCTCTCTAGCCATTAATTTATCTGCGACATAGAAAAGGAGAACATGGGGAGAGGAAATGTTGCCAAATACTCTGATATATGTAAATGTCTCTTCTCCGAACCATCGGGCTACTGGGAGGATGTCTACCTCAGCTTCTTGGGAGAATCTAGGGGCATCTAGGTTATAAATTTGTTTATAGATAGGAAGCATAACCCCATGACAAATCTTGAAAAAATGTGGTTCAAAATTGGATTCCCACATGTCTTTGTGGTGGATGTGAATAGGAAGTGGTTCTTGAATAGTCCACTTCCATCCCATAAGAGGGAATTTAGAACCAAAACAAATAGCATCCATTACATAAGTACTCATGAAAAACAGAGGGTAAATCCTCGAAGCAATACTTTTTTTCCTTCTATACTTCATAATTGCTTTAGCTAAATTATCAGATAGGATTTGTGCCCAATCTATTATTGTTGCATTAACGACTGCATCTATTAAGGGCAACCATTATGAGGAGAATTTGTTACTGTCGGGTTTGCCAAATAGTATACATAGCATATACGCAACAAAACAGAAAGGGGAACAAATGGATGTGGTGGCGTACATACCATTTTTGTCTTTCTTGATTCTTTCGTCATTATTCAACGAATTCTTTGTGGAACCTGCCAGGTCCTCATTTTATTTGACAAATTTCTCAACAAATTGCCTATTGTAGGTAACCTGTGGCTCTAGTAGGTGGTACATAAGCCTTAGGTTATCTGGAGTGAAACATCCTATAACTTCTTGGCCTCCCGTTTTGAATTCTTTGTCAGATATATCAACGTCATCAATGATCCACTTAACCATGTTGGTAGAGGGGATTATTTTTGGTCATACAACTATTCAGTGCAGAAATGAGCACGCAAGCTTAGTTATGGAAGCATCACAGGAATCACTCCCATCAACTGTAATCGTTGTCTCAATAATCCTTGGTTGTTCTTCCTCCAGTAACTGATACATAGCCTCCCATGTAGATGTCCCTGCTTCCTTATTACATGTAGTATCCATGAACAGAGGAGTCATTTTTGACTTCTCAGAGGCGACTGCTTTCCCTTTCTTCACCATTGCTTTCAATGTCCTATTCTGCGGCTTTTCCCTGAAAGTTTCAAGAGGAAAAATTTATCAGATAAAAATGATACTGAATGTAGGAATGAATCGATGAAGAAAACCAATAAAGGTGGTAAACGTGTTTTATATGAAATCACACAAGAAGATATCAAATCATGCTAAATGACCTTTCACACATAAACACAAATAATTCTTCATAAATGCCCGCTAATGATCAATTATATTTTAACTTGAATGTCCATAAATATTCACATTTTAATTCGGGAAACAATCTCCTAGGGTGGTCAGCGTTTAAATTACAATAATAGCAATTTTGTGATTTGCAAAGCAATATTGTAGATCACTATATAGCATAATTTGTTTTCATTTAACTTATCATTTTTTGAGTTTGTGCATGATGAAAGATGCGAGAAAAAAACTTCATTACTTGTCAGGCTTCTTTTTAACGAATAATGGACCTCTGTATGTGTTGGTGGAAAGATTAAGAGGTGGGTCCAGGTTGAGATTGCATTTTGCAATATCAGCATATAATAGGTTGAGGCTTGTTTGTATGACTGAAATGCGATGTGAGAAGGCTATTATACCATCACAATTTCGCAGATCACAATCCTTCGGGGTAGCCTCTTAAGAGAAGTTTTTTATAAACAATGATGCTGCGATGTGAGACTTTAGCTTCTTTAAAGAAGCGTTAAGGACTTCCTAACGTTATGACTGCTTTTTGAATATAGATTTTCTTTTTTGATTGTTTCATCGTAGATCGTGGTGGGTTAGAAAGGTATCTTTTGTGATGCATTTCATGCTAAATAAGAAAAAATATAATTTTAATGGTTTTATGGGTTTTGTTTGATATCTTGATTTATTCTAAAAATAAAAGAAATACCTACATGATAGGATTGATTTTTTGGGTACGTACATTTTTTGAAAGGGTCCCCATTTATTAAAGTAATATTTTACTATTAACGTTAACAAATGGGGGGTTGTTGACAAGCACAAAAATTGGTGATTCACTTGGAAGAACTAGTTACCCTTAAGAGTTTTTTGAAATTTCTAAAACTTCTGAAATAAAAATAGTTTTGAAAATAAAACTAAATTGCATGGAATACAAGGTAAGTGGTACTGCTCGTTTATCAATGAACAACATCTTCTCTAACTATCTTTCTTTTGATTTCTATTTTCTCACAGATAGTCATTTTACCTACATCAATCATTACTTGGTTATAAAGATAAAAGAAAACGAATCTCATTAGACTAGTTTTGGTATACTCATTTGTCTTAGGTAGAGCCTCTACTGCTAGCAAGTGTTCATAGCCTCGACAGGGTTACCTGTTACCCAACAATGATTTAGTATCCCACTTAAGTAAGAATGAAACTTTAAAGATAAATTATTCAATATACTTGATGCTTTCTTTATTTTATTGAAGTAATTCATTCTTCTTTTATTTCTTAAAGGACAATGTCTTGGTTTGGTGGCCAAAATTGACAATGCCATTCACTTGATTTGTAACTTAACTGAACAAGCTAGCTCTTGATGAGACCCCTTGTCTTTTGATTGATACAATCTGAAGCCATTACGCTATTTTGATATTCAATATTGGTAATGTCAGTTGGTTATAATCTTATGATCATGGTAAGCCGACTCTTGATGAGACCTCTTATCCTTTAAGTTTAAAGTATATTTTAGAATTACACTCTAAAACTAAAATATACTTAAGTGGGGAGAATCATTGGCTCCTCAAGAGTTTCTGGATGATAATCGTAGAGTTTAAAGATGCTTTTCTGCAGAGAAACTTTGCTTTGTTAGTGAAACTTTTCCTGACTGATGTAAAGAAAATTTCTTTCCGAAGCTAAGTTTTATCAAAGATCGGATAATTTAGCAGAAAAATAGGCAATTTTGGAGTTGTAGCACTCAACTATGTATTTCATGAATGAAGATTAATTTTCATAACCATTTCTACTTATACAAGCAAAAAACAAAATTAAAAATAAAAACTATCCTCCAGTAAAACCAAACGTAAATGTTTTCAACTTGTATTATTATTTCAAAAGAAAACTAACTAAAGAGTATACTATACAATGATCAAAGGAGATCATCTTCTATGGAAAATATTTCTTTAGGACCTACCCATTAATAGGTAGAGGTTCTCTCTTACCTGCTAAATCTTGTAACAGAAAAGTTGATGGGCCTATTAGCTCAACAATCTGGAATGGGCCAAGCCACATTTGTTGGAACTTAGTATGCTTTCCTTTCTCTTCGTGGGCTTTATCCCATTTTAACACTAAGTCTTCGAGTTGGAATTTTTTTGAAGATACAGAATTCGAATCAAAGGATGCTTTGACTAACTGCTAACGATGTGCATGGGTAATTCTGGCCTTTTCTTGTTCCTCTTCAAGTTTAAGGATTTGTAATTGTCTAAGTTTCATAGACGAGGAAGGGGTTTCTTCGATGAATTGAAATAAGACAAACGAGGGAATAGCTATGTTTGTTGGTAACACAACTTCTTTCCCGTAAACCAGATTAAAAGGAGAAGTGTCGATGCAGGTTTTCTAAGTTATCCGATCTATCCATAGGGAAAACAATGAATATTTATGCCAGTTCTTTTGACTTTGATCAATAGTTTATTTAATAATCCTAATAAGGTTCTTATTTGTGGATTCAGCTAACCCATTTCCTTGTGGATAAAATTAGCATATTATTTAAGTTTAAAGCCTCTTTTGAGAGCCAACTATGTCATATATTTTCCTAAAAAGTAAGATGCATTATCGAACATTAAGGAAGAAGGTAAACCAAACCTGGTGATGATAAATTGATCTATAAATTCAATAATGTTCTCAGATTTGGCTGCCTTGAGTGGAATTGGTTCTACCCAATTGGTGAAGTAATCAGTGGCTGCAAAGATATATTTATGTTGATTAGAAGAATGAGGAACGATCTCACCTATTATGTCCAATCCCCACTGTTCAAATGGCTGATCAATGTTGACTGGTTGTAATGGTAATGCTGGTTTCTTCTGTCTTCCAACAACTATCTAACATACCTTACATTTCCTTACATAATTGTGTGAATCTTTGAATAGGGTTGGCCAGTAATAGCCTGCACATAGGATTTTATGTGTTGTATGATCTCTTGCAAAGTGTCTGCCAGCCGGTTCGTTGTGAAGTTCCTGCAATACTTTCTCTGCTTCAGATTTATCGAGACATCAAAGCAAAACATAATCATAATTCATTCTAACAACACATCATTGACAATTTGACACTGTTTAGCTTTCAACCTCATGGTTCTTTTCTTTGTGTAATTCAAATGTGGAGGTGCATATCCATTTTTTAAATAAAATGTTATATCAACATATGTTGACTTAGTGTCATTAAGGCTTACCTCATAGATCTGTACCTCGTCACCTGAATACTGTGATTCTGACATATTCGAGGCTCCTTCCAACATCCTGCAAAAACCTTGACCTTTCATAATGTTTGCTAGTTTGATTTCAATGTCATATTCTTGGAGATCCGCAACCCAATTTGCTCTTTTTTCACCCACATCCCTTTTTACTAGAATATTTCTTACTGCTGGGAATGGTACTATCACCATGGTGTGGGTTTTGAGAAGAAAAGGTCTGAAGTGTTTTATTGATTTGAAAACAGTGTAAGCTTGTTTTTCAACATCTGAGTAATTCAATTCAGCTCCCTATAAATTAGAGCTAAAGAAAGAAATCGGGTCTTTGGCTTTATCTTATTTTCATGTGTCAATATGGCTGCGTATGATTTCTCGAAAGCAAAATTTTACAAAGTGAATTGATTGGAAAATTTTGGCTTTCCTAAAGATGAGGTGTTTATGGTTGCTTGTTTTATCAAGTTAAAATCTTCATGTTCCAAATGACCCCATTTAAATAGATATTTTTTCTTTATCATGGCCTGAAGAGGTAATATAATTCTTGAGAAGTCAGAGACAAATCGTTTGAGAAAATTTATTTGACCAAGGAAATATTGAGTTGATTTTTTGTTATTGTGTAAAGGTATTTCAGAAATTTTTTTAATCCTGTCTGGGTAAATATGAATCCCTATTTTGGACACAATAACTCCAAGGAGTTTTCCTTCACTTAACGTGAAAAAAGACTTCCTGGGGTTCAGGGAAATACCATACTTTTGACAACGTCCAAAGATTTGTTTTAGATCTCTAAGATGATTACTATGTTTTCTGGAATATACAATTATATCATCTAAGTAGATTACCACTGACCTATTTACTAAACCCTTGAAGGCAATGTCCATGGCTCTCTGGAAAGTGGCACCAGCATTAATTAGTCCGAACGAGATGTTTTGATAGGTGCAAGTGCCCATTTTGTTCTGAATTTAGTTTTTAGTCGATCATCTAGATGGACTAAGATTTGATTATAACCTGAGAAACCATCTAGAAAGGACATTAGCTCTGGGTCTGCAACTGATTGCAATATCTGTTCCATTGGAGGTAACAAAAAACTGTCCTTTTGGCAAGCTTTATTTAGATTGTGAAAGTCTATACATATCCGAATATCACCGTTTTTATTTTCGACTGGGACGAGATTGGAGACCCACCTGGAATGCTTGACAGGAAAAATAATTTTGGCTTTTAGTAGATTATTTAACTCAAATTTAATCTGGCTTTCTAAATTAGGATGGATTTTCCTCAATTTCCGCTGAATAGTTTTTTAATCAGAGGTCATAGGAATAGTATGTTGAATAATATAAGTGTCATAGGTTTTAAGATCGTCGTAATTCCAAGAAAAGTCATTCTTATATTGTTTCAATAGACGTATAAAAGATGACTTTTCTTCCGATGTGAGTCTGAGACCTAGATTGATGTTTTATGTTTTCGTGTTAGTTCCAAGATTGATTAATTCATACCTTAGAGTTGAACTCTGAAGTTTTGAATTAGTAGTTCATTTGAACCTATCTTTGACATCGTATAAATCTTCCAATTTAACTATATATTTTGGTATAGCGTTTTCGTTGGTTTCTTGCTTCATTTGGTTGTCATACTAGTCTTCATCAACTATCTGGTCATCATAAAAACCTTTTGAAGTGAGGAAGCTTACGATATTGGGATCATTGTTAAAGACTCTCTAGTTGGTGATATTATCAAGAATAGATGGCCTAAAAATTAATTCAATGGAGAATCGATCTGCGTTGTAATCTTCTGGTGGAATAAGCTTGGAAGCTACATTAGCTAGGAGATCTGCGCTAACATTTTCGAGTCTTGGGATAGAGGAAATATTAAATGCTGTAAAGTGTGAGGTCATGTCTTGGACTAATGACTAATAGTGTTTCAAATGTCCTGACAAACAGTGTATAGTATTTCTTACTTGTCTAACGACAATTTCGACATCTCCAAACATATGGAGGTATTTGATATTAAGACCAATTGCTTTGTACAAACCTTGAACCAAAGCTTCATATTCAGAAATATTGTTTGTGCAATCAAATTCAAGTCTACATGCTATCATAATCTTTTCCCCTTCTGGGCTAACTAATATGCATCCTACCCGTGCTCCATCATTGGATCTAGATCCATCAAAAAATAACTTCCAAAATAAAGATTTATGTATAGGTTTATCTACAAAATTCACACATTTAGAGGTGTCTGTTTGGGAATAATTTTCGATTTGAGACACAACAGAGTTTTCTAAGAAAGGTGAATTATGAGCATTGAAATTCCCTAGGAATGACTCAACAGAATAGTTTTCGATTATATTATTGATATATGCTACCGACTCATTTTCTCCTTCTAGTTTTGTCACTATATACTCTTGATGTTTCTCTCAATCAACCCTTATCTGATTTGGCTTGCCATTATAGGGAAGCCACATGTGAGACCAGTCGGTTAAGAAGCAACCATGGAGCTTTTCTAATTAGTCCCTACTGAGGATTAAGCCATAGAATTTTGGAATATCAGCTACAAGTATATCAATGACTTCACAAACGTTTGGGTTTGTTGAATGTCTAATGGTTACTTGATTAAGTTCTCCGACAACTTTGACTTGAGACTGACCTAATTGTACTATTTGTACAATAGATTTCTAAGGCTGGACGTTTAACTTAGCACAGACTGTTCTAGGAAAAATTTTAGATGAAGCACCAAAATCAACTAAATAGTCGTGCAAGTTTTTATTAAAGACTTCAAAAGTAAGGAGAAATGGCAGAGTATGAGATTTAGATCTTCTGCTAGTTAGAGCAATGTTGGTTGGATCAATTTTCTTTGAAAAAATACTAGGGGGTCTTCCCATTTCTTGAGTAGCCTGTGATATTACTGCGGCAGGAAGCGGGGTAGTGGGAACCGCTTTGAGTTATTTCGAAACTAGCTTCTGCTGATGTTTTAATTTAATAAGCTCATGAAAGGTGATGTTTGCCCTAGTTTTATTCATATCCTCTATAATATTGCATTCCATTTCATCGGGAATTATCAAAGTTTTGGATGAAGGTGAGGAATTTGATTGAGTAGGGTTTGTATGTTCAAATTATTTATTTACATGTTCTTCAAATAACAGGACATTATCAGGGTTAAATTTAGGTAACCATTTTTCTAGATGTGCTGGTAATTGGGACAAAGGTCCAACCATTCTAACAGCTCCTGGGTTGGTCCATGGCCTTGGTTGAGGTTGATTCTATGCCATTGTTGGAATATTAGTAGAAAATGGTGAATCAGTGGTTGAAGGTGATTGGGTAAAGGATGGTGTAGCTCCTGTACCTGTGTGAATCACGATCTAGAGTTGGGAAGTGGGTGTGTGACCTTGCAATGATATTGATGGAATTGACGATAATGATGAAATAACCTCATTGTGAGATTTTGATGGTGTCTTCTTAGCCCTTTTACGACTGGGTAGAGGGAATTCAATTGGCGGGATTCCAAGTTTTTCACTTTGTGCTCTAGTTAGCGGTTGTGATGGGATATATTGAGAAGTAACACTGCCTTGGGATAACTCAGATTCTTCTTGAGATATTGAAAACCTCTGCAATTTGTGGATCAAAGATTGTACTTTATGGGGTTCAGAAGAAGAACTGCCTGGCTCATTTAGGATTTAAGTAGTGGGCTCTATATTTTTCTTTTCAACTGCTCACTTGGGAATAGGAGATTTGGAATACAAACAAGAAGTTGGAGGTGATGGTGAGGGAGTTTTACTCTTAGAATGGTCTGTAGATTTATATTTACTTTCCATACATAGTCATGGCCCTCATTATAGCACCAAATATGTTGAAGGCTCGAAAATCATTGCCTCAACAAGGGGGATTACCACCTGGTCTGGACCTTGGGATAGCTCCTTTTCCGTTTGGAATAGTGGCTTGGACTGGGGATAATGAGACCAGTTTCCCAATCTATTTTTATGCTTGTGCTAATGGGATGATGTTTTGATATTTTTGGGGTAATACTTAGCCTCAAACTAATCTAATTTAATTAATAATAATGTGCAGTTTGTCCTAATCAAAAATATTTATCTAATTGTAACTATCCCAGGAGTAACATGACATATGTGATCTAAAATAATGTTTGAAATCAATTGATAATAAATATCATTCGATTACGATAAGAGGTGAATATTTTTAACAATGATCTTTTCATATAAAATGTTAGCCAAAACGATATGAGAGATATATCGCATAAAAATCATTCATGTATTTAGCATAAACTATAAAACATCATCATACAATAGTGAAATAATGGAAATCTAAAATTCAAACTTTCATATATAAATAACTTGAAGATAATGTATTTCTTGATGCATAAGTAAAAAGAATTAAGAGATAAAAGTACCATTTATAATATGTTCTACTCATGTGCTCCAATAATATTGATCTACTTTCAAATCATCCAACATCATCTAAGAGTACAGAAGTGCATGTTCTGAATAATGTTTCTGATGAAATTTCTAGACCCCTCTCTAAATGCATGAGAGGGGTTTAAATACTAATTTATGAAACTAAAAATAGGTTATTACAGAAAACGTTGAGGAGGTTTTAACGAACTACCTCAATTTAAGCAAAATAAAACAAAAATAGAGATGTGCATAATAACGAATCCTGCATTCGATCTTTCAGATCGCAAATATCTAGCATGGTCTTGAGGAGTGTAGGTTGGCCAACTTCGGCTTCCAGTTGGCCTGTAAACACAACATTGATGAGCGTTGGCTCCATTTTCTTGGTAGAAATAATAAGGAATTTCAGGGTCATCCACTAGCTATGTGGTTTTACTTAATATTTCCCATATGCCTCCAATTTTAACGTAGTCACTTGCCTAACTACTTCTGGTATTTCTTCTGCTACCTGTTTCCACTGTAATTCAAATTGTTTTGCATTTGAAAGGAAACCATGGGTGGTATCTGCCACAAGATTAGCAGTATGAAAATTTTCATTTACACTTTCAGTGACATTGTTTATCGCCGCTACCGTATCCCCTCTTTGACCTAAGAATCCCAACTCGAAAATAAGATCTCCTTATGTGATTCATCTAGTTTGGGCATGTCAGCTCTTCTCCCATTTTCAGAATTTTTCCAAGTTATGAAATCTAAAACCCTTTTTAAAAATTTAATAACGACCTTCTGCTGTGGGCTATAAAATACATCAAGAGGGGGAATTTCTTCTATTCTTAAAACAATCTCAGAGGTGGGGGTAACAGGAATGTGTTCTACTTCTTGAGTATTCACAGTTCTGCCTATATAATATCGGGAGTTGTTTCCCGATGTGGCATTCGCGTCTCCGATGCTTGTTCCTCTGTGTTTAGTTTTTGTTGAAATTATCCCACTCCTCTTCCAAATTAATTATCCAAGGCTTTATTAGCTATATAGAAGGAGTATGGGTTTCAGTCTGCTTGATCGTCGAAGTTTATTTATCTATCTTTGCTATAGACTGGGTTGTATCCTTGATTGATTCCTTGCTCCTGCTTTTCCTATTTTTTGATGACTTATTAGATTGCTTAGCAAATTTCTCTCAGGATTCGTCTTCAGAATTAGTTTTAGATTTTTCCTTAGAGTCACCATCTATGCTTACACTGGGAGTGGGCTCCCTTATTGGTTCAATTAACAATTGATCCAATGGGACCTTTGATAATCTCTTTTCTTTATAGCTATAAAATGCTTCAAGATCATCCTGATCAAAAAGTATCTGTGCCATATGCTTCACTTCTCTGAAGGTATTCTTCTGTAAGAAAACATCATCAAATGCGTCCTTCACATTGCTGAATATTTTTATTTTGACCATAGTGGTAAAATCCTTGACAATACCGAATGGATTGTATTGTCTTCTGAGGAACCTAGGTAATCATAGAGACAACAATTATCTACTTCCCTGAACACATGTCCAAGGTAATGTAATGCAAACACTCCACATGACACAGGAAATTGAGGCCAAATATCCTTCTTTGACTCCTTCAATTCTTTGCTCATCCCTCCTTCACTACATGTCTGATAGGCTATCTCTCTAGCCATTAATTTATCTGGGACATAGAAAGGGAGAACATGGGGAGAGGCGATGCTACCAAATACTCCGATATATGTAAATATCTCTTCCCCAAGCCATCGAGCTACTGGGAGGATTTCTACCTCGGCTTCTTGGGAGAATCTAGGGGCATCTCGGTTATAAATTCGTTTATGGATAGGAAGCATAACCCTGTGACAAATCTTGAAAAAATGTGGTTCAAAATTGGATTCCCACATGTCTTTGTGGTGGATGTGAATAGGAAGTGGATCTTGAATAGTCCACTTCCATCCCATAAGAGGGAATTTAGAACGAAAAGAAATAGTGTCCATTACATAAAACTCATGAAAAAGGGAGGGTAAACCCTCAAAGCAATACTTGTTTTCCTTCTATACTCTATAATTTCTTTAGCTAAATTATCAGACATGATTTGTGTCGAATCTATTATTGTTTCATTGACCGTTGCATCTATTAAGGGTAACCATTCTGAGGAGAATTTGTATTCGTCGGGTTCGCCAAATAGTCTACATAGCATAGCCGTAGTAAAACAGCAAGGGGAACAAACAGATGCGATGGCGTACATACCTTTTTTGTCTTTCTTGATTTTTTCATCATTATTTGACCAATTCTTTGTGCAGTCTGTGGGGTCCTCATTTTATCTGACAATTTTTTCAACAAATTGCCTATTGTAGGTAACATGTGGCTCCGGTAGGTGGTACATAAGCCTTAGGTTGTCTGGAGTGAATGATCCTATAACTTCTTGGCCTCCTATTTTGAATTCTCTGTCAGATATATCAGCATCATCAATGATCCACTTAACCATGGCAGTATAGGGGATTATTTTTGGTCATGCAGCTATTCAATGCAGAAATGAGCATGCAAGCTGAGTTATGGAAGCATCAGGGGAATCATGCCCATCAACTGTAATCATTGTCTTAAGAATCCTTGGTTGTTCTTCCTCTAGTAACTGATACACAACCTCCCATGTAGACATCCCTGCTTCCTTATTACATGTAGTATCCGTGAACAGAGGAGCCATTTCTGACTTCTCAGAGGCGACTACTCTCCCTTTCTTCACCATTGCATTCGACATCATGTTCTATGGATTTTCCCTGAAAGTTTCAAGAGGAATAGTTTATTAGATAAAAATGATACTGAACATAGGAATGAATCGATGAAGAAAACTAGTAAAGGTGATAAAGGTGTTTTATTTGAAATCACGTAAGAATATGTCCAATCATGCCAAATGTCCTTTCATAAATTCCCACTAATGATATGTTATCTTTTAACTTGAATATCCATAAATATTCACATCGTAAATCGGGAAGAAACTTCCTATGGTGGTGAGCCTTTAAACTACGAAAATAGCGATTTTGTGATTTGCAAAGCAATATCGCAAATCACTATATCGCATAATTTGTTTTCGTTTAACTTACCATTTAGTGAGAGATGCGAGATGCGAGAAACAAATGTCATTACTTATCGGGCTTATTTTTAATGAATAATGGACCTTTGCATGTGTTGGTGGAAAGATTAAGAGGTGGGTTCAGGTTGAGATTACATTTGACAATATCGGCATATAATAGGTTGAGGCTTGTTTGTATGATTGAAATGCGATGCGATAAGCCTATTATACCATCACAATTTCACAGATCGCAATCCTTCAGGGTAGCCTCTTAGGAGAAGTATTTTATAAACAACGATGTTGCGATGCAAGAATTTATCTTTTTTAAAGAAGCCTTAAGGACTTTCTAACATTATGACCATTTTTCGAATATAGATTTGCTTTTTTGATTGTTTCATTGTAGATTGTGGTGGGTTAGAAAGGTATAGTTTGTGATGCATTTCATGCTTAATAAGAAAAAAGAGCATTTTAATGGTTTTATAGGTTTTGTTTGATATCTTGATTTATTCTAAAAATAAAAGAAATACCTACATGCTAGGATTGCTTTTTTGGGTATATACATTTTTTGAAATGGTCCCCATTTATTAAAGTCATATTTTACTAGTGACAAGCACAATAGGTATCCACTGCGAATTTTGTAACAAATCCTCCTATAATTCTATCAATCCAGTGATCAACAACTCGCATGATATTATCTTCAAAGGCTTCTAATCTTCGTACCAGTTCTCAAGTCCACACTATTGCTCTGTCAAGCTTCCACCTCCCTTGACCATCTGCCAAGTTAGTTAACCACTCGTATAATTTGATCGCGAAGGTGCAGAAGAAAATTTTGTGTATATCCATATACAAATACCTATCCAAAAACTACTCCTTTGATAGGCATGGATTCATATTTTCCTGCATTAGGAATTCATGAATTTTTCTATCCAACCACTTTTCAATTTCTTTCTTCATTGGGTTCCAGTGACGTAACATCACACATTTCCTTCAAGAAGATCACAGTTCTGGAAACAAAACCATTTGTTGGTTTAGGGGGTCCTGACCCAGGTTTAGAGTTAGTTGTAACAACCAATAAATCCCTACACTACTAGCCCTTTAGTCAACAAGTCGCGTAGCGCAGGCTGCAATCTCACCCAAAGCAGTATGGGGCGATGCAAGAACCAAATTTATGTATCTAGAGATGAGTGTGATGCCTTTTAGCACCAATATATACCTTCACGCAGATCAATAATCCCTTAGGGCTCGATACTGCAACTCTACTAAAATAGTCTTCAGACCTTCATGAAGGTCTAAGATCAGCTTTTGCAAACCTTTATTAGTTGATTTATTCACTTACTCACATCAGAGAACAATCCTAGAGTAGCGTTCGTGCAGATCTACTTAAGTTAAGTAGAAAACATAACAGAATTCATCACAAACGTCGTGAAAGTACTTAACATGCATTGCGTACATCTATTAAGACTTCTACAAGTGAATCGTGCATCTTTAGATCAATATTTCATCAACACATTATTCATCCACAACATATATTGTAAACATAAGTAAACAGAAATAAACAAATATACATAGGAGTTTTTCAATAATTTTAGTTATTGATCTTCAGTTCAGGTTTACAGTCAAAATTACCCCGTGCACTTAGCTGCAGGGGTCCACGCACTCAGCTGCAAACTCTATCTAAGCATCTGCATACTCAGCTACACAACCTTTCTCTGTTATCTAACCCCTTCTCTGCGCTATCACTTCCAATACTTCATTCCTTATCCATCCAAATATGCCTTAGACTCTCTAAGACACTCTTATTTATCACCTTTCACATACAATCCCATGGTCCACGGACCATGGGTGGGTCTCAAAGTCAACTCAAAATTTTCATAAACAAGGGGCTAAAACTCCTTTGACTCCTAACCATATACGTGCTTCGTGTCTACAAATCGCAGAGACTTTACATTGGTTACAAAATATACATCAAAACTCGGGTATTTTAACCCGAAAACTGACCCAGGGGACCCCATCCCAACAAAGAGAAGGCCCACGTGCTAGAAAACCCTCAATTTAGCTATCACCTAAGCTCACCGGGGGGGGGGGGTAACACCTTGAAAATATTTAGATTAACCTTGGTATAATGGTGGAACTCTGAAGAGGATTTGGAGGTCTACTAGGCCTTAAAGATAGGGCCACTGTTGAGAAGACTGGTTCGAGAAAGACTGCATGGTGGTTGAACTTTTCCTCAGGGAGATTATAGAAATCCTTGTCTAAGGCATTGTAGGGGAAGGAATTGAAATTCCTTGACCAATCCATGTAAGAGTTGAAATATAGAAGGATAGTCAAACTCTGTAATTGTTTCAAGTGCCCTAGGGACACTTAAACTAGAGTCTTGGTTGAAGAAGCTAGATCTGAATGACCTGTTAAACAAGGGGATGTATCCAAAATATTTCAAGTCACCTTGGAAGAAGGAGTAAGGGCACTCTTTGCCTTATAAATATTGATCTTCCCAACCTTATCTGAGAATGGGAGATAAACCCTATATGTGTTAACCATGGATTCAGGGTTGGGATCACATGGGATGGTACAAAGGTTCCGAGGTCCATTTAAGCCCCAAATGTAATAGAGATAGGAGGTTGAGCCATCGAAAGGAAGTAAGCCTTATGCTCAAGAATGGGTCGACCCCGACTAGTCAGAGGTTGGGTGGCATATCGAAAAAAGAGGTACAGTGTACTAACCTCACTAGGTCAGAAGTTAGGGATCAGGTCATTAGCAAGGAGGTACACCCTGTGCTAAGAAGTAGTTCGATCCCAACTTAGTCAGAGGTCGGGGGGTTGGAATGTCAACAGTGTCAGTGAGTGAAAAAGCGTATGTGCCCCGAATCGTCTGCTTAACCGACTATTAGCGGGCCTATGGTAGATTTTTGTGTGACAGTGGGAGAAAGGAATCATTGATTCAATGAGAGGAGTACATTGTTATACAATTAATTATTAGAAAAGGGACAAAAAAGGAGAAGCTTAAGGTAGGTCGGTATGTTATAGAGTTGTATCAAAGCCCAAGTTCAAAGCTAGACTAGATGGGCTTCGTCATGTGTAAGCAATAATAATAATAATGGAGAAAGGGATTTGACTAAGTAACTATCTAATATTAAAGCTCGAATTAACCTATTGATCCCTGCCTTGCTGTAATATAGCATTAATGCAAGTTGTTTGAGAAATAAACCGTGGTCATGTTGTTTATTATGATGGTCATATGTCATAGATATGTTATTGCTTTGATTACCATGATAAATAGATTGAATGATTGATGCATATGATTTATAAGTGTGTTGTCATGCTAACATGAATGTTTCGTTGCACCACAAGTCTCCATGGTAAATCATGATCTCGAGTTTGTGTTATCTATTTTTTGAAATGTCTAACAATGTGTGTGATTGACATCACATCACACGTAGCATTAAACAAAAGAAGCACGGTGATTAGGACCAAAATGGTTGAATATAGTTTAGATTAATCACAACATGGAAGTGTTGAGGTTAGAACTAATGAAGGAGAGAGATAAGTTGGCCAAGTGGGATGGATTCATTACCCATATTGGATGAACACCTTGAGAATCTTAATGGATGAAGTGAGATGTTTTAAGGCTAATAATGAGAGGATGGTAAGAGCCAATGAAAGGAAAGAAAATATCAATGCAGTAATCATGAAAAGTCTCTCATATTGGCAGAGGCACAGGAAATCTGAGAGGAGGGAAAGCCATCGAGACAGAAAATTCCCTCAAGAAATAAAAGAAAACATCAATGGAGCATAAGGTAGTAGGTTCAGGAAAAGGAACAGGAAGGGAAGTGAGAACATTGTGCCAGGAGGAGAATTTTTGAATAATCCAAGAGGAGGGACCAACATGTAGGTGCAATACTCTAGCAGACCATCTAAATTGGTTGCCTGGAGGAATCACCATTATCGACATCACCATAAATTAGTAATAAAGGAAGAGGAAAAGTATCATATGCCTTAAGAATTTAAGAAGGAAAATCCAACTACATTTAATGGGGATATGAAGAAGGCAGATGATGTAGAAGCACGGTTGCTAGGAATTAATAAACAATTTTAGAATACATGACTATTCCGAGAATATGAAGGCTAGGATTGTCACGTACAATTTGAAAGGAAAATTTGACATATGGTGGGAAGACATGAAGAATGTTAGAGTTGCTACTAAGAAGGGGACGACCTATGGGGAGTTTGAGGAGCTCCTCAGAGAGTAATACCTATCTGATCAATATTACGAGAGTAAAACAAAAGCATTTTATGAGCTTCAAATGGGTTAATTAATGAGTGATGAGTATGTCACCAGAGTTCTAGAACTGTTGAGCTATGTACCATATCTCAACAACGCGAAGGCCAAGATTCAGAGCTTTATTAGTGGACTATCAATGAAATTTAGAGATAAAATTTAATTTGAACCCCAAACATTGAAGGATGTTATCAAGAAATTAGGATACTCCTATGAATAAGAAAAATGTAGACATGATATTAGGAGCAATTGGCAGGCAAGGAAAAAAGTTAGACATAATAATATTTGGCCCAAGAAGAACCTAGATAATAAGGAAGTAAATAACCCAACTGAGGCACGACATTTTCAAAAAAATCCCATTGTTTATAAGAAGAAAAACGTGTAGAAACCAATGACAAAAAAACCTAGCTTTGAAGGTCGAGAACCACTCAAGTGCTGGAGCTATGGTGGAGACCACAAAAGAAGAGATTTCCCACATCAACAGAATTTTAGAGCACTGATCTACAACACTCAAGAGGTAATCATAGTGGGAAAAGTAGCTCATAGTATGCCTAGAGTTTATGTAGCAGTGGACGATCACTAAGTAGGTGACAAGACATCTATCATTGAGATGGAAGGTAAGCTACAACTAGGGGAAATTTTAGGGGCTGATATTTGCAAGTAGGTTAATTTTCTATCCTTCTTCGAAAAGAAAGATTCGATAATTGTCATTTTTTCTAACAATTATTCACCCACATTTTATATTATAAAATTGTTTTACCATAAAAATTACCAATATTTTATATAGATATTATATATAATTATTAGAAATTTGAATATTTTTATAAAAATATTGCCAAATATTTTACATATTATATATTATGGTCTAGTGAGATTCGCCAAGGTTTCTAAACTTTAAAATAATTCTCCATCCTTAAAATTTTCCCCGTCTACAACAACAAGTCATTTCCATTTTGATTGATTGAGGTTCCAATTATAGTTACATCAACTTATAACTTATGGAGAAGTGTGGATTGGGAAATGAGTTGCACGAAGAACCTTGGTTGGTTTAATTCGCAAGAGGAACAAGGAGAAGAATTAGCCATTGGGTAAGGTTGTGTGCAATGGAGCTCAATGGCATGGCCACAATATCCCACTTGAATTTGTTACCATTTGGTGCATATGACTTATTATTGGGCATGGATTGGTTATACCTAAATAAAACCAATATATATTTCTATGAGACAAAAATAGAATGACTGGATGAGAAAGGAACAAAAAGAGTGTTGCAAAGAAAGAGGAAACCCATCAAAGTAAGGTTGATCACTGCTACAAAAGCCAAATGTAATAGCAGGAAAAGATTCATGTTGGTTGCAATGCACGTTTTCTAGATTGAGGAAGTTGGTAGAAGATCAAATGACAAGGAGGTTGAATTATTTCAAATGTACCTATTGGGTGCGGGATCCCCCAAGGGTAGTTTTGGGGGTTATAGCCCACATTTTGGTCCAATTTTGTAATTCCAATGTAAATACTCTGCATTTTGTGGGCACGGAGCATGTAGTTGTTAAAGAGTCATAGGGTTGTCCGCCCTTATTTTGACAATGTAATGTCGGTTGTAGAAGATCTACCCATGGTCCGCGGACCATGGGATTGTATAAATAGAGCGAAGCTCTAAGTAGTTAGAATAAATAGGCATATGATAGATCGAATAATGAATATATGATGTATGTGAGATAGCTCTAAAGTGCAAGTATACGTTTCAGGTCATAGCATAGGTAGAGGCTCTACAGCTAAGTGGGCAGAGGCCTAGTAGTCCGCAGTTGAGTGTGCAGACCCCTGCAGCTGAGTGCCCAGGGCGAGTTGAGTCTGTAATCCTCTGGAAGTATTAATAAATACAACTTTATATCATTTCTATGTCTTTATTTCCTGTTTATGCATCTGTTATATTGGGTATGAATTTCAATTCTAATGCTTATATGATGCGTGAATGTGTATAACTATATTGGTTAAGTGAATGTAAGTTAGAACATCTGTTTACATGAAGCTAACTAAGTTATGTTAATAAGATAAGTAAGATACTTAGAGTAGTTTAGGAGATATCACAATTTGTTGCCTTAGCAGTGCGAAAGGACTTCAACCCTTGGTTAGGGCTGTGCGAAAGCTGATTGTAACAAATCGCGAAGGTACTAAAGGGTGGAACAAAGTGAAGAGCGACCTATGCAAAGGCAGGTATAGTTGGAATAAACTGACATCAAAACCATCTCAACGGTGTAGAAACTTGGTTCCAACATCCCCCCATACTGCTTCGGGTGAGACATCAGTTCGCGCTCACAGGATAATTCTGAAAGGGCCAGTAGTGTAGAGATTTGTTTGGCTACTTAACACTGAACCTCGGTTAGACCCCCCACAAGCAAACAAATGGTTCCGTTGCTAGGACTGGAATCTGCATAAGAGATGTGCGATGTCATATCACTAGAATCCAACTAAGAAAGAAATCGAAGGCTAGTTAGACAAAATAATTCACAAGTTCACATTATAGGAAAACAGAAACCCACGATAGTCAAAAGAACAGTGGTTAGATAGTTAACTGTATAAGTAAATCCATGAAATATTTTCTGTGTCCTTCCCTACTGAGGTATACGAGCGGATCGCGAAGCTAGCAGATAGCCAAGGAAAATTGACAGTCCTATTGTGAGGACCCAAGAGCTAGTGCGAAGGTTGGAAGCATCAGAGGATAAGATCGCACGTGCCATCGATCATTGGCTCGATCATATTATAGGAGGATTTGTTACTGAGTTCGTGATTGACACCTATGTTAGCTATAGTGAGGTAGAGCGACGATTTCTCAAAGGACCATGAGGTAAGTATGTAAAATATTTGAATATTTGGATTAAAATGTTGTTGTGCGAAATGTAGGTTATGTAGTTACCATGATGTTCGGAGCTAAGTGAACTGGAAAGGTTTATAGGAACAAAGGTCTCTCTGCAAAGTGATATCCATCTGATAAGACAAAGAATTCCGCAAATCCCACCTCCACCCACACCACCACTGGCTTCACCACCATCACCTCCATCTTCACCCGTACCAACTCCACCACCACCGTGATTTAGTATGGCAAACACATTGAAGTTTTCTGTGTTCAAAGGTTTGAGAAATGAGGATACATACCAATTCTAGTTCATTTTAAGAGTTGTATGGGAAGTGGAAGGTGCTACAAATGACCATATAAAGAAAGAAACGTTGGTTAGTTCCCTGCAACATCGCACACTGAACTGGTATATTAAGTACTCCAACGATAACCCGAACATGAGAGTTGCAGATATCCAAGCAACACCAAATAGAGAATTTAGTAGGCCTAAGTCTGAAGCACAGTTGATTGGGGGATTTAAAGAAATTATGATGCTACTAGGTGAGGCTCCTTGTGAACTAGACCAGAGGATGAAATGTATGATCCGTCAAGCCAATATGAATCTGAGAGATGGACAGCATCACGAGTGGATTGTAGCTTCACTACTACCACACTTAAGGAGTGCGTTGTTGTAGCAAAAAATAACAACTCAGGTAGAAGCCTTGGAGATTTCAATGAGATTGCATGAGACCCTGATGCAAGATCCTAATCTAGGAGTTTATCAAATCCACATGCAACTGAAGAATTTGTGCCTTGAGATGCAAATCTTCAAGTAGGATAGGATAGTTCGACTAGAAGTGCGCGAGGAAGTATGGTGCCTGAAATGCAAGAGTCAAGGTCATGACAAAGACCACTGCCCGATCTTTACAAATTACCTTGCAGGAGGAGGACTGATGCCTTTAAGGCCAAAAACTCAAGTAGGACCCAATGTGGCACCTGATTTGTGGTACGTTATCTGTCAAGTATACAGAAAGCATTCCATAGATAACTGCCACTTGTTACAGAAGTATACACAAAATCTGAAATAGTTGTTCTGCAACTTTTGCAGGTCAGTGGGGCATGACAAGCATACTTGTAGGAGCTATGAATTGATGATAGATATAACTCCCGCCTATAGGGTTCAGACCGAAATGCGGCCCCTTGATCAGAATGCGGGGATGGCACAGACAAGATTTCAAAGGCGCGGACAAGGCCGAGGTGGAGGAGGACCTGATAAAGGTCAGGGATAGTTGATTCGCTACAATTGTGGAGGGCCAGGACACTATGCCTGCGATTGCGCTAATCCAACGTGCCTGTCGTGAAATTATTGCACATTGTTTGATCATGAGACAAAATATTGTCCTATGTTGATAGCTAGGATATGTGACAGAGGTGCACTACCACCTCCCCCGACGCAGAACCTGTAGATGATGAGGTCTGAGCCATGTGAGGAAGATTTGAATGTAAACATTGTGCTCTGAAGTGGAATTGCGACAGGAGTTGACAAGGGAAAACGATCGGAAGATAGTACTTGGGTTCGCAAAGCACCGGCAAAAGAAGTCGAGTTTGATTTGGAGCACACTCATGAAACCTTCATGGAAGCTAAGAAGAGCTTCGCTGAGGCCTCCACTTCAAGAAGCAAAGATAAGCCTGAGCTGGAGATGGACTCCTCTATGCTCACAACATTCCTAGAATCCTGTATGAAGCTACTACGCGATAGTAAGAATCTAAAAGGGTTACAGGAACTCATCAACAGATGTGTTGGGACTGCGCTAGGTGAACTGCGTGTAGTTTGCAAGATCAGAAAGCATAAGACAAGGACAAGGCGTGAAATGAGACTAACCATGCAGATTAGAGAATATGAGATGGACCAAGTCATTTTGGATTTGGGATCAAATGCGTATGTTTTACTGAAACAGACATGGGAGTGAATGGGGAGACCTATGCTGTAATGGTCTCCGATTCAGCTTAGAATGGCGAACCAACAGAAAATCATACCCATCGGGCGATTGCAGGGAATAACTGTGGATATTGAGGGAGCAAGCATGCTGGCAGACTTTGAAGTAATATAGAATGTTGATGATAGCAATCCCTACTCCGCACTCCTGGGAATTGACTGGGCCACTGATATGAACGTGGTAATCAATCTAAAGAAGTGAAAGATGATGTTTGAGAAGAAATCACTGTGCGTAAAAATACCCCTGGACCCTACTGAAGGATCACACTATACGAAGCCGGTCTAGGATTATGAGAGTGATGATGATTTGGACTGCATCTGCAAGATAACTGCGCGAGACCAAGACTGGGTGAATCCCACTGCAGATGGATGGATTACATGGGAGCATGAGAATTCCTGCACTTCGGATTCCGATGAAGAGGTAGAACACTGGTAAAATTGGTTACACGAAGTAACTACATTGAATTGCAATATGATGACCCAGTCGCTGTGCTGCGTGTTGAGAGAAGAGGTCTGCCTACTTATGATGGTGTAAATGAAGTAGATACCTTCTTGGACACATTTGAACGTGAGGTACCGGAAAAGCAATGCTTTCAGGCCTTGGACTAGGTACTGTGCATGTTGTGGCCAGCAACAACCCCCTTCTTATTTAGTCTTATTACTAATTCTAAATAAGTGGGGACCCTTAGTCAAAATTTAAAAAAATCAATTAGTGTTTGTATTTCCTTTTTTAATAAAACTTACTGTCAAAAAACTTAGCAGAAAACCCTTAAAAAATAAAAAAGCCTAAGTTTTATGATAAAATAAGATTATTCCTTAGGAAATATCGCATCGCAAAAATATCATGGACACCCCCTTTGGAAGCCAAATTCTAAGATTGTGAGATTGCGATAAGGGACTACGGACATATATTGCATCACATGCGTCAAAACAACACTTACATTGAAAGACTTTAAACTACCGATATGCGACGACGCATATCGCAAATCGCAGGAAACAGATTAACGAAAATTGTCATATGCCACACTCATGCGATATCATGATATTGCGATAGAGAAATTATGCAATATTGCGATAAAAGAGGCAAATCGATAGAACAATTATGTGATAATGCGATATTGTGAGTTTTCGATATAGCAATCAAGCGATGTCATGATTCTGCGATGTCGTGGTTCTGCGATGTTGCAATCTGCGATATTGTGAAACAAATTGCAAAGTTGCTTCATCGTAGATCTTGTGGGATTGTGGTTCGAAAAATTATTTTCCATAAACCAAGACCAGGTTATGTGCTTTAATTCCGATTAATGAGTTAGTTTCCAGTAATTAATGGAATAGGGTTTCGTGCTTATCAAAAAATCATTTCACTTAAGGTGGTGTATTTTATATGTCTTCAGCATTTAAAGCTTTACCGTCACATTTCCTTATTCTCACTTCACTTGTAAATTGCAAGAACGAAGAACAGAGAATGATGCAAAGCGGTACACAGGATACTATTGGAAATAAAGGCAAATCCTCGAGCTCTGAAGAGAAGGAAATGGTGCCCTTGTATACAGACACCGCCTGCAACCGAGACGCTGGTATTGCTACCTAGGAAGGCATGTACAATCTACTTGAGGAAGAGTATCTGAGAGTAATGGAGGTCGAGGCTACTGCAGGCTCACATTGTTCCTCCAAGGCATCCCTTACAGAGCTAGCTTGTTCGTTCTTACACCAAATAGCGGTGAGGCCCAAAATTCTTCCATATAAAAACATGGTTAAATGGATATGGGACAGCGTAGATATCATAAACAGATAGTTCAAGACATATAGGGAAAGAAGATTACCTGGTATCCCCTTGGAAAAACTACGCTTGGAACCCGAAAGGGAAACAAGTCCGAGTATCAGTCTTAGTAGAAGTTCAAGCACAGACAAGTCTAAATCTAAGTCCGGAAAAGAAACATCTGAACATTCCAAGAGATCAGAAAGTGACCATGGTAAAAGTGAGGGGTCAATAAGGGATACTGCCGAATCAAAAGGGCTCCCATAGCAACAGGCTTTTACTTCCCCGCAAACAGATCCTCCCCCTCTCATCGTTCAGCCATCAACAAACAGAACCGAACTAGATAATGAATGGGAGACCTTCAATGAATTGATCAATCTAGAGGGACCAAGTACAAAGACACCTGCAAGTGATGTATAGGCAACAAAAGATATAATCACAGGAACAATTAGTAATACCTTATAGATGGAATATATTCCCATCACCCCATCCTCTGAACTCGTCCTCAAGATAGAAGAAATTCCTCCTCTTGAGTAGTCTATAGTCCGCAACACAAAGTAGTAGTAAGAAGACAAAGGAAGAAAAGGAAATTGGAAAACGTCCTCTCTCATGAGGCAGAACAATTAGACGTCCTATGGCAAGATCCTACTACTGATTCCATTGAGAATCTCACCAAGTTATCTACGATCACAAGAGCATATGCCTCTGCAACCATTGATAAAGCATCCGAGGTACAACAACTGCTAAAAGAAAAGGAAGACTAGATATGAGTTTTGAAACAACAGTTGCAACAAGCCAATGCCAACAACAAAGCACAGAAACAGCTTGAAAGACTACAGCAGGACTTCCAACGACTGCAGATAAGCTACCGAAATAGTTTGGCTGAGAAAGAAAAATAATTGCGAGATATACAGGAGATGCACAAGGATGATCCTAAAATTATAGAATTCATCACAGAATCCATTTCCTTGAATAATCAACTACTACAACAACAAGAAGTATTGTGCCAAAAAATATCACAGTGGAACTCTTACTGTGAAATAAGCGATAAAATCACTAATCAAGTCATAGATTTATGAAATGATTATGATTTAATTGATAAATGAGATACTGAGTATTTCACTTGGTAAGAAATAGAGGAGGGAAAAAGAGCAGGTGCACCAAGGATCAATGACAATCACAAAGAAATGTTTTTTAATAAATGGGATGCACAACTCAGGGAAGTAGAACAAGTAGTAGAAGAAGCGGCCACGGAAGCAAACAGTGTTATTAATTGTATAAATGAAAATTTGCATAGAGCAAACCTAATCACAAAAACCACTCCAGGGTATCTACCAAAGCCACAACAATTACAGACAGACTGGAGACAGAAGGCTCAAGAAAACGTAGAATCAATCCGAAGGTTAACCAAGTTGAATTGGGATTCTTACTGGATGTACTTAGTAGAACCACAGAGCCAGTGCATGACTCTCAAGTGCATCATCAATTCTACCGAGAAGATGGTGCCAGCTCTCATGGATTCTATTTTCTCAGCACAACTAAAATCAGAAGTCGACCAGCGAACTCTTCTCAAACAAATGCTGAACGCGTGTGATTTCAAGGATCAGATACACAGTTAGTTAGTAATTTTAATTTTTTAGTTTTAATTTTGTTTTATTTTTTCCTACGATGAGGACGGTCATTTAAACCGCATCTTACATTTTTGTAATAAGTTACTTTTAGGTTTAGTTAAGTAGTATTTAAACCCTTATCATGCATTTATAGAAGGGTCCTCAAAATTTGTCAAAAACTTATCCCCAGAACATGCACTTTTGTACCCTCTGAGGAGGTTTTGATGAATGAATGGAACACGATTTATTGATATCTGCATTTAATATCTGCTGCTGATGTTGCTCTTCTGTACTCTTAGTGGATGTTGGATTAAGAAGAGATAAATCATTATCACTTGAAGCTCATGAGTAGGACTAGTTATAAATGGTACTTCTATCTTTTAATTGTTTCTGCCTTTGTGTTAAAAGTGATATTCAAGTTTAGTTGTTTATATATTAATGTGTGAATGCTTGAGTTATCATTTGGCACTTTTGTACGGTGATAGCTATTTATTTATGCTTAATGTATGAATAGCTTATTATGCGATATGTTTTTCACAACTGTTTTGTCTAACTTTTTATACGAAGTGGTTCATCTTTATTGAATTCTTTTCTCATAGCAGTTGAATGATCTTTATTACCAATTGTTATTTGAAATCATTTTAGATCGCATAACAGAAGGATTACACCCCAGGTTAGTGTAGAATTAGATGTTTCTATTTATTAGAATAAAATTTGCATGTTATTAGATTAGAATTAGAGCATCTCACTTAGGAACTTTTAGAAGGGAAATATCAATTCTTCACACACATACACATAAATTGGGAAACTGGTCCCATATCCCCAGTCAGACCCACTATACCAAATGGAAAAGGAGCTGCTAACCATGGTCCGGACCGGGTGGGTATCCCCCTTGTTGTAGACCCAATTTTCAGGGCTTCAACATATTTAGCGCTAGAAGGAGGGTCGGAAACTGTGAATGGAAAGTAAATCTAAATCTAAATACCCTTCTGAGAGTAAATCAACCACACCATCTCCCCCGACTTCTCCATCCCATTTAGAATATTTAAATCCAGAGCCAGAAGTTGCAGGAGTAACAACCGCTTCTACAAACCCTGACATTTCAGAACAATCTACTATTGAACCTCCTGAAGTTGAATATTTGATTCACAAACTTCAGTGATTTTCTATATCTCCTCAAAAATCTGATGAATCTCAAGGCAGCGTGACTTCGCAATATAATCCTGCTCATCGTCTTACCAGACTAAAGAGTGAAAAGTTTGGTGTCCAGCCAACTGCGTTACCTCTACCTACAAGGAAGAGAGCAAGGAAATCTCCTAAACGGTCCTATATCGAGACTCTTTCATCATCATCATCCATCTCAAGCTCTTCATCGTGAATTCAACCATCCACCCCTCCACTTCAGATCATTTCCCATCAGCCCACTGGACTACCACATCTTCTTCTCAATCATATGGAGTCATAATATCCTCATCTTCTCAACCACAGGGATTATCTTCTACAATTTCCTCTGTTAGCAGTTCAACAATGGCTCAATCTCCATGGAATAACCCAGCGGTAGTCTTAATGCCTGCACCCTTGAGTCAGCTACCGACCCATCTTGAAAAATGGCTACCTAAGTTTAACCCTGAGGTAGGCATGCTAGCAGAAGAACATATAAATAATTTTATGCTATCCATAAATCTTAATTAAGTTACCAATGAAGACGTTTTTTTTCGAATTTTTCCTTATCCTCTGCAAGGAACAGCCGGATCATGGTATTTCTCATTACTGTCTGGATCTATTACTAGTTGGGAGATTTTCCAAGAACAATTCTTGGTTAAGTTTGGTGATGATAGGTCTACGGTGACACTGATCAACGACCTGTCTAACCTTAGGGCCGAGTCAAAAGAACCTATCAAAGATTTCAATTTACGTTTCAGTAAAATCTTCAATAAAATTCTTGTTGCTTCCCATCCTAGCGAAGAAGTGTGAAGTGAATGGTACATTACTTCTTTACCATCAAACATAGAAATATTTGTTGATAGGGCTAACAAACAACTTTAGTTGAAAATATGGAAGAAGCAATAGCAGTAGAGAAATGTATTATAGCCCTAGAAAAGAAAAATGCTATAGAAGAACAAAAATCCAAGAAGGTTACTTTCAACGAAGACCCCAAGAAAAAACAATTGAAAGATCCATTAGATTTAAAAGGATTGCAAAAATTTTTGAAGACCATGTCTAACGAGATGGTTGACATTAAGAAACAAGTGGCAGAAACTTCTTCTAAAAATCCATACAAACCTTTTAAAAGAAACCCTTCAATGGATTCCAAACCCCCTAATGCTATTACAAGTGCTGAATACGAAGAAGAAGAAGAGCACATCGCTACTGAAGAACATACCGATGAAGAAGAAGTTGTAGATCTATAAGGTATGTGGGATTTCATTCTCCCAAATGAAGAGGATCAAAAGGCAGTCCCAGTTGGTACTCGCAGCAGAAATCAACTTGATCCTCTTCAACCTACCCCTAAGCCAAAAGCGCAAGCTCGATGACTAAGGATAAAGTCACAACCAAGAAAACGACACCTAAAACTACTCAGACCAGCCCAGTTCGAACAGACCGATCAACTCCATCTAAATCATAGAAGATATGAAAAAGACTAGGGCCAATATCACTTTTTATGAATTGAGCAAGTTAAATCACTAACAGAAGGTACTTTTGAAAGAATTACAGGTTGTACGAGTTGCACCGTTGCCTGTCGCTGTAATCTCTCAAGCTTCCCATGACATGGGAAGACCTCTAGCTAATGCAATTAATAAAGTTGATCCAAACGATATCGCCTTAATTGGAGGAAGATCGAGATCTCATACTCCCCCATTTCTTCTTACTTATGAAATTTTCAATAAAAATGTGCATAATTGCTTAGTGGATCCTGGAGCTTCATCGAATATTTTACCAAAATAAATATGTCCAAAATTGAATGTTCAACCACAAAAAATCAGATGTGCGCATAGTTCAATTAGATCAATCGCAAGTCGAAGTGATTAGTGAATTAAATTAGGTCACCATAAGGTTGTCATCCAACCCAAAGGTATGTCAAGTTATCGACATTTTAGTTGTTGATATTCCAGAATTTTATGGCTTAATTCTTAGCAGAGATTGGTCAGAAAAACTTCATGGATACTTTGAAAATGACTGGTGACACACGTGGCTCCCTTACAATGGTAAACAAAATCAGATAAAAGTTGAGCGGGAAAGACATCAGAAATACATAATAACAGAACTCGAGGGAGAAAATGAACCAGTATCATATTATTCTAACATCATTGGCAACTATTCAGTAGATTTTTTGCTAGGAAATTTGAATTCTCATACTTCACCTTACTTAGAACATTCTGTTTTATCTCAAGTAGAAAATTTCTCTCAAACAGAGAATTCTAAATGTATTAATTTCATAGATAGTCCTGTAAATAAATCTTTATTTTGGAAATTATTTTTTGATGGTTCTAAGTCTAATGAAGGAGTAGGAGCAAGATGCGTGTTAATAAGTCCAGAGGGGGATAAGACTATGCTAACTTGCAGACTCGAATTTGATTGCACCAACAATGCAGCAAAATACGACGCTTTAGTCCAAGGGTTGTACAAATCAATTGGATTAGACGTCAAATATCTTCAAGTTTTTGGAGATTCTAAAATTGTAATCAGACAGGTACGTAATACTATACATTGTTTATCAGGTCATTTTAAAACATTACCAATATTTAGTTCAAGATCTGACTAAACACTTTATAGCATTTAATATTTCATCAATTCCTAGACTCCAGAATGCTAGTGCAGACCTCTTAGCTAATGTAGCTTCCAAGCTCATTCCTTCAGAAGATTTTAGCCCTGATCGATTTTCAATTGAATTAATTTTTAGACCATCTATTCCAAATAACATTACCAATTGGAGGATTTTCAACGACGACCCTGATATTGTGAGTTTCCTCACATCTGAAGGATCCTACACCAATCAAATAATTGTCGAAGACCAACATGACCAACAATTGCAACAAGATAGCACTAACAATGCTATACCAAAGTCAATGGTCAAGTTAGAAGCTCTTTGTGATTTGAAAGATCGGTTTAAAAGATCTACCAATTCAAACCTCCAAAGTTCAACATTGAATTATGAATTAGTAAATCTAGGAACTGATACCAAACCACAGAATATCAATCTAGGCCTTGGTCTAGCTCCTGAAAAAAAAATTAGCATATATTCGTCCCTTGAGACAATACAAAAGTGTCTTCGCTTGGAATTTCGATGAACTCAAAACATATGACACATCTATCATCCAACATACTATTCCAATGATAGACAATGAAAAACCTATCCAACAAAAGTTGAGAAAGATCCATCCCAATCTAGAAAACCAAATCAAATCTGAACTCAATAATTTATTGAAAGCCAAAATAATTTTTCCCGTTCGACATTCCAAATGTGTTTCCAATATGGTCCCTGTTAGAAAGGAAAATGGAGACATTGGAATCTGCATTGACTTTCGAAATCTTAACAATACCTGCCAAAAGGACAATTTTTCTTTGCCTCCCATGGAACAAATACTACAGGCGGTCGCGGGCTCATAATTGATGTCCCTCTTGGATGGATTCTCAGGATACAATCAAGTGTTGGTACATCCTGATGATCAATTAAAAACCACATTCAGAACTAAGTGGGGCACATATGCATATGAAAAGATGCAATTTTGTCTGATTAATGTTGGTGCAACATTTTAGAGAGCTATGGACATCGCATTCAAAGGATTAATTAATAAATCAATGGTAATATATTTGGATGATATAACTATATATTCCAAGAAACGAAACAATCATCTTAGAGATTTAAAACAAATCTTCCAATGTTGTTAAAAGTATGGGATTTCACTTAACTCGAAAAAATCCTTTTTCACATTAAGTGAAGGAAAACTTCTTGGATTCATAGTGTCAAAATCTGGAATTCATATTGATCCTGACAGAATCAAGGAGATTTCTGCAGTACCCCTACCTCACAACAAGAAATCCATTCAATCTTTTCTTGGCCACATTAATTTTGTAAAGAATTTTGTTCCAGATTTTTCAAGAATCGTGTCTCCTTTGCAAGAAATTATTAAAAAGAGCTCAAACTTTAAATGGGGCCAAGATGAATATGAGGCATTCAATTTGATCAAACAAGCAATCATTAATGCTCCATCTTTAGCAACTCCAAATTTTTCTGATCCTTTTATTTTATATACATTTTCCTCTGATAGATCATATGCTACGATACTCACTCAAGTAAATGAAGAAAAGGCAGAAACCCCAATTGTTTTTCTCAGTTCCAATTTACAAGGGGCCGAGTTGAATTATTCAGATGTGGAGAAACAAGCTTATGCTGTTTTCAAAGAAATTAAATATTTCAGACCTTTTCTAGTCAAAACACATACAAAAATCATAGTATCGTTTCCAGCGGTAAGAAATATTCTAGTATAGAAAGATGTGGGAGAGAAAATACCCAATTGGGTTACCTTCTTACAGGAATATGACATAGAAATCAAACTAGCAAGTATTGTAAGAGGTCAAGGATTTTGTAAAATGCTGGCCGGAGCATCGCTGATGTCTGAAATTCCATCTGTAGAGATACAAATGTATGAGGTAAGCCTAAATGATGTTGAGTCATTATACGCTGATATCATTTATTATCTAAAGAATGGATACGCTCCTTCAAACCTCGATGATACCAAGAAAAGATATCTAAGGTTTAAAGCCAAACAATATCAGCTCGGGAATGATGTTTTTAGAATAAATTATGATTCTGTTCTCCTTAGATGTCTTGAGAAATCTGAATCTGAAAAAGTCTTGCAGGAACTCCACGATGGGCCAGCAGGTGGACACTACGCTGGAGATGCTACTGCTCATAAAATCTTATGCGCAGCCTATTACTAGCCCACGTTATTCAAAGACTCACATAACTACGTGAGGAAATGTCAAGTTTGTCAAATTGCTGTTAGGAGACAAAAGAAACCATCCTTGCCACTACAACGAGTTAACATTGAGCAGCCTTTCGATCAATGTGGATTGGACATAATAGGTGAGAACGTTCCTCACTCTTCTAAGAAGCATAGATATATCCTTACAGCAATAGATTACTTTATTAAATGGGTAGAAGTAGTTCCACTCAATAGAGCTAATGCTAAAAATATCATCGAGTTCATAGATCAATTCATAATCACCAGTTTTGGGTTGCCTTCTGCTTTAATGTTTGATAATGCATCATATTTTTATGGTAATGAAATGACCGAATTTGCACTCAAAAGAGGTTTCAAACTCAAATACTCTGCCAATTATTGCCCACAAGGGAATGGGTTAGCTGAATCTACAAATAAGAATTTAATCATAATCATTTAGCGAACCATTGACGAAAATCAGAAAAACCGGCATAAGTCTTTAATATACACTTTATGGGCAGATCGAATAACGCAGAAAGCCTCCATTGGTACTTCTCCCTTTAATTTAGTTTATGGGAAAGAAGTGGTTCTTCCAACCCATTTGGCAATTCCCTCTTTAGCATTAGAAGAACAACGAGAACAGGCCAAGATAACTCACACTCATCATCAAGCCTTAGTAAAAGCCTCTTTTGATTCCAATATGATATCCAGAAAAGATTTTCAGATGGGAGATCTAGTTTTAAAATGGACAAGGCTCATGAGGAAAAAGGGAAACATACAAAATTTCAACGAATGTGGCTTGGTCCTTTTCAAATCATAGAAGTCATAGGTCCGGCTACATTTATGTTACAGGATTTAACAGGAAAAAGAGATTCTTTACTTGTTAATGGTCAGATTCTCAAGACATATTTTCCATAGGAGATCATTCTTCTATTTTGTAGAATAGTTGTTTTAGTTTCATAATAAAACTGGTTGTAAATGGTTACATTCAGGATTCATGAAAAAGACACAAATTCTCTTTTAGATTTTGTTTTTCACTTGTATAAATAGAATTATTTTTAGAAAATTGATCATTATTATTGAAAGATACAGTTAAAAACTCTACGCCTAGAAATGATACTAGTTTCAACTATATAAATTTTGATAAAAAATGACTTTTAGTAAAGAAATTGTTTTTCATCAGTCCAATGAAAGGTATCAATAATAAAACAGAGATTCTCTGTAGAAAGGCTCTTTCCAAAAAAACTCTATTATTATCGTCCAGAGCCATCTTAAGGAAACAATGACTTCCTCCTCACCTAGGAAGCTACAACGTTCAGGGAATGATCCAATGATACACTTTAACTTAAAGAATAGAGGTCTCATCACAAGTCGACTTATCATGATCATAGGTATTATAGCTTGCTGACTTTGCCAATACTGCATACCACAACAGGGCAATGACTCAAGATTATTGCAATCAAAATACAAGTGGTCTCATCACGAGCCAGCTTGTTCAACAAAGCTATAAATCAGTCAATGACTGTTTCATAAATTGGCTACCAGACCAAGACATTGTTCTTTAAGGATAAAAAAGAAAATGAAAGAAATAAGTGTGGATATGTATTTCTCTTTGAAAATTGTAAATTTGTCTAAGTAGGATACAAGATCATTGCTAGGTAACAGGTAACCCTGTCGAGGCTATAAATGCCTACTGGCAGCAAAGGTTCTACCTACGACACATGAGCATATTCAAAATTGATTTATAGAGAAGGCTTTGGTTTTATCTTTATAAAATAAGTAATAACTGATGTAGATACAAGGACTAGCTTGAGGGATTAAATAATCAAAATTGAAAAAAGAAGAAACAAAATATCATTAATAGGTGAAAGCATAATGTAGTTTTTCTTTCTATAATAAAGTTTAATTTCCTGGAAAATTTTCTGTTTTGGGAGTTTAGAAAATTCAAAAGAAAAACAGAGATAACTGGTTCTTCCATGTGAATTGCCAATTGTTGTGGCTAGCAACAACCCCCTTCTTATTTAGTGTTATTACTAATACTAAATAAGTGGGGACCCTTAGTCAAAATTTAAAAAAATCAATTAGTGTTTGTATTTCCTTTTTTAATAAAACTTACCATCAAAAGACTTAGGAGAAAACCATTAAAAAATAAAAAAACCTAAGTTTTATGATAAAATAAGATTAATTCTTAGGAAATATCGCATCGCAAAAAGATCATGGACACCCCCTTTGCAAGCCAAACTCTAAGATTGCAAGATCGCGATAAGGGACTATAGACATATATCGCATCGCATGCATCAAAACACCACTTATGTTGAAAGACATTAAACTGCCGATATGCGACGACGCATATCGCAAATCGCAGGAAACAAATTAACGAAAATTGTCATATGCTACGCTCCTGCGATATCGTGATATTGCGATATTGCGATAGAGAAATTATGCGATATTGCGATAAAAGAGGCAAAGCGATAGAATGACTATGTGATAATGCGATATTGTGAGTTTACGATATAGAAATCAAGCGATGTCATGATTCTGCGATGTCTTGGTTCTGCGATGTTGTGATCTGCGATATTGCAAAGCAAATTGCAAAATCGCAATATCGTAGATCTTGCGGGTTCGTGGTTCGAAAAAGTATTTTCCATAAAACAAGACCTAGTTATGCGCTCTAATGCCAATTAATGAGTTAGTTGCTAGTAATTAATGGAATAGGGTTTCGTGCTTATCAAAAAATCATTTCACTTAAGGTGGTGTATTTTATATGCCTTTTACATTTAAAGCTTTCCCGTCACCTTTCCTTATCATTATTCTCACTTCACTTGTAAATTGCAGGAACAAAGAACAGAGAACGATACAAAGTAGTACACAGGATACTATGGGAAAGAAAGGCAAAGCCCCGAGCTCTGAAGAGAAGGACATGGCGCCCTTGTATACAGACACCGCCTACAACCGAGACGCTGGTATTGCTACCTAGGAAGGCATGTACAATCTACTTGAGAAAGAGAATCCGAGAGTAATGGAGGTCGAGGCTACTGCAGGCTCACATAGTTCCTCTGAGGCATCCATTACAGAGCTAGCTTGTTCATTCTTACACTGAATAGAGGCGAGGCCCAAAATTCTTCCATATAGGGAGATGGTTAAATGGATACGGGAAAGCACGGATATCAGAAACAGACAGTTCAAGACATACAAGGAAAGAAGATTAGCTAGTATCCCCTTGGAAAAACTACAGTTGGAACCCGAAAGGGAACCAACTCTGAGTATCAGCCTCAGTAGAAGTTCAAGCATAGACAAGTCTAAAAATCTAAGTCCGGAAAAGAACCATCTGAACATTCCAAGAGATCAGAAAGTGACCATGGTAAAAGCGATGGGTCAATAAGGGATACTGCCCAATCAAAAGATCTCCCACAGCAACAGGATTTTACATCCCCACAAACAGATCCTCCCCCTCTCATTGTTCAGCCATCAACAAACAGAACCGAACTAGATAAAGAATGGGAGACGTTCAATGAATTGATCAATCTAGAGGGACCAAGTACAAAGACACCTGCAAGTGATGTACAGGCAACAAAAGATATAATCACAGGAACAATTAGCAATACCCTAGAGATGGGATATATTCCCATCACCCCATCCTCTGAAATCGTCCTCAAGATAGAAGAAATTCCTCCTCTTGATGTATTCTATAGTCCACAACACAAGGCAATAGTAAGAAGATAAAGGAAGAAAACGAAATTACAAAACGTGATCTCTCATGAGGGAGAACAATTAGACGTCGTATGGCAAGATCCTACTACTGATCCCATTGAGAATCTCACCAAATTATCTTAGATCGTAGGAGCATATGCCTCTGCAACCATTGATAAAGAATCCAAGGTACATCAACTACTAAAACAAAAGGAAGACTAGATACAAGTTTTGCAACAATAGCTGCAACAAGCCAATGCCAACAACGAAGCACAAAACCAACTTAAAAGACTACAGCAGGACATCCAACTAATGCAGATAAGCTACCAAAATAGTTTGGCTGAGAAAGAAAAACAATTCCGGGATATACAAGAGATGCACAAGGATGATCCTAAAATTACAGAATTCATCACAGAATCCATTTCCTTGAATGATCAACTACTGTAGCAACAAGAAGCATTGTGCCAAAGAATATCGCAGTGGAACTCTTACTGTGAAATAAGCGATGAAATCACTAATCAATTTTTAGATTTATGAAATGATTATGATTTAATCGATAAATGAGTTACTGAGTATTTGACTTAGAAAGAAACAGGGGGGGGAAAGAGCAGGCGCACCAAGGATCAACGACAATCACAAAGAAATGATTTTTAGTAAATGGGATGCACAACTCAGGGAAGCAGAACAAGTAGCAGAAGAAGCAGCCATGATAGCAAACAATGTTATTGATTGTATAAATGAGTATTTGCATAGAGAAAACCTGATCACAGAAGCCACTCCAGGGTATCTACCAAAGGCACAACAATTACAGACAAACTAGAGACAAAAGGCTCAAGAAAAGGCAAAATCAATCCAAAGGTTAACCAAGTTGAATTGGGATTCTTACTGGATGTACTTAGTAAAACCACATAGCCAGTGCATGAATCTCAAGTGCATCATCAATTCTGCTAAGAAGATGGTGCCAACTCTCACCGATTCTGTTTTCTCAGCACAGCTAAAATCATAAGCCGGCCAGCTGACTCTTCTCAAACAAATGCTGAACGCGTGCGATTTCAAGGATCAGATACACAGTTAGTTAGTAATTTTAATTTTTTAGTTTTAATTTTGTTTTATTTTTTCTGAAGATGAAGATGGTCATTTAAACCACATCCTACATTTTTTTAATAAGTTATTTTTAGGTTTAGTTAAGTAGTATTTAAACCCTTCTCATGTATTTAGAGAAAGGTCCTAAAATTTGTCAAAAACATATCCCCAGAACATGCACTTTTGTACCCTCTGAGGAGGTTTTGATGAATGAATGGAACAAGATTTATTGATATCTGCATTTAATATCTGTTACTGATGTTGCACTTCTGTACTCTTAGTGGATGTTGGATTAAGAAGAGATAAATCATTATCACTTGAAGCTCATGAGTAGGACTAGTTATATATGGTACTTCTATCTCTTAACTATTTCTGCCTTTGTGTTAAAAGTGATATTCAAGTTTAGTTGTTTATATATTAATGTGTGAATGCTTGAGTTATCATTTGACACTTTTTTACGGTGATAGCTATTTATTTATGCTTAATGAATGAATAGCTTATTATGCGATATGTTTTTCACAATTGTTTCGTCTAACTTTTTATACAAAGTGGTTCATCTTTATTGAATTATTTTCTCATAGCAGTTGAATGATCCTTATTACCAATTGTTATTTGAAATCATTTTAGATAGCATAACAGAAGGATTACACCCCGGGTTAGTGTAGAATTAGATGTTTTTGTTTGTTAGAATAAAATTTGCATGTTATTAGATTAGAATTAGAGCATCTCACTTAGGAAATTTTAGAAGGGAAATATCAATTATTCACACACATACACATAAATTGGGAAATTGGTCCCATATCCCCAGTCGGACCCACTATACCAAATTAAAAAGGAGCTGCTAACCAAGGTCCGGACCGGGTGGGTATCCCCCTTGTTGTAGACCCGATTTTCAGGGCTTCAAAAGTGCACTACACCTGTGAGATGGTGGGTTACGCACAAAGGAAGCTTTGATGATTGACATGAATGTAGGATAATGATGCGAACATGATTTTGGAAGCATAAGGTATGATTGACAGATAGGTATGATGGACAGGATGATCTGCGCATGCGTCTGGACAAGTGGACGCAAGCCTATGGAGAAAAGCCACAACCTGAGCAGATGCATATGAACTCTGCGCTAGAATACCTGGTCAATAAGCATGTGTTGGGCGGGCAAATTTGTAGATGGATCTTAATGTTGGGAGGAAATTATGCAGGAAGAGAAACTGCACAGAAGATTCCATGCGCAGGGTTGTGGTGGCCAACCCTTCATCAGGATTCAAAATCATATTGCAGGGCATGTGATGTATGTCAAAGAACATGTAGGCCATCACAAAGGGATGAAATTCATTTAAATCCACAAATGACGTTGCAACCTTTCGAAAAGTCGGCAATAGATTTTGTAGGACCCATCAAATCTCAAGGAAAGACAGGCGTGAGGTATATTATCATTGCAACGGAGTATTTGACTCTTTGGGTAGAGGCACAGATGGTAAAGGATTACACGGGTGCGACTGCCACGAAGTTTCTATTTGAACATGTACTGACCCGATTTGGATGTCCAAAGATCTTGATGAGTGATCGCAGTACCTTCCTCCTGAATGAAACAATCAGCGCACTGACAGAAGAATTTTAGCTGTACCATCAAAAGAGCACACCTTATCACCCACAGGCTAACGAGACAGTAGAAGCATTCAATAAAGTACTGGAGATCGTGCTGACCAAAATATGCAATGCTCAATGAAGTGATTGGGACCTATGCATACCTGCAGTATTATTGGCTTATCGGATAACATGTAAGAAATTGACGGGACAGACACCATTTAGGCTTGTCTATGGAGTGGAAGATGTAATGCCTATGGAATACATCGTGCCTAGTCTGCACATAGTAATGCTCATAGGTATGACGGATCGCGGAGCCCTAGAGGAGAAGCTCATGTAGCTGAATGAGCTTGAAGAAGAATGATTTTTGGATGGATTTGACTAGCAAGTCCAAAAGCAGTGTGAAATGGCATGGTATGATCGACATATTAAGCTACACACCTTTAAGGTGAATGATTTGGTGTTGTTGTATGATAGTAAGTTTGATAAATTCCCCGGAAAGTTTTGGATGCACTAGCTAGGGCCGTATATTGTTATGGAGATTAGTGATGGAGGCATGCTACAGCTGGTCAAGTTAAATGGAGGACCCTTCCCAGGAAAGGTGAATGGCAGTCACTTGAAGCCATACACTATTGATCCAATGATGTGACTATATGAAAGTGGCATAGTATTAGCACTCAAGGAAGCTAAAAGGAGGTGTGGGACTATAAACAACATTCCCTGGGAGTTGCATGATGTCAAGGATGTGCATAGTAGCAAAGTGTCACAGGGTCCGCGATAGTGAAAATATAGCTGTGCTGGCATGCCGGTCTACTGGAAACTGACCGTTAAAGTCACTATTCATGATTTGATGGTTGGTTTGAGGCCAAATGGAGCAGGTAGTAGGCATTTAAGGCGAACTTTATGGGCTAGATTCTTGAAAATTTGCTGGCAATCTAGCATCAATGGACCGAATGTGGGGGGAATCGTTGAATTCAAATTCAAAAGGTGCTATAAATGACAAGTGGTTGTCCCGCAAACAACACTTTCCATTTTGAGAACTGAGTTATTTTGCTATCAACTGTGTATGGACCTTTCGAACTTTGAGTCTATAAGAGCAATTTCAGTGTTTGAAAGATTGTGGAAGGAGACGCAGGACCTCCTGACTAGAATGATGTCAGTACCCAAAGAAGCCATGGACACAGGAGTAGTGACAGCCGAGGAAGCCGCGCAGGAAATTGCGAAAGTGGAAGCCCCGGAGAGTTCCATAATAATTGTTGGGGTCCCCAAATCACTGCGAACACTGAGACCTAAGAAGGATAAGTAGGCCATGATATCGGTGCTTGTCTCACCCCAAAATACATTGAGGACCAAGCTCACATTGCAGGAAAAGGGGAAGGCCATTAATATGGAGCTCGATGAGGAGGAAGAGTTTGAAGAAATCCTGGTGGAGGAGGAGGGTGAGGAAATGGAAGTTGAAACCTAGGGTATAGACCCTATTACCCGGTTACTTGAATATGTTCCTCCACGAAAGGATAAACCGAAGGTGCCAAAGGATATATATGAGAGCAAGAGCTCTTTGCAAACTCTGCTACTCCTAGATGATATTATTTTTGAGGGAGCGCACTTGGGACAGGTTCCCATGTTGAAATTTGAATATTGAGACCTCATAGACCACGAGAATTCTCACATCTAGCGACTGCGAAACTAATGCACCAGAGAATTGATGCAACTGCTAGAACAATCCAATTAGAGCTGTGGAAATGGCTCAAAGGTGTGGAGAAATTAGGGTTGCTAAACCTTCTCTGTGTGATGCATTACCATCGCGCCCCAGTGATTATTTTTGTCATCAAGGAGCTTCTCTGCTTGGTGCATGATGGGTGCTTGTGGCTGGAGGAGCCCATCCCCAACACAGACCATCTAATTCACTGGATTACAGGGCACCCTTGCTCAGGGGAGGATCCAACAAAAATTTTAGAGGGAAAAGGTGGCGATTTGGCCCTCGTGGACGCAATAAAAAAGAAGTTTAAGTTGGAGAAGAAGAAGCGAGGGTATGCCATCTCCAGCATCAACAATCGTGCAGTCAAGTTCATGACACAGATATTGGCACTGAAGGTGATGTGGAAGTGTCGCATGGATGAGGTGCTCATGCTAGTGGTTGCACTAGCGGCGCAATGCGCAAAAGGGGTCTAGTTCAACTAAGCGAACTACCTATGTGGTGAGTTCCTTGTGAAATGCCATGAGGCACAGGAGCAGGGAAAACATTTCATTACACATGGCTCCTATTGTCGATCGTACTGGTGGCATGGGAACTACCCAAAGATAGCTAGTTCCCCTCAATCATGCAGACCTTCGAGAGGTAGCGAAGTATGCTTCATTGTGGGTGACCAGGGATGAATAGTGGATTAGAGAGAATAAGATATTTTGGGTGCTCATGGACATGAATATCAGGATGAGGATCAATCACAAGTCGCAGTTATCACCCACAGTATACAGCACTTTACAGAGCTTTACAAAGTTCAAAGCAGATTTCCACCATGTCTTCATCAAGGTGTGGAAGGACCCTATGAAGACATGGCATGATTTATCATGTCTGGTAACTAATGATGTGATATTCACAGTCCTTGAGTCTTGGCTACTGCAGTGGCGCACTCAAGTTGGCTCCGCGGTGGAAACAAAGGTGTCCATCGCATAGTGCAAGAAGGAAGAGACAAAACTTCGGATGGCGCAGCTGGCAGAAAAGCATCGGAAAGAAGAAGCACTGGCTAAGTCCCAGGCAGTGCGCGACGCTATGAAGTTGGTGGAACACCAGCAAAAGACAGGTAAAGAAGAGAGCAAAGGATAGAAGTCACCTTTGCCCGAACTAGAGACAGACACGGAACAAGGTGGCATGGACCAGTAGACCACTTACACCCAACTAAAGCGTCAGTGACCATGAGAGCAGATAATATCGCAAAAGAAGTCAAAGGCATCAAAGACGTCATCTGAACCAATCACCCACATTGAGGGGGATTTACATGATATCGACAAAATGGTGAGGGATGTCACCGTGGAGGCCCTCCAGCAGTTTGAGGAACAACACCAATTGGTATTGGGGGCTCTTTGGACACAAATATAGGAGTTGTAGGTGCGCACTCCATAGGTCGGCACAGTGTCAACCAGCCTCACTATAGACACTTCAGCTGCTAAGGAAATGTTGCGCACCAGGATGACCAACACAATAGTGCTACCAGATGGAGCACTCATTACAGAGAATGAGGCCGATAGGCCTATGGTCAGTAGTTTGAAAGGGGTCGGATTAAACATGGTTGCGCTCCCTCAGGAGACACTCTATCTCTTGTAGGATGGAGTCACCATAGAACTTTGGGCCAGGGAAAGTCGCGCTCTATAGGTAATGAGTGAGCATCACATAAACATTGAGTAGTTGAGCCTGTAGTGCAGCTAGGCAGTGGAGCAAAAAAAATAGATAATGTAGGTTGTGGAGGAATCCTACAAAATGGTCCCAGAGTTGACCATTCAAGCAGAGGAACTGATGGAGGTGTGCATTTGTAAGTTAGCCACAGGTGTGCGCGATGCAAGAGCAGAAATGGCAAGGGTTCAACTAGAGCTGAACCTGTAGATTGTAGAACTTGAGTTGAAGGCTCAACCTTCAACTCCGTCGAAGGTTAGAGAACGACGTACCACCACGTTCACAACAACAATGGCGGCGGTTAACAGTGTAGTGACAAAATGCATGAATCTATTCGAACAGTCATTCGACGTCCTAACCAACCTGCAGGAGGACTTAAACATAGAATGCGTAGAGACAGAGGTGCATGAGCTGCGACAGAAATACGATGAGGTAAAAGGGACTGCACATATGGTTGCCCTTACACAGAGGCTTGCAAGGATGTTGAAGGAAAAGGTGCTCAAGGAACAAGTAGATTCCTCTCAGCATAAGGAAACAATCTTAAAAGCTTGCCTACAGCCATGGATCAACGAGGCTTATACAATTATAGCCTCCATTGAAGCAAAGCTCAGGAAACTGCAAGCAACTTAGGAGAGGATTTAGGACAGCAATTCAACAGTAGCAGTCACTAAACAACGCGTGGAAGAAGTCCAGCAAGTGGTTGCTTAGTGCGCTGCCAAAGTTGTAGGGATCCAAACAGCGCTGGTTGGTCTTCGCGCTAAGATCTTTGCACCTATAAAGTGACTCAAGGGTGAGACGTGATGTTTGTGTTGGGGGCCTAGTGGGCGTGGGATCCCCCAAGGGCAGTTTTGGGGCTTAGAGCCCAGATTTTGGTCAAATTTTGTAATTCCAATGTGAAGACTCTGCATTTTGTGGGCTTGGAATGCGTAGTTGTTAAAGAGTCATACTGTTGTCCATTATTTTTATAATGTAATTTCAGCTGTAGAAGATCTACCCATGGTCCGCGGACCATGGGATTGTATAAAGAGAGTGAAGCTCTAAGTAGATAATATAAATAGACATAAGATGGATCGAATAATGACGATATGATGTATGTGAGATAGCTCTGAAGTGTAAGTCTAAGTTTTGGGTTGTAGAGTAGGTAGAGGCTCTGCAGCTGAGTGCGCAGAGACCTAGTAGCCCGCAGCTGAGTGCGCAAGGGTGAGTCAAGTCTGTAATCCTCTGGAGGTATTAACAAAGAGAAGTTTCTATCATTTCTACGTCTTTATTTCCTGTTTATGCATCTATTATATTGGGTATTAATTTCACTTCTAATTCATATATGATGTGCAAATGTGTATAACTGTATTGGTTAAGTGAATGCAAGTTAGAACATCTATTTACGTGAAGCTAACTACATTCTGTTAATAATATAAGTAAGATACTTAGCGTAGTTCAGGAGATATCGTAGGTCGCTGCCTTAGCAGCGCGAAAGAACTTCAGCCCCTGGTTAGGGCTACGTGAAAGCCAATTGTAACAGATCGCAAAGATACTGAAGGGTGGAACAGAACGTGAAAAGACCTGCATGAGGGCATGTGTAGTTGGAATAAACTTACATCACAACCATCTCAAGGCTACAGAAACTTGGTTCCAGCATCCCCCCATACTACTTCAGGTGAGACTTCAGTCCGCGCTACATGGGCTGATGTCGAAAGGGTCAGTAGTTTAGGGATTTGTTTGGCTACCTAATGCTGAACCTGGGTCACGCCCCCATCAAGCCAATAGTACCTTTTTTTTCAATAACATGGAGATGTTTTTCCAGTGGAGGTTCTTGTATTGCCTCCTCACATAGAGATAGATTTATCCATCAAACTACTGCCAGGAGCAGCACTAGCAACCAAGTCTCCATATAGAATGAGCACACTAGAATTGGTTGACCTCAAATTATTGATGAAGGATATGCTAGTCAAGGGTTACATAAGGCCAAGCATGTCCCCTTGTGGTGCATGAGTATTATTTGGAAACAAGAAATATAGAACCCTTTGATTGCGCATTCATTACAAACAATTGAATAAAGTAACCATTAAGAATAGGTACCCATTACCAAGGACTAATGATCTCTTTGACCAATTACGAGCAGCAACATATTTCTCCAAAATTGACTTATGGTTATGCTACCATCAAGTGATAATTAAGGAGGATCTTATCCATAAAACCTGCTTCAGAACAAGATATGGGAATTATGAATTCGTAGTGGTATCCTTTTCACTCACTAATTCCCTAGCCACGTTCATATACTCGATGAACAGAGTATTGTGTCCATACATCGATAAGTTTGTCATAATATTTTTTGATGACATTTTAGTGTACTCAAAAACAGAAGAATAACATGAAAATAATTTGGTTGCGGCGTTATAGATATTGAGAGAACATAAGCTATATGAAAAGATAAGATTGTGTGACTTCTTCTAATCATAGATACACTCTCTAGGGCACATCCTCTCTGAGGAAAATGTATCATTTTACCCTGAAAATAGTAGAGCCATAAGGGAGTGGCCAAATCCAAAAAACATGGATCAAATTAGATCATTAATGGGATTGGCAGGTGTAACAACCTCCTCCCACATTTACCTGAGCTAACTGTTCCATTGAGCTAAAAATGTGAGAAAGAGTTACTATGGTGTGATTCAATTCCCCAAGTATAGTTAAGGGAGTGGAGCCAACAAGACAAGACCAATCTGACCTTCCTTGGGAGCTACAAAACCATCAGAAGACAACCAACCCTCCTAGGTTCACAACCCTTGAGAAAACTTCTTGTTTTGTTAATATAAACCCCCTATCGTGCCCATGACAAGCCGTGCATGAGACTCAGACCTTCCAATCACTCCCAAGACAAGGCATGCAAGCATCTGTGGCCTTTTTCAAGCAATTCTATGTTAGCAAACCCAGATGTTGTGCCACTTTTTGAGGGCCAGGACCTAGGCCACTTCTCATAGCTTCATGAAACTTCCAGAAAAGGAAATTAACATTAATATAAGGTTATTAATTCAAAAAAATTACCAAGTACTTGATATGACCCCTACTTTACATGAAAATCATTTCGTCAAACATATCGTAAACATGAAATCTACCAGTCATAACAACAGATCTAAAAATAGAGATCTCATACTTATCTGAAAATTATCAATGAGGATTGATATCTCCTCCCAATAGATTCATTTTTATCTATTAGGTCTTTCATTCATTATTATTTCATCGAGTAGCCAAAATATGATGAGATCCATACATGAATATTATCACAATACATGCCCATAACCAACAAATATCCAAAGATATATCAATGATGAAACAAATAATAAAACCACATAGTGACAAGCATAATTTCTCATGAAAATACTAAAGGAAAAGGATATTTTATAAACATATGAAAATACAACCAATTCAAGGACTTCCAAATACAACTTGACCATAGATTGGGCTTAACCAAATCTCTCTTTCAACTAATCATCTCAATGCCATATTCCAAGCATGAATGTGGGATCACATGGAATAAGAAAAACAAAACCAAACGAGGGCTTCTAGATGCCAAATCACCTCAATATTCAACCAATTATTCCACCTCATGGTTGAACATCATTAACCATCACTATATCGGTCTCTACCCAAGTTTTCTACGGTTCCAAAGAATTTTTTCAAACCAAGGCTTCGAGGACTAGTAACTCAACCCATAGTTGTTGTTGAGATCCAAAGCATTTTTCCAACTAGGGCTGCCAGGACTAGTAACTCAACCCACCAAGGGCTCCTGAGTGTTTAACAAATCAAGGCTTCTAGGACTAGTAATTCAACAGAATCTATTATGAGGCTTCCGTAGTGTTTGTCCAACCTAGGATCTAGGAACTAGTAACTCAACCCACAACCATAAGTAACATGAGAACCAACTAGAAAACAGAAAGAAAGAACCCACAACACCATAGTTGTCCAGGAAATAGAAAGGCTAGGCAAAACAACTATCAATCCAGGAAATCCTCCATGCCAATGATAGATCATGACCAAGAAACCACATACATGTGTCATGAATGCCAAAACAAGCAAGGAAATTAAGCATGCAACTAGATACCTACAAGCAAAACTTGTTGTAGCTATTAATATCGATGTCCTCTTTCTCTTTCCTTCTTTTATTTTGCCTCCTTTCTCCAAGTCCCAAGTATTCCACACTACTCTAAGAGTTCTCAAAGAAAACTCTAAGTATCCAAGCGTATGAGAGAGAGAATAGAAGAGAGAACTCCAAGATAAAATGAATAGAAAGCTATGAACTGGTCCTTAGAAGCATTTTGATCAATGAGGCGTCTATTTTCTTCATTTTCCATTATTTTCCTTCATTTTCTTTGGGGAAATTAATTTCATAATAAAAACATAACTAATAACCTGAACATTTATTATCAATCCGAGGAAGGAATTTTTGTTTCAAGGCGATCTGCAAAATATATGCAAGCAACTACCAACAGCTAACACTGGTTCTACATGAGTGGGTTTGACACTACCAATCTCATTTGACAAGAAATAAAATGTAAGACTTGAAAAACAATACTAAATTTAAAAATGAGAAAGTAAATGACTGGGAAAAAAATATTCTAAGCACATAGTTTGATTCAATATTAAATTAAACCACACCTTTATAAATTGGAAATTTAACTTATTCCACCCAATATAATTCAAATGCTGAAACAAATTAAATGGAATGTAGAAATTGCAGGAAACAACAAATCTGGAAAATTCAGCGTCCAAAAAATTACTTTTAAAAAAGGGAAATGTACTTTAAGGAACAACAATTTAAATTCAAAGAAATAATCACATAACTAAACTAATTTAGATGTTCAAGGCAACACCACATCCATGGTATGGGGTTGAACTCCCAAAGTGTCAATTTTTCCTTCAAAAATAATTCAAATCATATTATGAATAATAGATGTATAACTAAATGGATAACTTCATTTAAATATATTTGAGAAATAATAACACCAAAATGAAGTTCTTATCTTTTCCTCAAAATCCACAATTGTTCAATCCCCCTCTTTGATATTTTTTTCATTTAAATACACAGAGAGAAAAAGGAAATTACAACTAAATTCATTACAATGTGATTTTCCATTACAATTGTAGATTTTCCACAACAAATTGATCATAAATATTAGATCTAAAATATCTCTCCATGAGAGATTCTGCTGGAACAAGTCGAATTTGCTATTGAAATTGGGAGAATTTGGAAAATGGCCAAAAGAACAAATCTCAGAAAATTTCCTTCAACGAACCTTGTATTTCTCTCAATCCATACTCTATTTTTGAAAACTTCTCATAGGAAAACTAATTTGTTGTGTTTTGCACAAAACCTATGTCTCAGATTTTCAAGATGCATCCTAATTTTCCTGAAATGTTCAACGCAAAACTGTGACATTTTATCCCAACGAATTTCTGAGTTGGAATATTGGATTATGAACCAAAAATCATATTTGCAATCTGGAAAAGATATTGGAGGCTAAAATTGTTAGTGGTGTTATAAAACCATAATTATAAACCATCATTGGAAAAATCATACATAATAATCTTCAATTTATTGAAAGTAAAGGAGAATAAACATCACTAATCCACAAGGGAATGAATAATTATAAAATGGAATTAAATGATAAATTATGATAAATAACGTGATAAAGGAACGATGGAAATGGATGAAATAGATGTCCAGAAATTGTAATAATAATGACAATTTAGTGGCCCAACATGTCCGCAAAACTGAACATGTTGCATGTCCTCACGCAACCCACCTTTATATTAACCAAGTTGTAATACATTAATTAGAATGCTCACCCCAACTCATGATATTGATGGAACATGATAATTCTTCCCCAAAATGCTCTTCAAAATAGTGGTTTTTCAATTCTAGCAATGTTGCTAAAGTTGTAACAATTTGCACATTAACTTTCAGTAATATATATATGAAGTTGCAGCAAAACATGATACAAATAACAACAAATTTCATTAATCATTTCTCAAAAAATACAAACCAGATCTTTCTGAAATTTTGCAAGCTGATTTCAACTATGTTAATGCTTCTTCGACCCAAAAATAATAGCTATCAGATGCACGGATTTCAAGATATCAACAAAATAGTTGTAGGAATCAGTGCATAATTTATAGAGTTTTACAAACTGGTTTATCTTGAAATTTATGGGGTTTTCTATTTTAATGATACCTCCTTACTGTCCAAAAATCACAAGAATACATTTTATGATTTTAAATATATATGCGAATCATTTTCTGCACTATATAAAAATCATTGTATATGCCTTAAAAGAGGAAAAGGAGAAAAAGATCATCATGCATAGCAATTCCTCCCCCACACTGGAGAATTAGCATGCCCTTATGCTATACTAGAAAATAGTTTGAGGTTGTTGCTACAATCATTATTGAAATCTTGTCTTGGTGTAAAACAAAATGGAATAAGGGAGGTTTTGAGAATGAATAAGGAAATCAATGGATGATAAAGAGTATTAATGGCATGGTTAAAATGAATTAATGAAAATTACACTCACCCAAACTAAAATGTTTTGTATCTTTTTTTTTTAAGATGGGAAGTGGTGAACAAGTGGAACTAATGATTTGAAAATTTGAGTAAATAATGCTCCATGCTTTTTCATGACATTCTCCAAAACTTTTAATAAATCATAAACTTATGTTATTTTACCTCAAGCTTTACCTCCGTAAAACCATGGAATCACATGAATGGATCGATAATTGCTGAGTTGATGTTGAAAGTGATGCAGAAGCTGGAATCCATGCAAGCTGAAAGAAAGTAATCATAAATTTTAGGAATGCTTCGTTCCCCCAAACTGATTAGTTTCGATGTCATCAATATTTCTATAATACATCACATGAGTAGCCTCAATCATTAATTCATCATCTCAATTACCCCATTATATATAAAATTGATGTAATAATGCTATGAATTCCATTGGATAATAATGGATAATAGGGGGATATAAAAGAGGGTAAAAATGATGAGAAAAAAATATCAGTTCCCTAGGCCCATTAGCTTTGGTTTTTATGGGCACAAAAATGGCAATAAATGGGATGAATTAGTTATCTTAGTATTTACTTCTTAAGATCTGACCAATTACCCCACATTCACAATCAGAATTAGGCCTCTTTATTCTACCCAAAAATAATAGTAGTATTGTTAAACTAGGAATAAATGACGACTTATTGGGAAAAACAACTACCTTTGGTTAATGATGTGAAAATCTTAGATGACACAAAATGCCAAATATCAAATATCCTAAAAGTTTCATCCCTGACATGTAACGTGAATATTTAAAACTCAATAATAGATATAAACCATAACCATCAACATCTAAGAACTCATTAAATATTACCTCATGAACCATGAGTTCAAGAAAACTATATATATGCAACAATAGAATTTATTAGCAATCAGTTTTGAGAAAACAAAGTAACCAAGTAGATCATAGTATTGAATTAACTTCTATCCATAGGCATGGACACTGCTGTCAGCAGGTGTCCATAGACTCAACAGGGATACCCTTTTAACCTATTGAGATGCCAGCGTCCCATCTATTAAAAATAAATACATAGTTACAAGATATTTTCAATTTACTTAGATGTTTACTGAAGATCATTGTTCTGGCTTCGTAACCAATTAATAACAATTCCATTCATGGGAACTAACAAAAGTGAACAAGTAGACTTGTGATGAGACCTCTTGTCCTTCAGCTTTACGACTGGAAGCCATTAGCGTGGCATGGTGACCAGTAGTCGTAAAGTCACTTTATTAGGACCTATGATCATGGTAGTCCGGCTCGTGATGAGACCTCCTATCCTCCAATTTGCTATTTTTGTTTAAAATTCAAATATTTTTATTGTTAATCAGTAAAAGGTTACTTAATAGATGGGGTAGCAGGTCATCTCCTTAAGAGCTAGGGATCATGTAAAACATTTTGTAGTAACTATTTTCAACTTGGGTAGTATTGTTTCTAAAAAACTAATAACCTTCAAGTTCCTATTGATAAATTTGTTAAGATTGGGGTTCAGGAATAGTTCATTAGATAGTGATGGAAATATTTAAATACAATTTTATGGTAATCAGTCATAAATTTTACAAGATCAGGGACTTGAAAAATTAAGGAAGTTGAAAATTGACATGATGAAATCATCTTTGCAGAATTATTCCCTAGAACTAAGATTATGTGTATAGATAAAAAAACATAAATTGACTACTCAATCATTTTGTCAAACAGGACCTAGAATATTAAAAGTATTCTCCATTCACCACGGAGAAAAAAATTAGAAAGACATACAATTGTTCAATCAAAAGCATGAAAATTGGTTAATAAAAATAGTTGTGACTAAGGTAAAAATGACTTTGACTTAGGTAACAACAACTATGACTTAGGTAACAATAGTTGTAATATAGGGAACAATAGCTGTGACCTAGGAAATAATAGTTTTAACTGAGGGAACAACAGTTGTGACTTAGGAAACAAGAATTGTGACCGAGGGAACATCAACTGTGAGTTAGGAACAAATAGTTGTGAATGAGGGAACAACAACTATGATTCAGGAAACAAAAATTATGACTAAGGGAACAACAACTGTGAGTAATAAAACAACAATTGTGATTGAGGGAACAACAATTGTGATTGAGCAAACAATAGTTGTGACTAAGGTAGAAACAATTATGATTCAAGATTTATTTATCCAACAATATCGTTGTTTCATGTTACAACCTAGAAATTACCCATTGTTATAGACATTTTTGTGCCTCGCATCATGGAGCATGGAATGTCAATAATTACAGGGCTCCTCAGTCCCTAAACATGTTGTTCTTACCCCTAAAAGAACAAGGTCATCAAACAACAGCACTTCCAATCAGTTCTCCACCTGAAAACACTTCAAAACAGGCTTATTTTGGATCATGTCAGCTGCTTAACTGAGCTTCTGCACTGTAATGCAACTGTCCCACTCTGTACCTGCGCTGGAAGTCAAAAGTAATGAAGGCTACCTGCGCTGGGCGAGATTGGCCAAGTGGCACAGTCATCCTGCAAGGTGTCAACTGCCCAGGAAGCTTCCAAACTGACACTTGGTTCATAAGATTCGCCCTATGATGAGTAAGAGGTACTTGATCACCATGTGTAACCAAGGATCTCCAAGTGGACTCAAGAACTGAAGATTAACTGAAGAGGGAGAGGACACAAGGCAGCTTCATGTCAGTCTCAAGCTGACTCATCCTCTCTTCTTCTATCCTATATATAGAGCTCTTCTATGAGGTCTAAGGAGGCTGGAATTTTGTGTAAAGCAAGGAGGTGCTGTTGGATTACAGTTAGAGCTATTGGGTGATTGTTTTACTAGAGGTGAAGAGGAGAGTTCTTGCTGCTGGGGAGGTGCTGCTGGATTGGAGCCATCATTGGTTGTAACCTTCTCAGAACCCTGTTACTTCTATCAATAAAGTTTTGCATGTTCTCCTATATACTTGTATTGCATTGATGTATTGTATTTACATGTATATTTGATTCACTCTAATCCATGCATCAGTTATGAGTACATGTATCTTGTAGTTTCCTCTCTTGTTTTGTGCAGGATCTGTGTGTAGCTGGACCGGCAAAGAGAGTAAGGAGCTGGGAACAAGAGACAAAGAGAGAGGATCAAGATCGACTAAGCGAAGGACACCAGGTTGGTTAATCATTTCTTCTTTCTCTCTGTACTTTCATAAAGGAAAACATCAAAGCTTTACTTTCAGTTGTTGCTAAAGACTGTCACCTTTAGAGTAGGGATAGGGTCATCCGCATCGGATACTTTTCCCCACAACAAACTGGCGACTCCGCTGGGGAGCCTAGTATCTTGTTGGTGTTTGTAGTATTTTGCTATTCATTTCTTGAAGAAAAGAGTACCAAATCGAAAAGCTTTTGACTATATCAAAAGCGAAGTAGAGGGATTGCTACTCTTGCTCATTTGCTGAGCAAATTCAAGATTTGAAGAGCTTATCTACAAAAGACTCTTTACTCTTTGTGATAGATCTTCATCCTCTTGATCATCCCTTAGCCTGTACTTGACCTATAGCTTTTTATTTCAGCAAAAACAGTGCATTTTTGAGCTTTTTATGACCCGGAATTCTTTGTAGACGAAACTCTCGTGAGTCAGTGCAGGCTGTCCACAGGCAGTCTGCATTACAGCGCAGGTACTCCCTTCGGGAACTGCGCTGAGAGTCAAACTGACAGACCAGAGCCTGCGCTGGTCCAGTTAGCCATTGTCTTGCTCAGCTTTCCCTTTGTGTCTTGGCCCTGTTTTCACTGATTTTTAGCTGATTGCTTGCTGGTCATTGTACTTGCTGTAGACCACTTCTCCTTGACATTATTCCTCCTCAGTTGTGTGATGAAACTGTGAATGTTCTTTCAGTATTTCTTGTTTCAGTTACAGTTTCCCATTGTGAAAAGCGAACCAGTATAGCTGTGGCCTCTTAGATCCTGAACTGTAAAAGTGTCTTTGGGATCTGAAGAGTTAGTTTTATTACTGTTCATGGCTGTTTGAGTTTGTTTGTTTTTCACTTTATGGTTTGAATTCATATATTTTTAGTGTTGAAACAAGTACCTGTAAAGCGTTTTTTCATTTTAGAAAAAACTGGTTTGTTTACGCTTCAAATTGAATTCGAAAGTCATACAACAGTTTTCCTTTTGTCTACATCAACATTATAGGGAAAGAAAAGAAATACATGCATCTTGCATTTGCATTTTGATAAGTTTGGGTGTCTAATCTAGGAGAAAGTGCATTAGTTTGTGCTTGGTGCTCTGTGTGGAAAGATATTGTTTTTCTCTCCCCTCAGTAGTTAGGATTTTCAAAGCTAAAAAGATTGTGAAAGCTTGCTTATCATTTTAGCTGCATTTAGGAATTTGTACCAATACATCTCGTGGTGATCCTGAAAGGCAAACTGATAAACAAGATCAACTTAAAATATATTGAATGAATCTAAAAACGCATTGTAACATAACGCTCACAGTAGAGGTCTAGGTAGAGACGTGTTCCGGCGTCGTTAAACGTAGTGACTGTCGATCTCTACGAAGGTGGGTGATTCCTCCTGAGGGACGATAGCACTAATACGGACTTGTGCTCCCGCGTACCGTCGCGTATATTAGGAGACCCCTATAGGCAATTATCCTTTATCCTTAGGAAGCCGTGTCGACCGCCCTACTGATCGCGATGCAGTGAACACAGCATTCACGAAGATCGACCACCCGTACCGTAAAACGTATTCTGTGGTTTCGCGAAAGGTTTGGCACACCCTCTGCCTAGATCTCCAGAGCAGTTTCTTTTAGCCCTTTTCAAACTCTATAACTGAAAAGGTCCAGCCGAGCATTTGTCACTTCGGGCTCGTTAATACATCGAAGGTGACTAGAGTCATCTTTAGCTTTTTCTCGACTCTTAAAACATGAAAAAGCAAAGTTGTGTCTAAAAGCGTCTAATAAAATTCATTCAATACGGAAACATAATTCCCCTTTTTGTATTTTAGTTGATCAAGTAATCCGCAACCGTGGAGGAAAGTCAATTAAAACCCCGTCGTTCAGGGAGGCTTGCGAGTCAACCGCCTTTGTCTCCGGAACCGAGAGTAGTACGGACGAAGCGAACTCGCTTGACCAGGTCAAAATCTCCTTTTAAGATTAGAACGGAAGTTCCAACAACATCTGAGATTCTGGTCACTCCCAATATTTCTGGAATCCCTGCCTCTATTGAAGAAGTTCAACAGCAACAGAAGGACAGTGGTACTGATCCTAGTCTGAAGACAAGTACTTGCATAACTGAACCAGTTCCATCTGAAACCGGTCCACAGAGTCTTGTTGTTCAAACGACTGTCGCTGTCGAAGCAACCCCTTCTTCGGCACCAGAAATATTTTATGGACCTGACGGTCTTCCTCTTCCTCCTGGTCTGATTGCAATAGAGGAAATCGTAGAGGACCAGCAAGCAAATACTCCAATTCATTTTGGAGTAGGTACCCCTCTTTTTCCTTCTGCGTCAGAAGTTTGTCTATCACCACCAGAAGTTCCTGAAGAATCATTAGGAAGTTTATTGGATAGACTTAAAATGTCTGAACAACCGTCGACATCTAGGACTGTGCCAAATGACACAGCGACAGCAGAAGTTCCTGCTGCCAATCCAACGATGTTTGCCGGCATACCAGCCGTCCCGACTAGCTCTCATCAGCTAGAAGGAGTCCACCCAGGGACTATTATGACAACTTGGTCTGTTCCAGTTTGTTCTTCCGGTATAATACCCGGTAATTCTTATGTTGAAACGAGACAAATTGATCCCTTTGGGAATCAGTTTGGGCCATCCAGTCCTCAAAGGCCATCTATACCCTTGAGCTCCGGATTGTTACCGTATGGGGGGCAATATGCCCTTTCACTTCCCCTTTCGGGGGATACCCATACGGCAGTTTTCAACCACATTCAGGTTTGACTGAAGTAACGACGAGTGGTTGGGTACCTATGTTACCCCAACAACCAAGAGTTGTATATTCCATGCAACAATGTGTACCTATGTCTAGTATCCCGACGACGCCAGCAATTGTAACCGTGTCGCAAGTTCAATCGATGCCTGTTGTATGTCAACCCCAAGTTGTAATGCAACAGCCTATTGACCCTGCAACACAACCACAATCGCCAACTGCCGGGACGACGCAGATACAAATGGGAACCATAACCCCGCATCTTGGTCCGTCGGTTAGTGTCGCACAGCAAAACATGGCTTCACGACCATGGATGGTGCAATACCAACAACCTCAGTTTCAACAGGTGTACCAGGGATCTGAGCAACAGATCTTTGCAAATAGTGGGCAACCCTATATTCAGAACGGGTTAAACCAACCACTTTAAAGTGGCCAAGCCCACCAGCCATATCAGTCATATCAACATCAGTTGCATTATGCTGGTGTGCAAAGACCTACTGCTCAGGCGATTCCATCATATCCTGGGTACGCCTTGCCAAACCTGAATCAGCAGTTGCCATTCGTGGCGACCTTAGAATTACCAGATTTACATCGATTGACGAACGATCCAATCGCCTATGCCCATTGGTGGCCAGCGATTCCTCACAAACTTCCTTCAGACATTCCTAAATTCAATGGAAATCCGGGAGAAGACCCGTCGAATCATGTGATGACATTCCATCTGTGGTGTTCGTCGAATACCTTGAATGATGATTCGATAAGGCTTCGTCTTTTCCAGAGGACATTGACTGGTCCGGCGGCCAAATGGTATATTGAATTACCTAGAGCCTCTTTCGACAATTTTAGTTCCCTAGCCACGACTTTCTTAACACACTTTCAGTTACCTATAAGGTACGAAACTGGAACAGAAATCTTGACCAATTTCAAGCAGACAACAGCCACACATATATCTGATCATATACATGAGTGGCGTCGTCGTCGCAGAATGGTAAAGACCTATGTTCCAGATCAGCTATTAGCTGAGTGGTTTATAAAGTCGCTTCTGCTGGCAATAACAGAAGATGTGGCCAAGGGAGGCGTCGTAACAGAGGAGCAAGTTATTGCTCGTGCTCAATATTTGGACTTAGTGTATACTCAGTCGGGCACGCTCTATGATAAGATACCTGACGCCCCCAGACCGGAATTTTCAATCCCTCCTCCTCCCGGATCGAACAGTGACTCTCATGCCGGTGATGGCGTGATTGGAACTGCAAACGCTAAGTCGACAAGGGATTCGAATAAGAAAGCCCGTAAGACTTCGAATCAAAAAGCAAATCAGGAGATTCTTGCTTTGGAGGTAAATGTTGTATCTACGGATAAAGACAAAAACTCCAATCAACCAGGAAGCAAGAAGAAACAAAACAAAGGGAAGAAGAAGAAACAAGGTGGATCATCCCCTCAAAAAACTTCTTCAAACCCTCCTGGGCAAAAGAAACAATTTCCTCCATGTCAAATATGTGATGAAAATCATTCAACAAAGAACTGTCCGTTCAAAGCTGAGTTAAAGAGGTTCCTAAAAAGTTCCCAAACTTCAGCTGTGTTGACTGATCCGTTTCCCACCCCAGGTCAGAATATGGTTGATAGTGGAAATGCTTCCCCGTCTCAAGTGCTTATGCTGTCGGTTTCTAAGCAAAGTGATGCTTTGATCTCGACTAGGAGTAAAGATTATGGGAATCCGCCGGTGTCGAACGACAAAGGGAAAGATCAACCCAGTAGTTCGACAACGACTTCGGCAGAAGTTATACCCCCCCTCACGCATGAATTAACAATAAAGCCGCCTAAGGGAGTAGTCCACAAATCGACATTCAACCCTCGCGCCAGAGCGGCGCAACACTATAATATAGTGGAGGATTTGGCCCAATCGCCATCTGCTATGTCGACTCTTGAGGTACTACAAAATTGCCCATCCCAAAGACAGGCATTGTTATCTGCAATTGGTGGAGTGGATCCTAAAGATTCCAGTCTTGTATCCTTTGATCACAAAGGATATGATCCTCAGTTACCAGCGCAATTAGCTTTCCTTATTCAAGTGAAAGCACTCAACAAAACTGTTCATAGAACGATTATTGATGAGGGCGCATCGACATGTATCATGTCGATGAGTTGCTGGAAAACTCTTGGATCTCCAACCTTGTCGCGATCTTCGACGACATTGAAAGCATTTGACGGTAGATCGTACACTCCGTACGGTATCCTAAATAACTTTAAGGTTGAACTAGGAGGAAAAATAGTGGAAATTGATGTCGAAGTCATTGATGGAAATCTTGACTATAACATCCTACTGGGAAGACCATGGATATATGCCATGGCAGCTGTAGTGTCGACATATTTTAGGAAGATTGCATTCCCATTTGAAGGGGGAATTACGATCGTCGACCAACAGAATTTCCTCCCTAATGGTTCACAAGTTACTGGAAGCATTCCCCTGATCCATGGGAGCGACCATTCGATAAAAGATATAGGAGTAGGCTTGCTAAAAGATCCCACAATGATGGGAACTTTCGCGTTGCCACCTCCTTTCCATGAAGGGAATATCCCGTTTGTAGCAACATGCAACATGATATCTTCATCGAAAGTCGCAGAAGACAAAGCCGTCATGGATCATCAAGTGGTATTGCCTCCTAGCCCCATTGAAATATTGTAGCAATCAATGTTTCAGGCATGGGAGGCGAGCCCAAATGAACGCTCATCAAGCGTTTGGGTAGATAGGTCCGAAGAATATGGTACCCCATTAGATCCATGTTCAAAAGTTCATGGGACTGACGAAGGAATCTTACAATCAATGATGATTAAGGGGGCACCATGGAATGATCACCACCATCGTTCCATTCTTCCAGAGTGTGAAGAAGAAACTCATCATGACCTATACCACCCTTCAGTGTTTGAATTCCTAACAAATACTGTAAATACGGTGGATTCAGAGAGAAACCTATCCAATATTGAAGAGACAGTAGCCATAAACATCTCGACGAAATCTGATGTTGTTGAGAATATTCATGTCGGCAAAAGTTGTTCCCCTTCAGAACTGGAAATATATAGTGCTCTCTTTCGCGAATTTAGAGATGTCTTTGCATGGTCATATGATGAAATGCCAGGCATTGACTCGAGCATAGTTGAACATGAGATTAAAATGTATCCTGATGTCAAACCAGTAAGACAACGGCTTCGGCAGGTACATCCGAAGAAAGCCGCTGCCATTAAGGCGGAAGTTGAAAAACTCCTCCATGCTGGATTCATCTACCCGGTTCCTCTAACCGATTGGGTATCAAATATTGTCCCTGTTATGAAAAAACAAGGGACGATAAGAGTGTGCGTCGACTATAGGGATGTGAACAAAGCTTGTCCAAAGGACAACTACCCTACACCCTTCATCGACCAGATAATTGATGAATGCGCCGGATGTGAAATCTTTTCCTTTATGGATGGATTTTCCGGGTATAATCAAATAAATATCCGCCCACAGGACCAGTCTAAGACTGCATTCATCTGTCCGTGGGGCACATTCGCTTATCAAAAATTACCCTTTGGTTTAAAGAACGCAGGGGCGACGTTTCAGAGGGCAATGAATTATGCCTTTCATGACATCAAGAACATTGTTCAACCTTATCTCGACGATCTTCCGACTCATTCGCGAAAGCGGACTGATCATCCGCGGCATTTGAGAGCAATATTTCTGCGTTGCCGACATTATAAGATAAGACTCAATCCGCACAAGTGTGTGTTTTGCGTCGGTTCTGGTCGTTTACTTGGCTTTGTTGTCTCTAAGGATGGGATTCGTCTCGACCCCTGTAAGGTTCAGGAAATCATTAATTTGCCTCCACCTTCAAATTTGCTTCAGATTCAGAAACTCCAAGGGAAAGCAAACTTTCTGAGGAGCTTCATTCCAAATTATGCAGAACTTGCCAAAGGTTATACTCGTCTTTTGAAAAAGGATGTACCTTTTGTCTGGGACCAGGTTGCGCAAGCTTCCTTTGACGCTCTGAAAGATTGTCTAGTAAGAGCATCATTAATGTACGCCCCGGACTATCAAAGAGATTTTAACCTGTATCTAGCTGCAGCAGATACGACCATTGCGATGGTCTTAGTGCAAGAAGTCGATGGAATTGAACATCCTATATATTATTTAAGTAAAAACTTAAATGATACAGAAAGTAAATATTCCTATGTTGAAAAACTAGCGCTTGCTGCTGTTCAAGCGATTCAAAGGTTTCGACATTATGTCCTCTTTAGGAAAACTACCGTTTTGTCAGATTGCAATCCCATGACATATATACTGTCGCGACAGTTGCTTGGGGGCAAATATTCAAAATGGATAGCCATCCTTCAAGAGTTTGATTTAGATTTTGTAAAATCCAAATCGAAGAAAGCTCTAGTTTTCGCGGAATTATTGTGCGATCTCCCATCGTCGTCCAACGATGAAACATCAGAAGAGTCAATCGTGGATGAAAATTTGTTTCTGATATCAGTAAGCGATGAGTGGTATGGAGATATCATTGTTTATCTCCAAACCCAGAAATTTAGGCCTAATACCTCACACTCGGAACGGAAACGTATACGATACCAATCAAAAGACTACATGATCGTCGGTGATACACTTTACCGTCGTGGCGTCGATACGGTTCTGAGGAGGTGCCTTACCCATGAGGAGGCCGAAAAAGCCCTGAATGATTGTCACTCAGGCGCATGCGGGGGGCATCAATCTGGATATGCAACAGCACAAAGAATCTTACGAGCAGGATATTTCTGGCCAACTATGTTTAAAGATTGCATAATAGCTGTCAGAAGTTGCCATGCATGTCAGATCTTTGATAGCAAAACCAGAAGACCGCCCGCACCCTTACAGCCAATAGTTGCTGTTGGGCCCTTCGCCAAGTGGGGCATCGATTTCATGCAATGTAACCCCACCTCGACTGGGGGGCATGGGTATATTATAGTCGCTGTTGACTATTTTACCAAATGGGCCGAGGCGATGCCTACATTGGATAACACTGGTGAAACAGCTGCCCTTTTCTTTTTCAATCATGTAGTCGCCAGGTTCGGCGTTCCGCAAGCTATAGTGACAGATCATGGATCGCATTTTCGCAATCACATGATGATTGAATTAGCTGCCAAACTAGGGCTATCGCACGACAGCTCTACCCCGTATTATCCACAAGCCAACGGACAAGTTGAGGCAATCAACAAAGTCCTGAAGCGTATGTTGCAAAGGATGATCGGGGTTCACAAGAGAAGATGGCATCTAATCCTGTACTCAGCATTATGGGCTTACCGAACCTCGGTAAAGAACGCCACTGGGTTCACACCATTCCAATTGGTGTATGGCCTAGAGGCAGTATTACCGATCCAGTGCGAAATTTCGTCTCTTAAACTCGCAATTGACCTCCTCCCCGGAACCTCAGAAGAAGAGGCTCGTTTCCTGGAATTGATCCAGTTGGATGAAAACCGTCGTGATGCCGCTTTGGCGAACGAGGCTCATAAGAAACGAGTCAAAGCACAGTTTGACAAGAATGTCAAACCGCGCAACTTCTCTGAAGGTGACTTGGTTTTGCTTTACGACCAAGAATCCGATAAATTAGGAGCAGGAAAATTTCAGTCCTTATGGATGGGTCCCTATATTGTTAAAAGGGTGTTAGCAAAAGGAGCCTACGAGTTAATGGATTATGATGGAATACCACTGGCGCAACCCCGTAACGGGTTGTACCTCAAGCGTTACTATGCCTAAATAGTAACCTGAGTGCTTTTGTTGTATTTTGTTTTCGCTAAAATGTTTGTTTCGGTAGTAATCCACCCTTCTCGTTTGTTGCAGATGTCGAATTATTCTGATACATATGTGGGATATGCCGACGGAGCGAGTCGTAGTACGCGGAATTTGTCCTCCGCTGCCTGGGCCATTTTTGATCCAAGCGGCGAGTTAGTGAGTTTCAGAGGCGTGTGTATTGGACGGTCAACAAACAATATCGCTGAGTATAGTGCGTTGATCGAACTCCTCTCTGATACCATCGCTCATGGTATACGCCGACTAATTGTTAGGCTAGACTCACAACTTGTGATACTACAACTCACTGGTATATATTCAGTCCGCAATCCAGCTATTTATCGTATGTTTCTAAGAGTTAAGATTTTGGAAAGAGAGTTTGATTCAATTCAATACCAACATATTTCCAGAAACTTGAACACATTAACAGATTCCTTGGCAAACTATGTATTAGATAGACATTTACAACATATATAAAAGAGATGCATCGGTGCTATGTAAGTGGATCACAAATAAACTGAAATAAACTCCGAAAATCAAAATATATAAAGTTGTTTATAGTTTGTACATAATGTGCTGTAATCAAAACAAAATTGGTCATATGACCTAGAACTCAAAAAGATGCTAGGGGGCACCCTAGCCTAGTGGTGCTCATGAAAGTACGTCACGGTCTGTGCGATCATGCGCAAGAGACGAGTCCATCATCTAGGCACGCCAATGGTGTGCCGCTGCAACTGTAAAGGTAACTCGTCAATCTGTACATCCGGAAGACCACGAGTAAGGCTCTCAACCTGCTCCTGCACAACTGCAAGTATCTCAGTATCACCAAGGTCGCGAATAATAACTCTCCTAGCAGGCTCTGCTGCTGGGGCAGCAACTGGCGATCGTGGACGAGCTACTGGACGAACAGGACCAACATCTGCATGCACCCAAGAGTTTGATCAGTTTTGAACAGTAAACATCATGAATGAAAACAATAAACAGTGACATGGTCAGAGATTTTACCAATAGCGCCCCATTGCTCGCCGTTCGGAAGCACCAAGTCCAGATCACCTCGGTAGTCCATACCCACATATGGATACTCAGAAAATGCCATCTCCTGACGCTCGAACCACCTAAAGAAGGACTCAGTGAATGTAATATGAAGTTGACCAGCATGCCGGGACATATGGTCAACCCACCTCTGCATGCGTGGCTCGGTCGGAGAAGGCACATCAAGCAAGATGTACTGAGGTTGCATCAATTGGATTTTCTCCAAGACAAAGGCAGTGAGAATAGAACCAAATCCAAAGTTCTTCAGCCCCCCGTCCTTTACATTGGTCAATTGACTTTTCATCTGAATAAGTACTGCATCGCACCAGTTAAACACTTTCGGTTGGAGACACTCCAAGGCGTGCTGCATATAAGATCTGTTGGCAACATGCAAAGCTGCGCTACCGGCCATCCTGCCAATAGTAAACAGAATGGACCTGAGAGACCTATCAGTAATGTCACGGATATTGATCTTGCCGTCTTTGCTCGGCTGTGAACCTTCCCGGCAATACTGACAGATATAGTCTCTGGTGGAAGTAGTCCCTCGAGCCGTACCTGACAAAGAAATGGGAGCACCCCGCCTTGACAACCCAGTCAAGAAGTACATGTCCTCTATGGTCAAAGGGAAGGACTTCCCCCTAATCTGAAATACTTGGTTAACAGGATCCCAAGCATCAAGCATATACTGCAGTAAAGAAATCTGTGCTCTCATGCTAGAGATACGGAAGAACTTCAGCAGGCCACAGTTCCGAAGCGCGTTCACCGTGACTGGGTCATGGAGTGCAACCATGTCCTCTGCTTCATGTTCTCATTCTCGCCATGTAAGGGACATTGTCCAAAGTTCCCTACAATCAAACAAGAGAAGGAGTAAGTTCCTGATTTTGATGAAAATCTGGCGAAAAATCATCAAAAAACTCATGCAAAATCAGCTTTTTTAGGCCCAGCGCAGGCAGAGAGTCTTCCCCCTGCTCTGGAACTCAGTCTGCCTTAAGGCTGCCTGAAATACAGCGCAGATTTCGAAAGGGGAACCTGCGCTGATGCCAGGGCGCCCTAATGAAACCCCTGGGGCCCAGAAACTCTGAAAAACATGCATGAAACTGAAAAAGGAAACCATGAAAGTGAAGGGCTAAGGTTTAGCTCCTACCTGGTCCAAACAGCGCCGAAAATCGTCCACAGAATCTCCCGGAATCAGCTGGTGAAAATCAAGGAAGAAGAGGCACCTCCAGAGCTCCAACAAGCAAAATGCAAATGAAATGGTAAATGTGAGGCAAAAACCCCTTTTTATGACTTTTTACACAGTTTAAAGTTAAATATTAGGGTTATAATCTCGTTTTCATGCAAATATTGTCCATTTCTAACAAAATTTGTTGCAGCAATTGAAGATGAAGTACTACATTTGAAAAGAGAAAAGCTAGTAAAAGTAAAAAAATTAAATTTGACCATGAATCGAGCAGTTTTACCACGGAATTTATGCTCATTAAAAAATAGAAAAGTGTGAGCAGAGTTTTTCCGCCAAAGTTCAAGCTCATTAAAAAATGAACCTATCTTGGTAAATAGCCATTGCGATCGCAAATTTATAAGCCTTAAAAGCCTTGGTCGTGTTTTCATCCATCACCTCCATTTCATTTGGCCGATCGTTCACCCCCATATGTGTGTTTACCTATTTTGAGGAACAGCTGCGAAGAGTGATTTCACCTAGCCATCCTTGTGACACTACCGTGATTGGAAAATTCCAATTTGTACCTGGAATCAGTTGCTATCCCTGTTTATCACTCGTTCCTCAAAAGACGAGTCTTCTTTGAGCTCTTTTCACTGACTCGTAAAATATGAAAAGTTTGCCGAGTTTTTGGCCTTCTAGCTCGTTAAACGACCGAAAGCTATCCCTCCTCTAGATTTTAATCTTTTTTGGACCTGAGGGATTATTGCACAAAAAGATCGAGCGCTTGTCTTGTTCGGCTCGTAAAAGTACCGAACAGCCATCCCTTCTGTATTGTTTTATACTTTTTCGGACTTAAGGGATTAGATGACGAAAAAGGAATTATGGAGTTGACTTTCTGTACCTTTTCAGACTCTCTAAAAATGAAAAGGACCGAGTTTTCCTTGTCGTTAGACTCGTTAAAATGATTAAATAGCGACAAACTTGTCTTTAGACGAGAATGAGTTTCCCTATCGCTAGGCTCGTTAAATCATAGCGATAGGCTTGCCCGAAGGGCAGGTTATAGAACAAGCATATGTTATCCTCCTCAAGCTTGACAAAAATAAAGAGGTACTGGTCAGAAATGACTGGGGAAAAATTGGGAGAACATTCAAAGTTTAATGGTAGCAAGTCACTCTTGAACATGACACTTTTCCTCCGTATCACATCGGGTTGGGTTGTTTCATTCACCGGTCTCATCACCATGGTCCTCGCCAAACCATCCACATTTGGGGTAATGCTACCGATCCATCGCATCAGTGTCGTTATATGTTCAAGAGGGGTCATTCTGAAAGTGTCAACCGTGTCCCATCCACTGCCATACATTATCCTTCATCCATTCATGATCGCCACCCTGAATCATATGTCACAGTTTGTTTTCACCTCCACTAAAGTCATTAGCTCCGTTCCGTGTCATTGATGTGGGATTCATTAAGGCCCTCCTTTGACGGATCGCTTCTTGTCGACTTCAGCTCATTATCCAAGAAGTTGATCTAGGAACACCCCCATCAGTACTTTGAAGCTTGCATGCCTCAATGGCAAGTTTCTCACTTCCGGCGACAGGTATACATCGATGACCTTCGACCAGAAGATTTTGCGTGGCGTTCGACGCCAAGTCCTTTATTCATGCCACGTGAATTGTACTGCAGTACCTTGAGGGTCATCGTCATTATTGGTGATTCCTCTCGCGCTTGTTAACGGTTTTCATTATTGACCGGTAATCAAGCGATGTCTTTCCATGTTCGACTTCAGCGCAATTCTCACATGGATCGACTTGTACTTAGAGTGAAGATCGAACGAGTTTGAAGACCCCGGATCTAGTTTCATCCATCCGGGCTGCGATATATATTCAGGAAATATGAAAGCATTTGCCATGTACATCATTGCAGCAGATGATCATCCTACTCAAAGGATGATAATTTCAGCAGAAAATTATCAGTCTATCTTCAGACGATCGTCTGTCATATGTACCAAAATGTATTTATAAAAAGCTGAGCATGGGAATGCCCGCCTCAGCTAGATCATGAGAATAATGATGAATGAAAAATAATGTATTGTATTGTATTGTATTACAGGGCACTCTCCTCAGCACTGGAACGAACTTCGGATCCTCTAGATAAAGCATTTCACCCGATAAACGGCCTCATACTTTAGGGGGCAACTGTTATAGACATTTTTGTGCCTCGCATCATGGAGCATGGAATGTCAATAATTACAGGGGTCCTCAGTCCCTAAACATGTTGTTCTTACCCCTAAAAGAACAAGGTCATCAAACAACAGCACTTCCAATCAGTTCTCCACCTGAAAACACTTCAAAACAGGCTTATTTTGGATCATGTCAGCTGCTTAACTGAGCTTCTGCGCTGTAATGCAACTGTCCCACTCTGTACCTGCGCTGGAAGTCAAAATTAATGAAGGCTACCTGCGCTGGGCGAGATTGGCCAAGTGGCACAGTCATCCTGCAAGGTGTCAACTGCCCAGGAAGCTTCCAAACTGACACTTGGTTCATAAGATTCGCCCTATGATGAGTAAGAGGTACTTGATCACCATGTGTAACCAAGGATCTCCAAGTGGACTCAAGAACTGAAGATTAACTGAAGAGGGAGAGGACACAAGGCAGCTTCATGTCAGTCTCAAGCTGACTCATCCTCTCTTCTTCTATCCTATATATAGAGCTCTTCTATGAGGTCTAAGGAGGCTGGAATTTTGTGTAAAGCAAGGAGGTGCTGTTGGATTACAGTTAGAGCTATTGGGTGATTGTTTTACTAGAGGTGAAGAGGAGAGTTCTTGCTGCTGGGGAGGTGCTGCTGGATTGGAGCCATCATTGGTTGTAACCTTCTCAGAACCCTGTTACTTCTATCAATAAAGTTTTGCATGTTCTCCTATATACTTGTATTGCATTGATGTATTGTATTTACATGTATATTTGATTCACTCTAATCCATGCATCAGTTATGAGTACATGTATCTTGTAGTTTCCTCTCTTGTTTTGTGCAGGATCTGTGTGTAGCTGGACCGGCAAAGAGAGTAAGGAGCTGGGAACAAGAGACAAAGAGAGAGGATCAAGATCGACTAAGCGAAGGACACCAGGTTGGTTAATCATTTCTTCTTTCTCTCTGTACTTTCATAAAGGAAAACATCAAAGCTTTACTTTCAGTTGTTGCTAAAGACTGTCACCTTTAGAGTAGGGATAGGGTCATCCGCATCGGATACTTTTCCCCACAACACCCATACCATTTTAAGCTTATAGATATGACATATCAAGCATGGTTGTGGCAATCCCTCCAAAAAACTAACTCTATGGGTGATCCTAGCAAGATGACATGGAGAAGGATTAGTCATCCATTACTCATAGTCACTTTACAAATTAATGAGGAATTAAGTGTTATGAAACCAACTCGAGAAAAGATAGAAAAGATAGATCAATGCCTTAGAATTTAGCCTCTTCGAGGGGGCAACCTCCTTTACATTACATAAATGAACAATTCTTGGATGATTCAAATGACAAAACCTCCTTTCTATATATAGGAGTCTAAGGAGTCACAATATAATCCAGCTGACCTAACAATAATAATATAAAGCCACAAAAATAACAATAGAGGGATTCTATGGGGCACAGAAATAACAATATGGGGGTAATAGGGGCACACCAATATAAATATGGGGTATAAATACAATAGTAATGGGGTAATCACTAGTATTATAGGGACCCAACATGCCCCTCACCTTCAAAAAATTGTTGTCCTCAACGTTTGAGTAGTTCTGGATACTTCTGCATAAAATTCTCATCCTCCCATGTGGAATCTTCAGCGGATAAGTTCTTCCACTTGATAAGATACTCTTAAATTGATCGATTTCTTAGCTGTCGAGTTCTTGTTTCTGTGACTGCTTCTGGTTCCAATATAATTTTTCCTTCCTCGTCAAGTTCTGGCAATATTGTTTGAATTGGGAGCTTGTCGCCTATAACCTTCTTTAAACATGAAACATGGAAAACTGGGTGCAATCGAGAAGCTGCAAGAAGCTCTAACTTTATGCCATAGTACCAATCTTTTGCAACACCTTGTACGAACCATAATAATTTGGTGATAATTTATTATCCTTCTTAGCTTGCTTTAGGGACATTTTCTTATATGGTTGTGGCCGTAGGAATACCCAATCACCTACATCAAAATTTCTTTCACTGCGATGTTGATCTGCCTATTGTTTCATTCTATTTTGTGCCAACACAAGGTTATCCTTTAAGAGTTGGAGGACTTGTTGTTGATGTTCGATGTGATGTTCCACTGCCTGAACCTTAGAATTTTCTCTTAAATATGATGTGATGGATGGTGGTTGATACCCATAAAGTGCCATAAATGGGGTCATTTTTTTTCTTGAATGGAAGGAAGTGTTATAACACCATTCAGCCAGAGGCAACCATTTGACCCATTGTGTCTGCTTATCAGATACAAAGCAACGAAGATATCCTTCCAAACATTTGTTTACTATCTCAGTTTTCCCATCAGATTGAGGATGATAAGATGAGCTATGAGCTAACTGAGTACCAAGACAAGAAAATAATTCTGTCCAAATTTTTTTAGTGAAAATGGGATCTCTGTCACTTACAATAATCTTTGGGTTTCCATGTAGCTTTTGAACTGTTTCCATAAATGCAGTAGAAACTGCAATGACTTTAAATGGATGTGATAATGCACAAAAGTGTGCATACTTGGTAAGTCTATCAACTACCACCATGATGACACTCTTTCCCTCAGACTTCGGTAAAACTGTGATAAAATCCATTGAAACCTCCTCCCAACGTTGGCTTGGAATGGATAAAGGTTGTAATAGACCCGGTGTCTTAATTGTTTCAACTTTATTTTGTTGGAAAACCAAACATTCCGCCACAAAATTTTGAATATCTGATTTAAGGCCATCCCAAAAAAACTCCTTCTTAACCCTATGGTAAGTTTTTAAAAATCCTGAGTGCCCTCCTAAGGGAGAAGTGTGCAATTCCATAAGAATCTTTTGTTTTAGCTAGGAATTCTTACAGAGGTATAAGCGATCTTTGTACCATAACGAATCATTTTGCCAGCTAAATGTATCAGAAGTACTAGAATCTTGTTGTAGCTTTCGAATAAGTGCCCACACTTCTTTGTCATTCTTCCATTCCTCCCTTGCTTCGTTTATCCAATCTGGTTGGATAATAGAAATGGCACACAAAAATGCTTCCACATCCTCATCCTCATCCTTTCTTGAGAGTGCATCTGCCACCACATTTTGCTTCCCTTTTTTGTAGATGATTTCAAAGTCATAACCCAACATCTTTGTGACCCACTTTTGTTGCTCTTCAGAGGATAATCTTTGTTCTAAAAAGTATTTAAGGCTATCATGATCCGTTTTTACCTTGAAGTGTCTTCCCATTAGGTAGGGTCGCCATTTCTTAAGTGCATGGAGTATTGCCAACATTTCCTTCTCATAAATAGCTTTGCTTAAAAACTTTCCCTTGATTGGACGACTTTCAAAAGCAATGGGTCTTTCATCTTGCATTAGAACAACACCAATTCCATTTCCTGAAGCATCACATTCCACAATAAAGGTTTTTGTGAAGTCCGGTGTAGCTAAGACCGGTGCTTGGCACATTGCCTCTTTAAGATGTTCAAAGGCCTTTGTTGCTTCCAGAGTCCATGAGAATGAATCTTTCTTCAATAATGTTGTTAGAGGTGCTGCTATTCTCCCATAATTCTTAACAAACTTGCGATAATACCCTGTCAACCCAAGAAATCCTCGTAGATGCTTTATGGATGTGGGGATTTTCCATTCCTTAATGGCTTTAATTTTGCTACGGTCTACCTTAACTCCTTCATGAGATACAATATGACCCAAATATTCCACCTCCTGGACTCCAAAGAAACATTTGGATCTTTTTGCATATAATTGTTTCTCCTCCAATAGTTGTAGCACCCTGTCAACATGTTCAAGATGATCCTTCCAAGACTTGCCGTAGATTAGTATATCATCAAAAAATACTAACACAAATTTTCTAAGGACTAGTTTAAAAATTGAATTCATCAAACCTTGAAATGTTGAAGGTGCATTGGTAAGGCCAAAAGGCATGACAAAAAATTCACAATGACCCTCATGAGTTCTAAATGCCATTTTCGGAATGTCTTCAATCTTCATTCTGATTTGATGATATCCCGAACGAAGATCCAACTTGGTGAAGTAAATTGATCCATGCAATTCATCCAGTAATTCATTAATGACAGGAATGGGGAACTTATCTTTAATAGTGAGATTGTTGAGCTCCCTATAATCCGGACACATGTGCCATGATCCATCCTTCTTGTGCACCAATACAACTGGAGCTGGGAAAGAACTTTGACTCGGTTGAATTATACCAGCCTCTAGCATTTCTGCAACCATACGTTCAATTTCATTTTTTTGGACATAGGGATATCTGTACGGCCTGATGTTTGGAGGAACACTTCCTGGAATCAGATGAATAGCATGATCATGATCATGCATAGGTGGGAGACCTTTGGGAGTCTCAAATACCTTGGAATGATTTTCCAGGACTTTTTGGAGATCTGGAGAAATAGATGATTCCAATGTGGAAACATCTAGCAAACATAATTATGCAATTACACCTCTTTGCTCCTTTTTTTGAAGCTTTGACATGCCATTAGAGCTGATTATCTTTCCTGGTTTCCCTGCAATACCCCTTAATTCAACTTCCTTTCCTTCAGTAGAAAATTTGATGAAAAGTTCTTGAAAATTAAAAGCTATTGTACCCAAGGATTGTAGCCATTGGAATCCTAGTACAACATCAGCACCTCCCATTGGAATGGAAAGCATTGGGCTAGTCAATACATATTCTCCCATGGATAGCTTGATATTATGGCACTTTCCAGAGCAATTTATTGTTCCTCCATTTGCAATCATCACTTGACACTCTGGTGCTGGATATAGGAAGCAATTCAATTCTTTTGCTACCCTACAATGAATAAAATTGTGAGTGCTTCCTAAATCAATCAACACTATTACCTTTTTCTTCTTGATTTGTCCTTCTATCTTGATGGTTTGAGGAGTGGTAATTCCCGCTGATGCATTACAAGATATGGTCAGATTTATTTGTTCTTCATCTAGGCTTTGTTCCTGGAGTATATCCTATTGTTTAGACCTTTCTTGCTCCTTTTCTTCTTCCTCTTCATAATCTATGTAGAATAATTTCTTCTCAGCACACTTATGACCTTTTGTGTATTTGCTATCACAATTGTAACAAAGCCCTTTTGCTTTTTTTTTCTTCCAATTGTTGTGGTGTCAACCTTGTAGGTTGTGGAAGACTAGGGGCAACAACACTTCCGTCTTTATAGTTGTGAGTGGTATGCTTCCTAGTTGCCATAATTTTGCTTTCCATTTTTCTTGCTAACCTGAATGCCTTCTCTAATGAATCAGGTTCCCAAAGGCGAACATCATGTTGGATATTATCCTTTAAAGACCCTATGAACACATCAATCCTATGCTCTCTGGAATATCTTTTACCCCTATGTTCAATTTTTGGAACTCCTCAATGTGCTCCATTATTGAACCCTTTTGTTTGAGACTTATCAATTGGCTAAAAAAAGTGTTGCTTTATGTATCCTCATAATGTGCTATCAATTCTTCCGTAAAAATTGCCCAAGTGATAAATTTTTTACGAGAACAAAGCCATTGATACCATACAAACTGATTTGGTTCCAAATATACAGTGGCCATACGTACCTTTTGTGCGTTTTTCATATTATTGAGATCGAAGAATTGCTCCATCTGTAATATCCATGTGGCGAGATCCTTGCCATCAAACTTCCTCATATCGATTTTTGGAATATGGTGATTCTTTGATCCAACATTAGCATCTACGGAATCATGATTAAAATTTCTTTTGTTCTCATCGTGAGTTTCCTTTACTAACTTTTCACCATTAGTAAGTATTCCTTGTAGAAAATTTGTCAAATCTGTCTTCAAATCTTCCATGCCTGTCTTCAAATTTATGTTCAAATCTATCTTCAAATTGTCCATCTTAGCTTCCATGCCATTCATCTTAGCTTCCACGCCATTTATCTTAGCTTCTATTAACTTTTGTGAGCGTGACATTTGTTGCACTTGTTCTTGTAATTTTGATATATCGTGTAGCATTTCTTCCTCTTCTTCATGAGTCATGCTAGAGCTTTCAAGTTCCTTACTAGGTGTTTGAATTTTCTTTCCTCGGGGCATCAGTTACCGATAATAATTCTCTACTATGCCCTTTGGATTCCTTCAAAATAAATTTTCAAACCAAGCTTAAGCAAAACTTTAAAAAAATCTACACACCTTTTTTCACTTTGTAGGAGCTCGATATTTCTTCTGATGTATCTCTGTATTTTCCAATAATCTAGTTCTGAATTTGTTACCTGTAGTAGCTCTCTTTGTCCTCTTTCCAATGCCACCAGACTGATCCAAATTGGATTCTCCAAGAAAGAGTTATGCACAATATCCCAAGATGACCTTATTATAGACCTTTTTCAGAAGAGCGAACTTGTATGAAGTGCCACGTGTACAATTTTCGATCTCTGGTTTTAAAAAAGATTTAAAAGAAGCTACAGTCCGTCCTCTTTCTGTACCTTCTTACGAAATTTTAATCTGATTCCCAGAGAGAAAGTTATGACAATTTTCCCCAGGTCACCTGTTTTGAATGTAATTCAGAAGTCTGCAAAAAGACCAACTTCCTCAGATCATATCTCCGCAAATATCGCGCGAAAAGCTCTGAAATTCGGACCCAAGGTTCAACGTGATTTCTTCTCAAATGTATTTTTTTGTGACTTTTGAAACATCACAGAAAGAAAGTTATAGCGAAAATGCCACGATGACCTGTTTGGAGCAGCGAAACCCTAGAACCCAAAGCTCTGATACCAAATGTTATGAAACCAGCTCAAGAAAAGATAGAAAAGATAGATCAACGCCTTAGAATTCAGCCTCTTCGAGGGAGAAACCTCCTTTAAATTACATAAATGAACAATTCTTGGATGATTCAAATGACAAAACCTCCTTTCTATATATAGGAGTCTAAGGAGTCACAATATAATCCAGCCGACCTAACAATAATAATATAAAGCCACAAAAATAACAATAGAGGGATTGTATGGGGCACAGAAATAACAATATGGGGGTAATAGGGGCACAACAATATATATAAGGGGTATAACTACAATAGTAATGGGGTAATCACTAGTATTATAGGGACCCAACATTAAGAGTAAAGAATTCCTCACAAGAATTTCCATAAGAAATTTTAATATTACATATGAGGTAACCATATACTTGATAATATTGTGGAACAAATGGATAGATGTGGAGCAACAACATGAAACATAAGAACTTCCCTCTTTTATTTTGGATAAGGAGAAATAGTTGTGACTTTGAAAGAAACTACACCTAAAACATAAAAACATAAGAGAAATAAAAAAAGAAACAACACTTTATTGAAAACAATTAATTAAGTTACAATAGTTGTGATTTCCAGTGCAACAATGTTTTTTCCTAAGGGAACAATAATCTATTTCCAGGAACAACAATATGTCAATGGTGAATTAATGGAAACAAAAGATCTTTTGGAAATATACTTTGGTGGAAATGACTTGGATTTTCAAATGGAAATCAATTCTTCATTTTTCTTGTTATGAATATGTGAAGTAATGAAAAAGTCTTCACATTGTTTTCTTTGTGTTGGTGGGAAATAGCGGGAACAATTTTGTAGCAAGTTCTTATGATAATTTTTTTTTTTTAATCTTGGAACCTAGAAAGAATCAAAACCATATAATATTAAATTTATTAATAGATTCTTGGATGAAATTCCCTTATTTCATTTATGTTTCCTTCAATAATCAATTTTTCATAAATGGACCTCTTTTATTCTCTTGGGATCTAAAAAAAGCGAGAATCTACTTGCAAAAATACATGAAATCATGGAACAAGAGAGGTGTAAAGGCTCTCTTAATCCAAGAAATATGAAAAAAATAACTATTAGTTACTGTATAAAACACATCCCAAAAAAAGTAACAAAGTAAAATTCATGTATTACCTACATGAGAGTCGTGGCCAATTATACTAACCAATAGTGATTTAATCATAACTCCTTTTCTGTTCTTTCAATTTGAGTGATTCCAAAGTCAAACTAAAGAGAATAAAAATATATATATCTCCAATAAAAACATATTTTAAAATTTCCATGTAATGATATGTCAAACATGCTCAAAGCAACCTGCATAAGAGAGATGTTTTCTATTTCCCCGCTTATACCAATAGTTCATATTTTAAGCATAATTTTTTCTTCTCATAATGGATTTAACCGAGTCATATTGGAGATTAAATTATATTCATGTATATATACCCAATAGAAATGGGTTTTGAATAAAATAATAATTGATGGGTCAAATATGCCAAAGAATAACCGAAACATCAGGGTTTTAAGAATGTTGGTTTACGATAGGAAGTCAGTATTTTGGTCATAATATTTTCAAAAGATATAGAGATAAAGTGATTAAAATTTCATTGTAAACTATATCCATAGGTAAATACACAATAGAAACAGGTTTACAAAATCTATCCATTTAGGTCTCCAAAATTGAATTGTCCCAACTCTCTCCGTGAGTTTCCTACTAGACACCATGCCAATGTTTGGTTATAACGTTTTTGTTTCAAATCAAAATTGAGTGATTCAAACTGGGTTAGAAATTACACATCAAGGTATACATAGGATATAAATAGGTTTTAAAAGTATTCCCATTTTTTCCATCAAAACAAAATTGTCCTGGCTGTGTTTTTAGTAATTTTCTCAAGCCCATATGCCATAAAATATGATAATTTTTTTTTTCAAAATGATGATAATTGTTTGTAGGAATATGATTTTCAATATAATATATATACATACACAAATAAATTCAAATATCTATCAGCGATATTGATCTACACAACATATTGCAGCAAAAACAAGTATTTTTACATATAAATAAATGTATTTATTTATCCCCTTTTTTATTCTATTTTTTACACTAACCTGCTCTAATTTGAAAAATTCTTATGTATAAGAGTACTTCCAGCCAATCCATTTTTAAAATAAGGGCTCATGTATGTACCTACTTGAATTTGAAAATGCATGTTAATAAATACTAGGGTATCAGAGACCAACTTCCATGTTAAGGATGGTGCCAAGAATTACTGAAGTATGGAGTGATGTTGCAAGCAAATGAAATAGTGAAGCCAATCTTCAATATAGTCTTTAATTTATTGATTTCCCATAGTTCTCATATCGTGAAGTTCTTTAGAAAATTTAGTGTCAAATGTCTTGTTGATTTAGTTTTCTTGTTGATGCAGACCAAAAGAAACCTCATTTTCTTCCATAACTTTTGCAATGTTTAGATTTGAAATCTTTTGAATCTCCATATAAGTTTTCTGCAATGGTGCAATTGAGATAGAATTTGTGGGAAGGGTTGGTAAATTTTGTAGTTCAACATTGTAAGCATGTTGTACTGGTTTATTACTGTGAGGGTGCATAATGGATTGAGTAGGAAATTATGTAGGGCATGGAGGATTTTGATGATGTAGTTGATTGGGTTGAGTGGTTAATCTTGATAGACAAGCAAGATGTTATTGAAATGTTGGTAAATAATATGGATGATGTGTTCGTGCTACAAGATGAGGGAGAGTATTCATATAGTCATAAGACGAGCCATGCCAAACTTGTGGATAGGATTTGTGGAGGTTATACTAAGATTGACAAGGTCATCCTAACATAAGAGTATTCCATGATGGATAATGCAAGTAAGAAAATGGAGAAAAATATGTTTTGAGACACACATTTGGTCCATGACTTTCATGGTTGTGAGCTTGTTGCAACTTCTCGATCTCTTTGATATGTTGTTTTCATCCTAGGTAAGAAAGCAAAACTATCCATGGGATGTTCCTTTTGGAACTGAGGGAAAAACACTTCTTCAATTTTTTCTTGATTTTTCTTAACCTACAAAGCATCCAATTATTAATTGAGAGAGCTAATAAAATAAATTTTCAAATTTTCAAATAAATCATTGATTTTATCTCTTATATCTCTTGTTCTTATAGAAGATTTGGAAAAGAAAGAAGAAAGTTCTCAATAATTCTTACCAGCCTCGGAGATTCCTCTTGAATACCTTATACATAATTCATAAACATCGTCATATGATAGTTGAAAAACATCAACTTTTCCAATCAGATTTAAGAGTTCTAAAAATTCATCTTTGATTCCATCGAGCAGGAGTGTTTTCAAGATGACGTTTTCCAACTGTTTATGCTTTAATTTTTCAAGGTTGTATTGAAATCACTCCAAATAGTCCTCTGGTATTTCATCTTCCCCTGTTGTCATTATAAAAATATCTTCATTGGCCTTGCAATATCCTTGGTACTTTTTCAAGAATACATTCTTCATGTCTTCCCACGTTTGGATACAGTTCCCACCAAGGCTCATAAACCATCGAAGATTTTCTCCTTTTAGAGTAAGAGGAAACACTTTCAACCTTCTATCATTAGTACGATAATCATATCTTCTACAAAGTAATTCAAACTCAAATAACAATTTAGTTGGACCTTCATTTGCCAAAACATGAAAATTTGGTAGAGAATATGGGAGAACGATGTGCACTTGTGTCACTCCTCCTAGATTTCTAATAGGGAATTCAAAAGTAGCAATGTGTGCAATTTATTATTAAAATAGAAGGTGTTCTTCATGTGTTCCTTCAAGTCTCTTCCTTAAAATGTTCTTGTCAATTACTTAGTGGCATGGGTGGTGCTTACATCACCACTTGAGTGAAATCATAAGACTTTTTCAAAATTCTACATCTAAAATTCCTACTCTTATTAGTGCATGCTATACGACCTGAAACTACCAATAGAGTGCAGTCCTCACCACAAGTTAACTAAGGTACATTCATAGGTTCATACCTTTCATATTAATATCCAACCCTATGGAAGTCAGTAAAGGATCTACAACCAAATATTAGTGTGGTAGTTATATCTGACTTCCTCCCAGACAATGATGCCAAAATGTTGGGGAAATTAATTGCTGAATTAAAAAATAACTAATAACCTAAACACTAATTATAAATCCGAGGAACATTTTTTTGTTTCAAGGAAGTCTTCAAAATATATGCAAGCATCTATCAATAACTAGCATTGGTTCTACATTATTGGGTTCTACACTATCAAGCTCATTCCACAAGAAATAAAATGTAAGACTTGAAAAACAATACTAAATTTAAAAAGGAGAAATTAAATAACAGGAAAATAATTATGTTAATCACACGGTTTGAGTCAATACTAAATTAAATCATACCTTTCTTTATTGGAAATTTAACCTATTGCACCAAAATAATTCAAATGATAATATAGAGAAGAGAATTAAATGAAATCTAGAAATTGCAGGAAACAAAAAATCTTGAACATGTAGGAGCCAATAAATTACTTTTAAAAAATAGAATTTTACTTTAAGGAACAATTGAAATTCAAATAAATAAGCACACAACTAAACTACTTTAGATGTTCAAGGCAACACCTTGTGTAAGATAGGGGGCCCAACTTCCAAAGAGTTAGCTCTTTCTTGAAAAATAATTCAAATCAGATTATGAATAATAGATGTAGAAATCAACGAATAGCTTCCTTCATTAAAATATATCTAACAAATAATTACACCAGAATGAATTTTTTAGTTTTGCCTCAAATTCCATAATTGTTCATTCCCCATCTTTGATCTCTATCTTCATTTAAATACACAAAGAGTGAAGGGAAATTACAATTAAATTGATAAAAAAATTGATTTTCCATTACAATTGTAGATTTCCCACAAAAAATTTGATAAGAAAGATCAGAACTGAAATATCTCTCCATCATGATTCAACTGAAACAAGTCAAATCTGGTATTTTAATTGGGAGAATTTGGAAAACGTCCACAACAACAAATATGAGAAAATTGCCTTCAGATAACCTTGCATTTCTCTCAATCCAGACCAAATTTTGGAAGGATGCTCATTGAAAGACTAATTTGTTCTATTATGTAAAAAATATGTGTCTTAGATTTTCAAGGTTCATCTTCATTTGCCGGAAAAGTCAAATGCAAAACTATCACTATTTACCCCAACGAATTCTTGAGTTGGAATATTTGATTATGAGCTGAAGATCATATATGCAATCTGGAAGAGATCTTGGATGCTAAAATCATGAGTAATGTTATAAAAAATTCATTAATAAACCATCATTGGAAAAATCATACATAATAATCTTCAATTTATTAAAAATAAAGGAGAATAAACATGACTTATCCACAAGAGCCTGAATAATTATAGAATGGAATGAAATGATAGATTATGACAGATAACGTGATAAAAGAATGATGCCAATGGATGAAATAGATGTCAATAAATGTTATTAATAAGGGAAATTTAGTGCCCCGACAATTTTCCTCCTCACATGCAACCTGTGACCTTTCACTTTCATTTTATACTATTTCCATTATTTTCATAAATAAACTGCCAATTAACATCACTTTGGCTTTCCAAATCCTTTATCATTTCATTTTCAAATTTCCATATCCACTAATTAATAACAAGTGATCCCCATGACTATGTTTTTCCCTCAACTTGGAATATGTGTCCCATGACCTTGGTTATTATTTTTCCTTTACTAACTTTATTACATGGATTTTTGACTAGGGTTGTGTTGACGATGCTGGACTCGCAAGCATTCAAAGGATCTTCTTGATATGAAGTCCCAAATATACCTAAAACCATTTGGAGTAGGAGTCCCAATAGTGGGCGGTATTGTAATCCCTTGACTCTAGTCGTGCACAAAGATAAGTAAGATAACTTTGGGTGAGAGCAAATGTGTGACCATACAGAGAGTCAAGTGCGATGCATGAAGGTTCTAACACATGGACAGGGAAAGGAAGTGTGCCCCTTAGAATCCTATAATAGTACGCATATTTAAAGGAACATATCAGTGGAATGACATCACAAGCTAAAATTTTGAATAGTCCACAATTTAAAGTGACGATTTAATTCAACAACACGCATTCAATAGGATTCATACAATTGCATGCAAAGTAGTTCATGAGAAAATGGGTAAGTTAAACAAAATACATGTCTAAAGAAACCAGAATAGCCAAACTACAATAAAAACATATGCATGAAAGCATGTTGGCTTTGTTATTATTAATATATGCGAAAATTCCATCCATACATACACCGTTGATGACCACTAGCCCCAATAGTGGAACATTACAGTTAATAAAACATGCTCCTCCAAAGAAGTATACTCTCTCTATGTTGTGGAGAAGCCAAGGCTCATCACAATACTCCCAAGCCTTTTCTACGCCTAAGACTAGCGAAATTCTTGGCTCCCAAAAGCCTCTTCTATGAGTTATGAGTTTATATTTATAAAAATGGGTGGGGTAACCCTTGACATTCCCCTTTGTGACTCTTTGACTACCCTCATGGCTCTTCAACCTCTTTACAAATAACTCATTACATAACATGATGACCTTTAACATTAGGCTAATGACACTTGGAATTTCACTTACAACATATTTACAAATAGCATTACATTTTTCACATGTACCGATGTGAGACACAATAGTCTAGAGACAAACTAACAAGACAAAACACTATGACTCTGAATTTTGGGGAAAGACCAACTCAATAACCTCCACTTGGTTCTTATCAGTTACATACTCATGCGAAGCTTGGTATTGTGTGATGATGTCCCCAAACTACTAGATGGTGTCTTTTTAATAGCAAACTCTTTCCTCCATAACATCTGGCTATATGTTCAAACTTGTATCCAACTTGTCCTGAGGCATGCGCAACATGGTGTTGACCATGAAAGGACCACCAATGTACTTTTGCATGTTTTGTGTGCTCATCTCCAAGTCATCCCTAGTGGCCCCTCGCCTTAACTGCTCCATCTACCTATCGATCTCTAGCCATACTTGGTTCTTGTGTTTATCCTTGGTGAGGGAACCAACTGATGGAATCTTGTGCTTCGTCACTATGACATACAAATTGTTGTACAGCTATGAATATGAGGTCTCTATGGTTCTGATTAACAGGGAAATATTCTATAGTTTCTGATCAACATCCAGAGCTTTCCTTTCTCCAACTTAGCATGTGGCTTCATATTCTTAACTAAGTCAAGAGGCACCCCTTTGTACCGTATTGTCCTCTCTTGTACATGGATGATGGTAGCATGTATGTTCTTTCGAGTTTGAACAAACTCTTTTCTCCATTGTTGTAAGCCATGAACATGGAAAACCTCTTTATGCACTATGAAAAATCCATCATAGATCCTCTACATGATCTCCTCAAGTATTGATACTTCAGAAAGTATCACTTTCTTTAGCTCCCCAATTGCAAAAAATGTTTTTTGATATCAAAGTTGTTATGCCTATTTCTTGGAAGCCTGCAAGTTCTTTGCCTGTTGTTCATTCTTGGCCAACAAGTACTTAAAATTTGAGCTTGTTTCTACTACATAGGCTAAGGTGTCATTCGCAAGGGAAGCTGGATTCTTGTTGGTGTCTGGCACGATCACCGTTTCCTTTATGAATGTAGGTTATGTGTGATCATCCAGAAAGTGCTTCCTTCGTGCCTGTACAATCCTCTTCTGCAACTCGTCAAATGTTAGATTGTGCACATCCATGACTAGATCATCATGAAGGAGAATAATATATGCTTGCCTTATTAGGACATGTTTTAACACTAGAGGTGGTGGAGAATGAGAGATGACCTCTGGTGCTCTCAGCATAAGGTCAGTGTCTTCATTCATTGGTTACTGCTCCTGATCCTACATTTGTTCACACTCCTCCTCTGCTGCTGGTTGTTACAACTCTTCAACCTGTATGGGCAATGTTTCCTCCATCATCGTGCCTTGCCTTTGTTCTTCTTCATGTTCCTACTTCTCTTCCTATTATTTACTACTCATCTCCCATTCCTCCTTTTGTTCTTGTTCTTCTCGTTGTGATCTCAGTTCTGCAACCTGCAAGCTCTACTTTTGTCTTGTCCTCCACTGTGTTTTCTCCATATTCTACTTCATTTTCCTTCTACTACCAAATTTTCCTGCATGAATATTGAATTCACTTCACTTCAAAACTTTTTTCTCCTTGTATTATGTTAGCAACTTCCTCTTTCTTTAATGTTGTATTGGATTGTTGTCTTCTACTATTGTTGTTAGACTTGTTACAATGTTAGTGTTGACTCCTTTTCTATGAACAATTGATTGTCCGCATATATCAGAAAGTTAATTGGCACTTTCTCAATTACTTCCACAGTACTTCTTTCAGTGGTATCTCTTGAAGAAACTCTCTTTGGTTTCATCGTACAATTAATGCTGGAGAGAACTACTTCACGAGTGTGGTACTTGTGTTACAAAAGGAAACTCATGGAAAGAAAACATTAGATCTTGAAAATATAGCTTCATAGCCTGTTGAAGTAGTAATTAGGGCATATGATGAGAGGTATTGTGTAATTTTGAATCATGAGGGTGACTAACTAATTTTGGGAATTGTGCACTGCGCAGTCCCAAAAGTCCGTGTGGAAGCTTGATGATTGCAACTACACAATGCGTAGTTAAATCTAGGTCAGGGTCTGGGAGAGACTACGCATTACGTAGTCTCAGTGTCCGAGATGGGAGACTGGCTGCTGGAAATGTGAAGTGAAAAGTTGAAACTAGGCTAGGATAGGCTCTGCGCAATTCCAAAATCCAGGACAGAGGCCTTGAGCTCCTAGATTTTGTAGTGTACGTAGCGAAGTGTGAGATTTGGGCAAGGGGATCCCAGATCTGCCTATGGGGAAGTGTGAAAACAAAAGAATATATCAAGGATGATGTGATGTTAGGTGTAGATCTAACTAATTTTTTATGCATGCATGTGAATTTTTTTTAACAATTTATGAACTCAAGGAAAATGAAGTGTGTGAAGACAGTCACCACAACAGTGACCATTGGTGCAAAAATGGGAAAACTCATGTGACACTTGGGAAATCCATTCTATAAATTGTGACAACACTTATACAAGCTAAACAAGTTAAAACTCCAGAAGTCATGCAAATAAGCAAGTGAAAAAACATTCACACAAGATAAAGAACAAAAAGCGACAAAAAAAGAGGCAAAAGAAAATAAAAGAAAAACTCACCAAAAAAAGTGACGACAGTGCTCCGAAGGCTCCTTCATCTCTTGGTGGATGCTAGAGCTTGATGATTGAATGTAAGAATTATGTCTAGAGGCTTACATTACATATAATTGAGAAAATTGGAGCAAATGACACACATGCCTAAGATCAACGACAAAAGGGACACTTGGAAGTAACTTCTAAGGATAACAATGTGCCACCTTTGGGGAAATAATAATGTATCCCTACTTCCTAGGGATGATTCTTGCCCTTTATTTTTCTTTCTTTTCTGGGGGAACTTTCCATACATTTCTCGGAAATATTGCATAGTTCTGGGAAGGACTGGGCAACTCTCTAACTCATGCAATGCACAGTTTCTAAGAACAATGGTTTCTGCACAATTTCTGGGCTAAGTGGCTCTAGGTTTCCTCTCATATTCTACAAAATTTCCTGGCTCAATGTTGGCTTTCATCCAAGTATTCTCAATTGATGTGTTCAAGGCCCACTTCTAATCAAGACAACGCAATTCCGAAGAGCAAGGCTAGTTACCCTCAAGGATTGTGCAGTTCTCTAAGGAAACCCTGGAACTGTCAAAAGGCCAAGTAAAGAGATCATCTTGTGGCTTATAAAAAGAGGTAAGTGAGAAAACACAAGCCAAGATTTAAATAATAATTCTCTGTTGAAGCATAAGTACCCGGATCAGTGGGAGATGAGCTATTGTGTTTTAAAAAGAAGGATCCGAAGTGAAGCATGGGTGAAATTTTGGAGGGTGGTTGTATCGTTTACAACAACCTATCATTGAACCCTACTGTTATAGACATTTTTGTGCCTTGCATCACTGAGCATGAAATGTCAATAATCAAGGGATCCAAAGTCCCTAAACATGTTGTTCCTACCCCTAGAGGAACAAGGCCAGCAAACCACAGCACTTAACAAAAGTTCTCCACCTAAAAACACTCAAAAACAAGGCAATTCTGGATCATGTCAACTGCTCCACTGAGCATCTGCGCTGAATGTCAACTGCAAAGAAGGCTACCTGCGCTGAGCGAGTTTGGACAAGTGGCAGAGTCATTTCTCAAGGTGTCAATGCCCAGGAAGCTTCCAAAATGACACTTGGATCAGGGAATTCGACTGGTGATGAGTAAGAGGTTCCAAATCTCCAAGTGGAAGCAAGAACCTCCAAGTGGACTCAAGAACTGAAGTGGGAGAGGACACTAGTGTCGAGGCGGAAAAAGTCGTTTGTGCGGACACAACTGACCTCCCTAGGAGTCTAAACTCTCTAGCGACAAACAAGACAAAATGGAGTGATCTTTCTCTAAATATACCTTTTAAAACATGAAAACTACAAGTGTTTAGGCTTACCTTATTCCAAAATGCGGTTGTTGTAGTCCGTCCTTGCCGATCCGGATGAGCTCCTCCTTCAAGTCAATTCCTGCAACCACAAACAATCAAACAATTACCAAGCACTTGCATTTCATATAATAAAACATATATTCAACATGCAGACCAAGGAACACATGAAATAACTCATTAACACAGGCTATTGAGAAAAATAAACCAGTTTGTATTAATAACGAAACAAAGAAACTCTTACAACCTGGCCTTGGTGTTGTGCAAGTTCCTCCCAGGGTCCATCAAGGGTTTTCCTCTACTTTGACAAAGCTCACCCACTTCCAAGTAGAATCAAGCAAAGACAATCTCTCCTCACAAGGTTCTAAATGGGAGTCCTAATTCCTGCAGCATTTACCCAAAGAAAATGTATAGCTCCAACCTCTCCTCCCTCTGGCTCAATGTCTTTATTTATAGTGTTGTAAAGAGGTTATTCAGGTCCACCATCAATGGGATAATCCCCCTCTTTGGGTGGGATAGCTCCCTTATTGATGGGATAAGTTCCCCCTTAATAGAGATACATGAACCAACTGGAGGCGCATCCAATTCATCAAACCGACCTCTAGAAAGTTCTAGAAGTAACCACAAGTAACTTTTTTAAGATGAAACTCGCGCATTTTGCCTTTTACAGAAGGACGCACCTGTCCCTTAACATACAGAGCGTCCAAGGACGCATCTTTTGTGAACATGGTCAGCGTCCCCGCAGGTAAGGCTAGAGAGAACCTGCGACCCCAGAGATAAACATATTTTTTACAAGACTTTCTCTCTTCTTTGAGTTTGAGATGGATAACAGAGGCATAAGACTTGCCTAAGAGGGTAGCATGACTGTTGATTTGAGCCATACTAACTGTAAGTGGTCATGGTGACATTTTTTAGTGTAACAGATTGCCCCCTAAAGTGCGAAGCCTGGAATAGATTTAGGGTTTTGTAATTCTAGGAAGGGTGAAGCGCTTTATCATTTCAAGGATTGTCTTGTGGATGGCCTGGTTGGAACCTGCAATTTTCAACACAAAATACATGGATAAGATTATATCATCACTGAGGTAGGCATTCCCATACTCAGATTCAAAACTTTAACTAATGGACTAACTATTCTGATACAGGAATGATCTTGCAGTACATCATTTTTATAGACTTTTGTAGACACAGTATGGACACAGCCATCTGTTTATGATTAGTCTACATAGATAATGAATACAAAACTCCTCGCAGCCTGGATGGTAGAAACTAGATCCAGGGTCTTCACTTCTACTTCCCGAATTGGTACGATTCTAGCCATGTGATTAAATGATTCGATGTCGAACATGTTAGAAACCACTTGATTACCAGTCGATGATGTAAACTGTTAACAAGCGTGAGAGAAACCACCAGTAATGTCAATGGTTCTCAAAGTACCAAGCACAACCCGTGAAATGTGAATAGATGTTTTGATGTCGAACACTTCACGGAATCCTTTGATCGAAAGTCAATGATGTAAACTGACGTCAAAGGCGAGAAACCTGCCATTGATGCATGCAGACTTCAAGGTGCTGTTGATTCCTAAGTCATCTTTCTAGATAATGTGTCGATGTCGATAGAAAGTGACCCGTTGCAGGCAAGCCCGCAACACGAAATCATTGTTCAAGTTGAAGAAATGTTGCTGTAAGGACTGACTCAGGGATGGTCAAATGGATGACAAGTATTTTGCAGATGAAAGTTTTTGCTTGCAGACCTCTTGAACACATAACGACACGACAGATGGCTTGGTGACGAATAACTCAAAGTTAATCCTCGAAACCCGGTTAAAGACTTTCAAAGTGGTTTGGTCAACTGTGAGGTAAAAGATTTCCCAACCCAGGTGAATGAAAAAGTGTCGTGTTCAAGAGTGGTAATAAAGTTTCTTTTGAGACAAAAGGTAACAAACAGGTTCATTCTTCTCTCTTTTCCCCCACCATTTCTGGCAAGTACCTCTTTATTTTTAACAAGCTTGAGGAGGATAACATATGCTTGATTATAAGCTCATCCTTCGGACGAGTCCAACCTAGTTTAAATTCGAACCCCAGGAAGGAGTGGTTCGTTCCTGTTTGTAATTGAACAGGTCCTCTACTGTAAAAGTTTAACGAGCCCAGTATAGGAGAAACTCGGCGTTTTTCAATTTTAGAGAGTCTGAAAAAACTAAAGGAGACTCCACGTTGAACTTTTTCGTACATTTGTGTCCCTGAAGCCCGAAAAAGTATAAAATAATACCTGGGGGAACCGCTTGATCTTGCGACCAAGGAGTACTTTCATAATAGTGTCGTTGACCTGAAAAGTAAAAAGCGATCAAGGACACGTCGTTTTATTTCCTTATCGAGTTTGAAACGACAAAAACCCGGCAATCTTTTCCTGATTTTGCGGTCAGAAAAGAGCTAAAAGGGGACCGTCTTTTAATTCCGTTTTAACGAGTGTAAAAGAAACGCTCGGCAATCTTTTCATGTTTTAAGAGTCTGAAAAGGGCTTAAAAGAGAACTCCAAGGTTTCACTTTTTCGTAAGTTTTAACGAGTTCGAAAAAGGGATAAAAATGTACTCATGGTTTTCACTTTTTCGTAAGTTTTAACGAGTTCGAAAAAATGATAAAAATGTACTCATATGGCCGACTTTCAATTTAATTTACGAGTAGGAAAAGACGGAAAGATCTCGGCATTTTCATTTGTTTTACGAGAATGAAAGATAGCAAAATAATCTCGGTATTTTCATGAGTTTAACGAGTCTTGAAAATAACTGAAATTGACTCGAGATAGGTTTCATTTTTACAAAAGCTTGAAACAGAGAAAAACTGTGCTTCAGAGTAGTTTCATTTTTACACAAGCTTGAAACAGAGATAAAACTGTGCTTGATGCCCCCTAAGCATAACTGCTAGAGTGCATGCCCCCCTAGCTTCATTTCATTCAACCATTTGGATGAAATGAAGGTTTAGGTGCGAGATCATTTGAAAGACTCGACCTAAAACTGTAAGAAAATTATGCAAAAACTGAAATAACTAACCTAAACGTACAACCTAACATCTATGAGGTCTAGTCAAATTCTCGATTCAATTAGAGGAGGATTTGTTTCATTTTTTAACGAGCTTGACACAGGAAAAGAACTATGCTCGGATTCAGTTTCATGTTTATGCAAGCTTGAAACGAAAAACTATGCTTGTTATAAGTTCGCATGCCCCCAGCATAATGACGCAAATCAAGGTACATGCCCCCCAAGCTTCATTGCATTCAATGAGGTGGATGGAATGAAGCTTTACTTTCAAGATCTTGGAAAGAATTGTGGGGGTTGTTTCATTTTTTAATGAGCTTGACACAAGATAAGGAACTATGCTCATGTCTACTCTTTACAATCTACCTAACAAAAACTCTACTCTAAAAACCTTGATTCATTTTTTAACGAGCTTGACACAAGACAAGGAACTATGCTCTAAAATCCTTGATTCATTTTTTAATGAGCTTGACACAAGACAAGGAACTATGCTCATGACTACACTCTACAATCTACCTATTTAACCTACCCTTGTTTCATTTTTAAACGAGCTTGACACAAGACAAGGAACTATGCTCAAAAAGTTCGCATGCCCCCAGCATAATGACGCAAAGAGAGGTACATGCCCCCCAGGCTTCATTGCATTCAACCGGCTGGATGAAATGAAGGTTTACTTTCAATATTTAACTTGAAAAGGGAGTTGTTTCATTTTTAAGGAGGTTGACACAAGAAAAGAACTATCCTCATACCTGATTCATTTTTTAACGAGGTTGACTCAGTAACAGGAACTATCCTCAAACCTGATTCATTTTTTAACGAGGTCAACTCAGTAACACGAACTATCCTCAAAACCCTACTTTCTACAATCTACCTACATATCCTAAAATCTAGCTGATTCATTTTTTAATGAGGTTGACTTAGTAAAAGAACTATCCTCATGCCTAATTCATTTTTTAACGAGGTTGACTCAGTAACAGGAACTATCCTCACACTCACTGATTCATTTTTTAACGAGGTCGACATAGTAAAAGGAACTTTCCTCATACCATCCAATTTCATTTTTTAACGAGGTTGAGAGAGGAACAAACTATCCTCGTAACATTGATCATGGCTTTCAACTGGAGGAAAGACATGTCAATGGACACACCTTGATCATGGCTTCCAAGAGGTCTTCATCCAAAGGAAGAATACTTCTTGGGAAGGAACACATGTCAAGGGACTCAAAAGGGATAAGAACATCATGTTCAAGTAATCCCATAGAGTTTTCCATGTCAATTACCGGAGCTAAATCAAAGGAAGATGAGCAAACAGTGAGAGGCTCACTTACATCGGTAACTGAAATCATGGGACCGGTTGCCACATAATTAACCCGTGGCAGGGTAGATACCACTTTAGAATCAGGAACATTTAGGGGTGTCATATTATTGGTAGTTGAAACAAGACTAGGGAATGAAAGCTGGTCTACAGTCACAATACTGCCATTGTGAGGGAAAGACATCACGCGAAAGAGTGTCGATACAACAGCTTTCATTGCATAAACATAGTCTCGCCCAAGGAGTAAATTGAAATCCAAGGGACCTCGAACTACCATAAGATCAATACAGACAGTTTTACCTTCAACCGTAATAGAAAACTTAGGAAGGATCCCTAAAGGTTCACTAATTGTTCTGTTAAAAGCTTTCAGATTCTGCGTAATAGGCGCAAGCTGAGGGGAACCCAAAGCTTTCCAAACAGCTGAGGATAAAATACTAACAGAAGCACCTTCATCTACCTGAGTACGATGTATGTCCCTACCACCAGCCTTGACAATGATTTGGAAAGGGATGGAGGAAGGAAGACGAGGTTCTGTCAGTCTATTCCAATCAAAGGAAAAGACCTCAGTACTTGGAGGGGGTTCTGTAGAAACAGGTGAAATGCCCCCGGCATAGAAGAATCCGATGTAACAAGAAGAACATCAGCGGTATGAAATTTACTCTCGAAAAGGAGAGTGTGATCGACCAAATGTGAAATTGAATTGACCACTTGATCAACTAATGGATCATCAACCTGAGTGACATGAGTTTCACTCTCCAATGGGAGAGTGTGATCGACTGTACTTGAATTTAGATCAATCACTCCGTCAATTGACGGTAGGTTGGGAGAAAGTTTACGGTAACCAGTTGGAAATTCTTGCTGTGGAACAGTAAGGTTTTCCAACAATGTTGAGGCTTCATCCATGTGAGGGCAAATGTGAGTTTGATGACTCCCTTTGCATAACTTACAAGGAAACCTAACTTTACCCTTTTTCCCAGGAACCTGACTATCACTGGTTGATGGATCAATGGAAAGTTGATGAGATTTTTCTGACCATACTTCCAAGACCTTTGGAATACCAGGACAATTGACAAGGAAGTGGTCACCCTTACAAAGCCTGCAAGGGTATTTGGGTTTACGATGCATGTCGGAATTTTCCTCAACACAACTAACACTTACAGCCATGGTTGGTTGGTTGACTTCTTTCTTATCTTGCTTCTTCTTCTTCTTCTTCTTCTTCCCTTTCTTCTTCTTCTTAGCCTCCTGGTTACTAACATCAAGGCTTTTACCAGGCGAAGAGGAAGAAATGGAGGAAGAAAAATTAGGCGAAGAAGGTAAAGGGTCAACAGAAGGTTGGTGATGTTGAGACGGTGAACTCTGTTGAGGTGAAGCATCCGGTAGAGATGGAACAATTGGAGTATTTTGGGCCAACGAAGTTGAAAATAACCATATCGGTAAACCTATTGTAAATCTAGGTAACGACAAAGTAGCCATATAAGGAGGACCAACATTTCCAAATTAAGGAAAAGTACTAGGATTCTCATTAGGAGGGGTTCCTAGGTTGATAAATTCCGGAACATTTGCCATTATATTCAACTTCAGTGAATTTTATTAACAATTTAAAACTAAAATTAACAATTCACAATTCACACTTAACAACTAAAATTCACAATTCACACCTATGGTCTCTAAAAGTAAAAACAAACAAATTAACACGCGCTATCAAATCTAGGAGTCAAACCACACACAAACAGTAAGCTCTCCGGCCCGAAAACACTAGTTGGTGATGAAGCCCAACCTCGCAGAATTCAATACAGAAATGGCTGGTGGAACAGTTACCCCGGCAACCTTCTTAATGAATAGACCGGCACAAGTTCCTCCACTTTAACCGTCTCGAAGTGAAGTGAACCCCCCGGAAAATCCAAGTGAGTATAACCGACGTCTGCTCCAGGTACAGTGGGACCTTCCCTCCACCGTCACCTCGGTAGAACCCTAAAGATTATGGTCACTAAGGTCACCAACAGTAACAAATACACCTGGGGGAACAGTCTAAACTCCGACAGCACGCAAGGGCAGAGTAGCAAGCTCAATCCCCTTACCGGCTCCTTGACAACAATCCAAGGTTTACCGATAAGTGACCCCTGGCTCCTCGACAATAGTTAATCCGAGGTTTACCGTTTGTAATACGTACTGTCTGGCGTCGTTCCCAACGAGGGGGGAATGATCCCCTCACTGGTTCGGACACGAGCTCGTGCTTCTCCTTTAAGAGGAGCTTTCCCAGAGTGCAATTGAAACAATTGGATTTATTCTACTCAAGATAAACTATCTGTTTGGTTTTGTAGTCTTGGAGAGTTAAGTACTCACCTACTCCAAGACCCTAGCCTAAGCTATGTTGGTGTTTCAGAGCCCTAGAAATGTAAAAATTACTAGATGAATTTTAATTAAGCGTTGTGTTATTAAGGCTGTTATTACTCAAATGGGTAAATGGGGATGAAACCAATGGTGTTATGACCCGACTCAACTGAATGCAATCGAATATGATAATGCAATCCTTTCAATTCGATGAATCCTAACTAGAGTAAGGAGAGAGTTTCCATTCACTTCCAACAATGCAAAAAATTGATCATTAAGAGAAAATTTAACAAATTCTCTAATGCACTAATTTCATCAAGAAAAACTAATGCAAATCAATTCCAAACCAATTTTTATTTTTATTTTTGTGTAAATTCAAATCAAAGAAAGCTGATCTAAATCTACGATTGATTTTTTAGAATGTAAACTATGCAATTGTAATCTATGCACAATTCACATGAAAAGTATGCAAATGTAATCTATGCACATTTTTCATTCATATTCTGAAACTGAGAACTCTAATTATGCAAATGTGATCTATGCAAGAGAATTCTCAAACACAAGATGATTCTAATGTAATCTAAGAACCAATCAAGTGCAAGTTGAGAAAATTGGGTGAGAGTTCCAAAGATCAAAAAATAAAAACACTCAGAGGCGATTAACACTCATACACAATTTAGCCCCCCCCCCCCCCCCGGCAAATGAGGGGGAATTTTTTTTGCAAAAACAGAAGCAAAAAGATGCAAAATTGTGAAAAGACTGAGATAAACCTCCAAGTAATGACCAAAGGAAATCAAATTAATAATTTCTCAAAAAAGAGACTCAAAACACCCAATTGATGAAAGCTAAAAGCAGGAATGCTAATGAAACAAGTTCAGGTGAAAATTTTTGACAGGGTACTAAAGGATCTGGGCAGAAAACACTAAGAAAAAACAAAATCTAAAAGCAATTAAAGCAAAAATGGAGTTTTCCTAAATTTTTACAGGAGGACGCAGGCAACCCGTTAGAACAGGCGCAGGCCCGCTCTGTGCAAATGGCAACAGCGCGTCCAAAGACGCACTGTGCAGTACTCAGAGGGTGCGTCCTTCTGGAAAAGTTAAGAAAAACCAAATCTAGCTAAATCTAAAGCTAAGCCACCCAAATACTAATTCTCACAGTCAAAAACCAGAAAATAAAAATGATTTTCACAGAGCAAAGTTCACACAAAGGAAAAGACTCTCTCATTAATGGATTCCCCAGTGGAGTCGCCAATTTCTCGAGGCGGAAAAAGTCGTTTGTGCGGACACAACTGACCTCCCTAGGAGTCTAAACTCTCTAGCGACAAACAAGACAAAATGGAGTGATCTTTCTCTAAATATACCTTTTAAAACATGAAAACTACAAGTGTTTAGGCTTACCTTATTCCAAAACGCGGTTGTTGTAGTCCGTCCTTGCCGATCCGGATGAGCTCCTCCTTCAAGTCAATTCCTGCAACCACAAACAATCAAACAATTACCAAGCACTTGCATTTCATATAATAAAACATATATTCAACATGCAGACCAAGGAACACATGAAATAACTCATTAACACAAGCTATTGAGAAAAATAAACCAGTTTGTATTAATAACGAAACAAAGAAACTCTTACAACCTGGCCTTGGTGTTGTGCAAGTTCCTCCCAGGGTCCATCAAGGGTTTTCCTCTACTTTGACAAAGCTCACCCACTTCCAAGTAGAATCAAGCAAAGACAATCTCTCCTCACAAGGTTCTAAATGGGAGTCCTAATTCCTGCAGCATTTACCCAAAGAAAATGTATAGCTCCAACCTCTCCTCCCTCTGGCTCAATGTCTTTATTTATAGTGCTGTAAAGAGGTTATTCAGGTCCACCATCAATGGGATAATCCCCCTCTTTGGGTGGGATAGCTCCCTTATTGATGGGATAAGTTCCCCCTTAATAGAGATACATGAACCAACTGGAGGCGCATCCAATTCATCAAACCGACCTCTAGAAAGTTCTAGAAGTAACCACAAGTAACTTTTTTAAGATGAAACTCGCGCATTTTGCCTTTTACAGAAGGACGCACCTGTCCCTTAACATACAGAGCGTCCAAGGACGCACCTTTTGTGAACATGGTCAGCGTCCCCGCAGGTAAGGCTAGAGAGAACCTGCGACCCCAGAGATAAACATATTTTTTACAAGACTTTCTCTCTTCTTTGAGTTTGAGATGGATAACAGAGGCATAAGACTTGCCTAAGAGGGTAGCATGACTGTTGATTTGAGCCATACTAACTGTAAGTGGTCATGGTGACATTTTTTAGTGTAACAACTAGTCAGTCTCAGACCAGCCTCAAGCTGACTTGAATCCTCTCTCCAAAACTCCTATATATAGATCTCTCTCCATGAGGTCAGAGAGGCTGGAATTTGGTATTTGCAAAGAATTGTTGTTGGTTTGTGGCTAGAAATATTGGGTGTGTTATGCTTTGAAAGGAGCTGAAGAAGGAATTCCATTCTGCTGGGAAGGAGATGCTGGGTTGGAGCCCTATGGGTTGTATCTCTTCCTGAACCCTGTTACTTTCAATAAAGCTATCTTGATTCTTTCCTATATGCTGGTGTATTTTGTGTAATTGCATTAGTATATTTGATTTACTTCTAATCCTAAATCATTTATGAATATGTATATTTGCCTTTGTATTGTGTTCTTCTCCTGTTGCAAGTAGTTGTTCTCTTGTCACAGGTAGCTGTTCTCTTGTGATCTCGTGGGATTCAAGTAGTTGTTCTCTTGATCAAACGAGGAAGCAAGTAGCTGTGGACACACAAAGAGAAGAGGATCTAGTTCGAGGGACAACCGAAAGACAACGGTAAGTCTACCGATCTCCTATATTTCATATTTCATAAAGGAAGAAATCATGATAGTTGTATTCGTTTGTTGCTAAGGCGTTCTCACACCTTAGGTGGATAGGATCGTCCTAAATAGGCATTTTTCTCCACAACAAAATTGGCGACCCCGCTGGGGAAGAACTTGTTTATTCATTTCATTTGTGTTTCCGTCATTTGTTTACTTCATAGACTTGACAGCAACCCTTGAACTGCATCTTTCCCGGATGCAAAGTAAAAGCTGCTGCTTTGATCCAGTATGTTAGACTTGTCTATGATTTAAACTAGATCCAAAAATGATTTGATTGATCCTTGTGATAGTCTTTAGTACCCTATCAAAGCATCCCTCTGTTTATACCTTGCTTGTGTTTCTGATTTGGCCTGAAACAGTTGATTTTTGAGCATTTTGTGACCCAGAAACCAAGGGAAACGAGAGTTTCTCTCTTCAGCACAGGCACTGTGAAGGTAGTCTGCATTTCAACGCAGGTCCTGAAGGGGCTACCTGCGCTGAATGTCAAACTGACAGTGTTGGACCTGCGTTGAACCAGTGTGGCTTTGTGCAGCTGGGGTTCTTTGTCCTTTTTGCCCTGTTTTGATCTCTGTTTTTGCAGCCTTTAACCAAGTATAGGTGCTAGTCTGATAAACCTTTTCTTTGCCTGAATTCCGCCCCAATTTTTGTACAAAAAGATTGTGAATGTTTTTATGTGTTTGTGGCGTCATTTATAGTCTTCCTTTTCTTGAGTAAAGTAGTCTTTCTGTAGCCTTTGATTCAGATCTGATTGAAAGTGATCTTAGAAGAGAGCTCATTGGCTATTTGTTCAGATTGATTATAGTTTTACTTTTGCTTATTGGTTTGAATTTGTTCTTTTCAAAGTATCAAAACGAGTCTTTATTTCGAAAATCGCAAAGTGATTGTAATCTCTTCTACCCTTGTTGATTTCGAAGAAGGTGAACTTGTTTATTTTTTATCATTGTAAAAGCAAATTCAAAATTGTGCAAAAAGCTTTCTTTGTAGGCATTTATACTAAGAGAGTTGAAAGCAAACACATGCATTGTGCATTCTGCATTTGATAAGTTTGCATGTTGGATTTAGGGAAAGTGCATTAGAGTGTGCTGATTGCTCTTTGAGAAAAGATAGTCGCTCTCTTTTCCCTTAGTAGCTAGGATTTTCAAAGTTGAAAGATTGTAAAGCTTGCTTATCATCTTAGACTGCATTTAGGAAGTTGTATCATACATCTCGTGGTGAACCTTGAAAGGCAAACTTTAAAAAGATCAACCTAAAATAAACTGAATGAACCTAACAACGCTTTGTAACATAACGCACAACATAGAGGTCTAGGCTAGAGACGTGTTCCGGCGTCGTTAAACATAGTGACTGTCGATCTCGAAGAAGGTGGGTGATTCCTCCTGAGAGTCGGTGGCGCTAATACGGATTGTGCTCCCACGTACCGTCGCGTATATATTGGGAGACCCCTATAGGCATATATCTTTTATCCTTAGGAAGCCGTGTCGACCGCCCTACTGATCGCAATGCAGTGAACACAACATTCACGAAGATCGACCACCCGTACCGTAAAAAGTATTCTGTGGTTTTGCGAAAAGTTTGGCACACCCTCTGCCTAGATCTCCAGAGCAGTTTCTTTTGGCCTTTTTCAGACTCTATAACAGAAAAAGTCCATCCGAGCATTTGTCACTTCGGGCTCGTTAAAACATCGAAGGAGACTAGAGTCATCTTTAGCTTTTTCTTGACTCTTTAAAACTGAAAAAGCAAGTTGTGTCTAAAAGCGTCGTTAACAATTTATTTTAAATGGAACAATCACCCTTTAATCCCGCGTTGATCGTTAGGTTGAAAAGATGGAGCACACAAACCAAGGAGTTCCCTTGGGTGGAAATCCTAGTCCCTTCTCCTCTTGGGGAGATGTTGGTGCGCCCCACATGACCACATTGTCGCTTCCAGGACTGACAATTGGCCTACCAGTTTGGCTCTTTTCGACCAATGTCGTTCAGAATACCACCACTCCTGAATAGTCGAGTCAACAGTTAGATCAAACAAGAGTTGCCTCCCAGCCTTCCACTTCATCTTCCTCCCCTCCTTCCTCTTCACTTGATGGAACTGGTCGATTAAAAAATCGGGTTCCTAAGGAGAAGAAGGAGAAGAAGAAGAAAGAAAAGAAGAAGAAGGAGCCTAAGGCGACTGGGGGCAAACAAATGTCATCTAACAAAAATCCACACACCGCACTTGTAAGGCCTAAATCGCCATGCATCATATGCAGGGGAGACCACTTCCATAGAGATTGTCCCTGTATCCCACGGATACTAAGAGACTGGTCCCCCCGTTTGCACAATTCGGGAGCATCGACCTCTGATAGCCATGTCGACTGCTCACCGTCAACTAGTGGGAGTGAAGCTCCAGGAAAGAATGGGAAAGTTAAATTTCCCTGCAGACTGTGTGAAGGCGATCACGCCATCCACCGTTGTCCCTTCTTAGACGAGGCAAAAAGAGTTCTGGAAGATCGTCCGATTTTACGAGCGAATCTTCCTCCTGGATATCAAAGACTCCTGCCAAGTCCCTCACTAGTTGAGAATCCGGCTGAGCCACTTAGATGGTCAGCCGAAGCACCTATCATTGAAGAAGAACCATCTGGATCCATGCCTGACGAAAGTCAAAAGGTTGATATGGCAGTTGACCCGGTTTTGCCTTCAGAGGCTCCATCTTCGAATGACACCATCACAGAGGAGAATAAAGACGACACCGTCCAGGTTCTCTTCATCAGCACTGACTCTGATGATCAAGGGGGCAATGTCACCATTCCTTTATCGCAGGAAGGAAGTTCATCAGAGCGCTATCTGGCCGTATATTCGGTCCCACCACCAAGCAACCTGGCTGTGTCCTTTGATTGGAACCAACTAGGCAGACCCCAGTTGCCAGCCAGTGTGCCATTCAAAATTATTTGTCAAATATACAGAATGGTAATGGCTGGCACTATCATTGATGAGGGGGCATCTGTGAGTATCCTTTCCTCTATTGCTTGGAAAGCGCTTGGTTCGCCGGCGCTTTTACCTGAGATGAGAAATCTATCAGGTTTTGATAAAGGAACCAGTCGACCTTTAGGGATCCTCCCCAATGTGCCCATAACATTGAAAGGGAAGACCGTTCAAATGAACGTGATGGTCGTTCAAGGACCCTTGGATTATAACCTACTCCTTGGACGAGACTATATATATTGCATGGGAGCTGTAGTCTTCTCACTCTTTAGAGTAATGTGTTTTCCGCATGAAGGAAGAATGGTCAAGCTCGTGGACCAACTTTCGTTTCCCGGATCACACATCGCAAATAGTCAGGTGCCATCCCTAAATGGTCTATTCATGCAAGAAGTGTCTCAACCCACGGTCCGTCCTCCTGATGAGCGCGAGTAATCCAGGAGGATATGACTGGAACCCAGGGGGCATGCATCCTGGCCTGCTTCGGCAGGGAAACTTTGGGTATAGGATAGGTTTCTGCGCGAGAATATGACTAGTCCGTACCCCGGCCGTGGATGGAAGAGGGGTTGTTCTAGAATAAGATTCTTTTGTCAAAGTTACGTGTTTGACAACAGTCATTCACCCTTGTCTATTTCGGTAGATATTTCCGAGGAAGTGTTTTGTTTGAAAGATTAACGAGACAATCTTTGGGTAACCTGAAAGAGGTAAGCCTCTCTCGAATAAAACAAATGTTTTGGCGGAGGGTAAGTAGAGGTAACCTTGAAACTCTGTTTTATACCTGGGGGCATGCAAACCTTTTGGAGTGCAAGCAAGGGGCGACTATTTATTTTTTAAATTTTTAGGTCCTCCCTTTAAACCTGTAGGTCTAACCCTTTAAACTCGTAGGATTAGCCGTTTCCGAACTTGCATAAAGAAAGGAGAGTGAGCATAGCTTTGGTAAGGCGCAAGCTCTATAAAAAATGGGATCTTTCATGAGACACTCTTATCTTATGACTGGATAATCGAGCAGTTTTAGCATAAAGTTCATGCTCGTTAAAAAATAAACGCAAGATCCGAGCAGTTTTAACGTGGTCTTCATGCTCGTTAAAAAATAAATATAAGCAGTGAGCAATGTTTCCTCCAGAGTTTAAGCTCATTTTTAACTAAAAAATGAACCTATCCAGGTAAATAACCACTGTGATCGTAAATTTATCAGCCATAAAAGCCTTGGTCGTGTTTGCACCTGCCACCTCCACTTTCATTTGGCCGATCGTTCACCTCCATATGATTGTTTACCCATTTTGAGGAATAGCTGCGAAGAGTGATTTCACCTAGCCATCCTTGTGACACTGCCGTGATTGGAAAATTCCAACCTGTACCTGGAATCAGTTGCTACCCCTGTTTATCACTCGTTCCTCAAAAGACGAGTCTTCTTTAAGCTCTTTTCAACTGACTCGTAAAATATGAAAAGATTGCCGAGTTTTGGCCTTCCAGCTCATTAAAGGACCAGAGGAGCTATCCCTCCTCTAGATTTTAATCTTTTTGGACCTGAGGGATTATTGCACAGAAATATCGAGCGCTTGTTTTGTTCGGCTCGTTAAAGATATCGAAAACTCATCCCTTTTGTATTGTTTTATACTTTTTCGGACTTAAGGGATTATATAACGAAAAAGGAATTTTGGAGTTAACTTTACGTACCTTTTCAGACTCTCTAAAAATGAAAAGGACCGAGTTATCCTTTTCGTTAGACTCGTTAAAATTATTAAATAGCAACAAACTTGTCTTTAGACGAGAACGAGTTTCGCTATCGCTAGGCTCGTTACAACATAGCGATGGGCTTGCCCGAAGGGTAGGTTATAGAACAAGCATATGTTATCCTCCTCAAGCTTGACAAAAATAAAGAGGTACTGGTCAGCAATGACTGGGGTAAAATTGGGAAAAAATCAAGAAAACTTTGATGGTAGCAGGTCGCTCTTGAACATGACACTTTTCCTCCGTATCACATTCGGGTTGGGTTGTTTCATTCACCCGTCACATCACCATGGTCTTGCCGTACCATCCATATTTGGGGTAATGCTACCGATCCATCGCATCAATGTCGCCATCTATTCAAGAGAAGTCATTCAGAAAGAGTCAACCGGGTCCCATCCACTGCCATACATTATCCTTCATCCATTCATGACCGCCACCCTGAATTATGTGTCACAGATTGTTTTTCACCTCCATTAAAATCATTAGCTCCGTTCCGTGTCACTGATGTGGGATTCATTAAGGCCCTCCTTTGACGGATCGCTCGTTGTCGACATCAGCTCATTATCCAAGGAGTTGATCTAGGAACACCCCCTTCAGTACTTTGAAGCTTGCATGCCTCAATGGCAAGTTTCTCACTTTCGGCGACAGGTATACATCAATGACCTTCGACCAGAAGATTTTGCATGGTGTTCGACGCCAAGTCCTTTATTCACACCACGTGAATTGTACTGTAGTACCTTGAGGGTCATTATCATTATCGGTGATTCCTCTCGCGCTTGTTAACGGTTTACATCATTGACCGGTAATCAAGGGATGTCTTTCCATGTTCGACTTCAGCGCAATTCTCACATGGATTGACTTGTACTTAGAGTGAAGATCGAACGAGTTTGAAGACCCCGGATCTAGTTTCATCCATCAGGGCTACGATATATATTCAAGAAAAATAAAGACATTTGATATGTACATCATTACAGCAAATGATCATCCTACTCAAAGGATGATAATTTCACCAAAATTATCAGTCTACCATCAGACGATCGTCTGTTTTTTGTACAAAAATGAATTTATAAAGCTAAGCATGGGAATGCCCACCTCAGCTAGATCATGAAAGCAGTATGAATCATAATTTATTGTATTGTATTTTATTACAGGTCTCCTCCCAGCAGATGGATGAACTTCGGACCCTCCTGGATAAAGCATTTCACCCGATAAACGGCCTCATACTTTAGGGGGCAACTGTTATAGAATTTTTTGTGCCTTGCATCACTGAGCATGAAATGTCAATAATCAAGGGATCCAAAGTCCCTAAACATGTTGTTCCTACCCCTAGAGGAACAAGGCCAGCAAACCACAGCACTTAACAAAAGTTCTCCACCTGAAAACACTCAAAAACAAGGCAATTTTGGATGATGTCAACTGCTCCACTGAGCATCTGCGCTGAATGTCAACTGCTCCACTGTCTACCTGCGTTGAATGTCAACTGCAAAGAAGGCTACCTGCGCTGAGCGAGTTTGGACAAGTGGCAGAGTCATTTCTCAAGGTGTCAATGCCCAGGAAGCTTCCAAAATGACACTTGGATCAGGGAATTCGACTGGTGATGAGTAAGAGGTTCCAAATCTCCAAGTGGAAGCAAGAACCTCCAGGTGGACTCAAGAACTGAAGTGGGAGAGGACACTAGTCGGTCTCAGACCAGCCTCACGCTGACTCATCCTCTCTCCAAAACTCCTATATATAGATCTCTCTCCATGAGGTCAGAGAGGCTGGAATTTGGTATTTGCAAAGAATTGCTGTTGGTTTGTGGCTAGAAATATTGGGTGTGTTATGCTTTGAAAGGAGCTGAAGAAGGAATTCCATTCTGCTGGGAAGGAGATGCTGGGTTGGAGCCCTATGGGTTGTATCTCTTCCTGAACCCTGTTACTTTCAATAAAGCTATCTTGATTCTTTCCTATATGCTGGTGTATTTTGTGTAATTGCATTAGTATATTTGATTTACTTCTAATCCTAAATCATTTATGAATATGTATATTTGCCTTTGTATTGTGTTCTTCTCTTGTTGCAAGTAGTTGTTCTCTTGTCACAGGTAGCTGTTCTCTTGTGATCTCGTGGGATTCAAGTAGCTGTTCTCTTGATCAAACGAGGAAGCAAGTAGCTGTGGACACACAAAGAGAAGAGGATCTAGTTCGAGGGACAACCGAAAGACAACGGTAAGTCTACCGATCTCCTATATTTCATATTTCATAAAGGAAGAAATCATGATAGCTGTATTCGTTTGTTGCTAAGGCACTATCACACCTTAGGTGGATAGGATCGTCCTAAATAGGCATTTTTCCCCACAACACCTACCCCTTGGAGGAACACCATCCTTGGTGTTCAATGACACCTAGAACCAACAAGGCTACTAAAAATCAAAATATACTACCCATGGGGCTTTATAATTTAGCTCGATGCAATATTTATAATGATCAACCTACTGAAACCAAACCAAAATGGCAATATAACAACATGATAACCATAATGACATGACACCCATACCACTTATTGGAGCCTTATAACAAAACTCATGGCGATATTTACATACATATACCAAAAAATCACACCAAAACATATGCCAAAAACTTTCGCTCAACTAGTGAATATACAAGGATACATAGCCCACATCTCATCAATCATTTCCCTAATAGCTTCATTGGGCCCAAAGTGCTTCCATTACACCTTAACCTACTCGATTGGTCAGTTCCAAAGCATGAGCATATTTCTCTTCAAAATGAACTAAGGGTCTAGCTACAATTGTCATTCCAACTCCACCTGCATTATAGAGAAGTCAATCACATGGTCAATATATTTAACCTACTTCTTAAGTAATGACACATGGAAAACATCATGGACTTTCACTATTAGAGGAAGTGCAAGTCGATATGCTACTAGTCTAATCCTATCAAAAATATTGAAAGGTCCATAATATCGTGGTGCCAGCTTGGCACGTGATCCAATCCTCAAGTATATATTCTTCGGCTTGATGTGCAAGTACACTTGTTCCCCAACCTGAAACTCCTTTAAAATCTTGTTCCAATCTGCATATTCCCTTCTTTTTATCCTATGTTTCCTTTATATTCTTCTTGATTACCTACATTTATTGTTCCATCTCTGCCAATATGTCTAGCCCTATCAACACCCTGTTCATTAGATCACCCCAATTGATGGTCGCAGTACAACTCCGTTGATAGAGTGCTTCAAATGGACTCATGCTTAGAGACTCCTCATACCCATTGTTGTAAGTAAACTCAACCATATGTAGATACTCTTCTCACTTTCATTGTTGATGCATAACATACATTCTTAACATGTCCTAGAAAATCATGTTGACCCTTTATGTCTATCCATCTGCCAGTGGATGATAAGTTGTAGTGAAGGCCAAATCTGTACCCAAACATCCAAATAACTCTTTCCATAACCTAGAAGTGAACTTCGCATCTCTATCTAATACGATCTTCTTTGGTACACCATGAAACCTCACTATATCTCTGATCAAGACCTTTGCTACATCATTAGCTAAATAAGTAGATTTCACTATAATGAAGTGTGCTACCTTTGTCAACATGTCCACTACAACCATGTTAGAATCATATTGTGTATATGTCCTCCGAAAATCTATAATGAAATCCATTGAAATGACCTCCCATTTCCACTATGAAATCAAAATTGGTTGTAGTAATCCACCTGGATGCTTATATTTTACTTTTACCTATTGAAAGTATAAGAATCTAGCCATAAGCTTTGCCACTTCCTTCTTCAAATTCAGACAATAATAAAACTTCTTCACTGTTGTCATTGTATTCTAATATGCTAAGTTGCCTGAATATGATTTAACATGAAATTACTTGAATATAATATTCTTGAGTTCATTATTGTTCTACACATAGATCTTGTCCCTCAATCTAACCAAACCATCTTTTGGGAGATGATAGTCTACATCCTGATCACCCATACCCTGCCATAAGCTATGCATAAGCTCCATCTACTTGTCATCCTACTATTGTGCCTATAAAATCCAATCGTATAAGTTTGTCATATAAGAACTCATAGTTTTAATAAGATTTACCTCTAGTCTCCTACTAAGAGCATGTGAAACCTTGTCCTCTTTACCTTTAATGTACACGATCTTGAAATCGATCTCACTAATCATGGTCAACCATATAGATAATCTAGAATTTAGGTTCAGTTTGTCAAACAAGTATATCAATCCACTGTGATCGCTCATCAATACAAACCTCCTTCCAAAAAGATAGTGCCTCCACATATTCAATACAAAGGCGATCACTCGAAAATCAAGATCATGTGTCACATAATTCTACTCATGCTCATTCAGTTTCCTTGATTCATAACATACCACATGTCCTTCCTTGATGAATACTCCATGAATTCCTCTCTTCCAAGCATATGTGCATACCACAAAATCTTTTTCAAGATCTGCAATCCTTAAAACTAGAGAATTTGTCAACAACTGCTTCAATTGCCCAAAATTGGTTGCACATTCCTTTGTCCATTCCAATTTCTTACCTTTCCTCTACAATGAGGTAATGAGATATAAACTCCAAGAGAAGTTCTTGATGAACCTCCTATAATAACTAGTTAATCCCATGAATTATATTACCCCATCCACATTTCTAGGAGTTGTCAATTGGATGATAGCTCTTATCTTTTTCGGATCCACTGGTATGCCTTCCTTGAAAACCACATGTCCCAAGTAATGTACCTCTATCTGAAAGAAGCTTAATTTGCTAAGCTTGGAAAACAACTGATGTTGTCTTAGCAATCCCATCACTATTGATAAATGTTTGGCAAGCTCTTCCTCGTGCTTATAATATACCAATATGTCATCAATGAATATAATAAAAAACCTGGCCAAATAATGACATAACACGTTATTCATCAAGCACATAAGAGTAGATGTAGCACTATTCAATCCAATCAAAACTGCAAAAAACTCATAATTCCCATACCTAGTCCAGAAATTAGTGTTGTAGATGCCCTCTTCTTTAATGCATACCTAATGGTATCCCAATCTTAGGTCAATCTTTGTGAACACTTTTGCTCGCCTCAATTGGTCAAAAAATCATCAATCCTCGGAAACTGAAACCTATTCTTGATGGTTACATTGTTCAACTACTTGTAATAAATGCATATCCTACGAGTACCATCCTTCTTCTTCAAAAATAGTACCAGTGCACCCCAAAGTGAAACACTTGGCCTAATATATCCCTTGTCAAGCATTTCTTTTAACTGAAAATTCAGCTCTACTAGCTCTAGTGTGCTCATCATGTATGGTGTCTTTGATGCTAGTGTTGCCCCTGGTACCAATTCAATAGAAAATTCCACATCCTTGTGAGGTGGAAACTTTTAAATCTATGTGGGAAACACATCCTAAAACTGCCATAAAATCAGATACCTCCTCAAGACATTTTCATCCTCAACTTCCTTACCTTTTATGACTAGAAATATGCACTGTAAATATCACAAACCCTTTTCAGTGACTCCACTTTGCCTGCCTGGATTCCACCATTCTAAATAATGTAACTTCTTCTTACCTTGCGATATTATTTATTCCCCATTATCATCCAAGCACTCAATAGCCTTGTCATACTAGTCCACCTTAGTCTTGTCAAGATACAACCAATCCATAACCAAAAGCATACTATATGATCGCAATGACAATACATTCAAATGTGTTGATGTATGCATACCATTGAACTCAAATGCACAAGCTCTTACCAATTGATGAGCTCGCTTCTTAGTACCTATAGCCAACTTCACTAACCAAGACTCTACATGCACTTCTTTATTCAAACCACACTTATCCACTAGGTCAGGACTTACATAACTATAATTAGATCTAGGGTTAATCAAAATAGAAATAAATTGATCACAAAACTTTTTGTCCATCTTGGTAATAGACGCCTGGTGATCTTCTTTCCTATTCTCGAGTGTTGCATAAATCTGAGGATTACTATGTCCAAATTCCCCCACTATTTGTGTGTCATGTGAAATGTAAATTGGAGGCCTACCACCCAGATTCTATGGACAATAACTTATTTGATGCTCTCATCCACAAGTCCAACACTACAAGGGATTCCTACCATCTCTCTTGTTCTACTCCACAGACTGAAATCCTTGTCTTCTATAAGATTTAAATAACTTCTTAGGCGATGTCTCATTCTCTTTATTACCTGTGTCCTATGTTATTTTTCACCTCTTATCCAATTTTCCCTTATTATTATCATTACCTTTCCAATCTTGCTTAGTTTAAGATCTACGCTTTGATTACTCATAACAATGTTTTACCTTTCTGATGGCTTCTCCAACAATCTAGCCTCATCAAATTCAATCATGTCCTTAAATGCTACTGACAACCCACAGATGAATCTCTAAGTCTTTTCTTTCTCCTCCTTAAGGTAAGGTACATACCTCAATAATTCCAAGATTCTGCTAGTGTACTCTTTGTTGGTCATATATCCCATCTTCATCTCATAAAACTCCTTTTCCCTATCATCATATTATCTCTTTGATAGATACTTCTTTCTGAAAAGTCTCTTGAACTCACTTGAAGTCAACTCCTCTTAATGAATACCTCTAACATTCTTTACATATTCCCACCAAATGTATGCTTTACCTTTAGGAATGAATTTCACTATCCTGACCTTCATGTTCTATTAGTTATCATGCAATCTAAAGAACTTATTCATCCCAGGTAACCCTGCTTCTGTATCATGTGACTTCTTCATTTCCACATCAAATGTAGGTGGCCTTTCTTTCTTGAATTCATCTGGAAAATATCCCATGTCACTCCTCCTATAAGAATGATAACAATGATGACCATGATACCTTTATGAACTAGAACTAGAGTAAATTCCATGTCCACTACCTCATTTATAAAGTGTATCCAGGAATCTATCAACTCTAATTGTGACATCTCTATCCAACCTATGCCCACCATGCGAGCTTCTATCCTATGCATCATTACTCCTATCCTGTTGCTGTTGACTGATTCTAAGTGGTCCTTTCCTCCGCAATTCTGAAAAGCTCTAAAGATAACTGCATTAACTTATTCTTGGTTCTCCTATGCGTTAAGAAGTCTCTCTTATGATTGAATAATTATGTCATTGTCTTCTTTGCAACTCCTTATTTCTACCTTCAAACTTCTCAAAGTGTCGGCTATGTCAGGAGAATATTCCTCACCATGCTACCCATCTGATCTATAGGGAGAATCTCATGAACTACAGTCTACAATATTTCTATTCATCTTGGATATTCTCTTCCTACCAGGTATATCATGTTAGATAAAACAAATTATATAAAAACCAACATACCTCAGTTTAGTTCAGGGAGGATATCTCATCTGAAAGGTCGACTAGATTAGCACAAGACATGTATAATCATAATCATCAGAATATATATATCATCTTAATCATCATCTAGTTACCGTGCATAATTCACTAATTATAACACCGACTAGGTACTATTCATAATAAACATATGGATGAAACAGATGCATTACAATACCACATAATGACAAGCACATTTTCTCATGAAAATACCAAAGGAAAAGGAGATGTTATTAACGTATTCAAATCCAACCAAGTCATGGACTTCCACGTACCAACCGAGCACACGTTGGGCTGAATGAAATATCTATTTCATCCAATTACCACTACACCATAATCCAAGCATGAATGTGGGATCTCATGGAATAATAAAAACAAAACAAAACTAGGGCTTCTAGAGGCAAAACCACCTCAACCCTAAACCATTGGTTCCATTTGACGGTCAGACATCACTAACCATCACCAGATCAGTCTCTACCTAAGCTATCTAGGGCTTCAGAGCATTTGTTCCAACCAAGGCTTCCAACAGTAGTAACTCAACCAACCAATGGCTCCAGAGTGTTTATCCAACCTAGGCTTCTAAGACTAGTAACTCAGCCCAAGTTGTTATAGGGCTTCTAAAGAATTTTCCAACCAAGGTGCTAGGAAATAGTAACTCAACTCATGACCATAAGGAACATGATAACTAAATAGAAAAGTGAAAGGAAAGAAACCACAACACCATGGCTATATAGGAAATGGCAAGGCTATGCAAAACCACTGTCAATCCAGGAAATCTTGCATGTCAATGACAAATCGTGACCAAGAAACCAGATGCATGTTCCATGCATGTAAAAACTAGCAAGGAAATCATACATGCAACTTCGTACCTGCAAGAAAACCTCTTTGCAACTATTGATCCCGATGTCATCTTGCTCTCTCCTGATTTTCATTTTCCTCCTTGCTCCAAATACCAAGTATGCCACACTCCTCCAAGATTGCTCCAATGGAACTCTAAGTGTCCAAGAGTATGAGAGTGAGAATAGAAGAGAGAGATCCACGCTAAAAGTAACAAAAATCTATGAACTAATCCTCATAAGTCATTTTATCAATGAGGCCTCTAGTTTCTTCATTTTCCATTATTTTCCTTCAGTTTCCTCCTCACACGCAACATGTGACCTTTCACTTCCTTTTCTCCTATTTCCATTATTTTCATAGATAAAATTCCAATTAATGCCACTTTTCCTTTCCAAATCCTTTCCCATTGCCTTTTCCAATTTATTAATCACAAGTGATCCCCATCACTATGTTTTTCCCAACATTCATCTTGGAATATGTGTCCCATGACCTTGGTTATTATTTTTCCTTTATTAACTTTATTACATGGATTTTTTACCAAGGTTGTTACAACATGATATTACAGGAGATATATTCAGAATTTCTCCAAAGTTGGTCATCCCATTACAACTTTGCAGAGGAAAGGGAAAATATTTGAATGGAATACACAATGTGCGGATAGCTTTCAACAATTGAAACATTTTCTCACAAGTGCGCCACTGTTGAGAATTGCAGATCTAGATAAATATTTCTTGGTGTGTATAAATGCATGTAGAGAGGGATTCGATGGATTCTTAATGCAGGAAGGGAAAGCAGTGTATTTAGAATCTAGAAAGTTGAATAAACATGAGGAAAACTATGTGACACATGATTTACAATTGTCCGCTATAGTTCATGATTCAAAAATTTCAAGGCAATACTTCCTTGGGGGGGGAGTTTATGCTCATGTCAGACCATAGTGGACTCAAGTATTTGTTTGGATAGCCAAAGTTGAATGCTAGGCAAGCAAGATGGTCTACCATGTTCTGGGAGTTTGAATTTTAGATTAAGCACATAAAATGAAAGGAAAGCAAGGTTGATGATTCCTTGAGTAGGAGAATCCAAGTAAATTACTTGGCAGCAGTATATTTAGTATGCAACAGATATGGAAGAAAGAATCAAAAGTGTTGGACAGTTGGAAGAAAATTACCGGCAACAGAAGGAAAATTTGAAGCAAAGAGGTGAGGATGAGTGATATCATCTCATTGAGGATGGATTAATAAGTTTTAAAGGCATAATTTATGTGTCTAAAAATGATGAAATAAAAATGCTAATAATGAAATAATTTTATTTTAAGCCTTACTCAGGCCACCCATGATAGTAAGAGACGCTCGCAGCCATGAAAAAGCATTCTCACCTGCCAAATCTAAAGAAAGAAGTGGAAGATTTCATAGAAATATGTATGAAATGCCATCAGGTAAAGGTTGAATGGAAACACACAACACGATTTTTGAATCCTGTCCCTATACTAGAATGGAATTAGGAGGTATTATCTATGGATTTCGTCACAAGATTTCCTGAAAACGCTAAGTATCGTGATGAAATCGTGGTGGTGGTGGAAAAGCATAGAAAGATAGCTCATTTTGTGGTAGTCGAATCCACCAATTATGATAGTGATATAGCACAAATGTTCATAAAGGTGATTGTGAGGCTACATGGCATTTCCAAGAAGATTGTGTCAGATAGAGATGTTAAATATACTTCTAGGTTTTGGAGGGAATTGTTTGCAATACTGGGAAAATAATTAGCATTTAGTATATCCTATCATCCACAAACAGATGGGAAAACAGATAGGATTAATCATATCCTTGAGGACATGTTAAGGATGTGTGTGATGCATTAGCCCAAGAAATGGGAAGAATGTCTTCAACTTGTGGAATTTGCATATAATAATGGACACCAAGTGTCCATAAGGATGACCTCATTTGAGGAACTATATGGCAGGAAATGTAATACTCCTATGAGTTGGAGTGACCCAGTTAACAGAGTGCATTTAGGACCTGATATGCTTAAGTATATGGAACAACAAGTTCATATCATAAATCAAAATCAAAAAGTTGCATAGGACAGACAGAAAATATGCACAAAGAGTTCTAAGTGGGGAATCATGTTTACCTAAGAATGAAACCCAAGAAAATTTCCCTAAAAATGGGGACATGTGCCAAGTTGGCACCATGGTACTGTGATCCATTTTAAATTCTTGAGAGGATTGGCCCAATAGCATATAGACTGGATTTACCTCCATAAGTTAGAGTTCATTATGCTTTCCATGTTTCTTTACTTAAAAGATATGTGCAAGATTCTAATCATGTGATTGATTGGTCTGTGCTACATGTGGAACCAGAGGAAGAGTTCCAACGAGAACCACTGTGCATTCTGGACCAAAGGAGTCTCAAGCTCTAAAATTGAGTCAACGAGCAATTCAAGGTGCAATATAAGAAATTTGGGCTAAAGGAGGCCACATGGGAAATGGTTGATGTCGTGAAAGCTAATTATCCTTTCATGTTTGATGATTAAAAATTAAGTGGATATAATTGTAAAAAATACATAGAACTATGTGTATAAATCTCCATGGAAAAATATGTGTATTATTTTAATTCCTACATTGTATGGGTGTAAATCAACACCTAGGGTGATGTGCCCCCAAGCGGGGGGGAAGTGTAACAGCCCACCCAAGGTTCTTGTATGAGACACAACTGTAAAAATGATGTAAATATTTTTCAGTGATTGAAATAAAATAAAATGGGTCTGAGTCAAGGGACACATATTCAAGAGCTAGGGACGGAGAATTTCTTCTTGGTATGCATTGGTTTCTTGTGCAAATAAGAAACCTGAACATCAACGCAACCACTAAAGATTGGATGGTGCATCAAATAAAAGGATCAAATCCTAAAATTAAATGGGATGAAGGAAATTACTGAAGCCCATACTTGCTTGACAAAATGCAACAAGCAAAGATGACAAAATTTATGAGCATTGCGAAAAACGAAAAGGAAGGATGCAATAGGAAGGGGGGACGAGGTGAACAAAAACAGAGAAAAATGGATCTCTTGGGGCCACTCTTAGGAGGGGAGAAGAAGATACTTGTTGTTAATAGAGAGCTGACTTTTCAAGGTAAAGGGTGAAGGGAACTATAGTCAATTTCAGCAAAATATTTCAGTAGGCAACGCAGAAGAGAAGAGAACAAAAAGGTGTCGGTTCTCTATCCCTAGAAGCTATGGGTTAAGTGCTAACCTCTCAAGGCTTGTAATAGCTAGGGGTCCCTATAGTTTATGGGTTGAGAAAGGATCCTTGGAGCCCGATAACAACTTGGGTCCCTGGAGGCTGTGGGTTGAGATCAAGGTCTCTAGAGCCCTATAATAGGTTATGTCCCTCGAGGTTGTGGGTTGGGATGAAATATCTAGAACCCTATAACCACTTGGGTCATATAGAGGATATGGTTTGAGATAGATACTCTCAAGTCCTATAAAATATTGCGAGGAGACCATCCTAAAGTAGAAGCAAAGGAATAATTTATTAAAAACTTTGAACATTTCCCTATTAGTACAGTGGATTCTGGACTCCCTAGAACATGGGTGAATCATTGTGTGTGCACTTAGGGGTGAGGTGGACACTTATGGCCTCCCTATGCTAACAAAGATAGAATCCATTAGTAAGTGGGATTGAGTAAGAGTTCCTTTGGATTCCCTGGTTCAGTTGGAAGTTGGCACACAGTCTGAGAAGCAAGCATTCTCCCCCTAAGACTTTGGAATCTGGCTCGAGGGTGACACCTGCAAGTGAAAGAAATTGTAGTTGTTTATGTTTGGGTGGAGAGTCCTTGTCCTAGACTAAGATGCCCTATAAACACAGAGATAAATACTTGAGTAACATTTACCTTTTTTTTTTGTAAGTTACGACATTTCTATTATCTACATCAAATTTAAAAGAACAAACTTAGGAACCTAAATCCACCCAACTGGGAAACCGGATCTGTTGGCTCCTATTCATCAGATAGTCAATAAAGTTTTTCATGCTGAAAAATGTCAAAAAACTTTGCAGGACATTAAGCCCTATCTCGCTAGGTTTTACCAAAAAAACTATTCTTTCCCAGTACTACTAACAGACCCAGATTTACTACTACTACTATGGCATACAAACTAATATTCAAAAACCAGAGCAGTATCATTCTAAATTCAAAAAGAAGACAGTTAACAAGCCTCTCAATTCGCCGCATTTCCTCTTCCGGATTTGTTGTTGTCATTGGTCTTCCCCAGCTCCTTCATAATCTCTTGGATTTCCTTGAGTTGCTCGTTCTGTTGATGAAGCAGCCCTTCCACTTTCGTCATCTCCTTTTTCGCTACCGCCATTTCCTGTGCCATTTCCACCATCTTAGTCGCGACTTTCTCCATGGCCTTTGCCAAGAGATGCTTCAGCACCCAGTAAGTGTGAAGAGCGCGGCGGTAAAGGGTTAATCTGCCTCGTGTGTTGCCTGGGTCCGGCAGCTGCGAGGTCCATTCATCCATCTACGGGTCAGACGATTCCTCTAATACTCTGTCCTCCATGACATCAATAATTTTCCTTATGTCTACATTTGTCTCCAAATTGTAAGCATGTTCAGCTTCATGCACTGCCATGCTGATCGATTTCTTCCCCCTTTTCCATCTTCTCTGCGCCTGATTACCCTCCTTGTTGGTTGGTTGTCGGGGTCGACCTCTGCCTCTCTGTTCATGTGTCTTCCATCTTCCGCCCTTTCTACCTCGCTTAGTTCCTTTGTTGCTCTGCCCTGTTTCGAAATGCTTGCTCCTGAAACCTTCCCCCTGGCTATACTCCATTTCGTCTGAGCTTTCTATTTCGATTTTTACGCGGCCCCGTTCGAAGTGCCTGTCGCCTACTGCCTCCCTCTCTGCCTGGACTGTCTTATCCCTTCTCTCAGCCATTTTGGTGCGATTGAGGCGTTGATTATGGTTCCTCTGCCAAGTCTCCCCTTCTCTCGCCACCTTCTTCGAATTCTTGTTGCCTGTCATTCTTCTCCTGTTCCGCCTTATAGAATTCTCGCCACCTTTTCGCTTATGATGGGTTTGCTCTCCACTTCTTATCTCCCTTACGCTTTGAATGATGGTTTCTGCGGTGATATCCGGTTTTCATTTTGGGCCGCGTCCCTGCTGTTCTGAATGATCATTAAATGCTGATGTCAGGGAGTTAAGGCCACCGTCCTTCTGTCCTGTCTTCGCTGCCGCATGAGCCTGCCTTATTCTCCTTCTCCCGCTCCATGCGAAATTTTGATTACCATTATGTTGTATCATGGTTATCGTTGTTTATGAGCTGTTTTAAGCTGTCCAATCTTGTCATCGCTGCTTGATTGGTCCAATTGTCATCCACTTTCGCCAATGATTCTTTACTTCCCCAATTAGCCAAGCAATCCGCGGGTTTATTTCCTTCTCTTCTTACATGGGAGGTGATCTTGTATTCGATCCCTTTCAGAGTTTCCTTGATTTCTTGGACTATACTCATTGTTCTCTAGCTTTTAACTAGCTTCTCCCACTGTTTCCCTTGGATTAATTTCCTTATGGTACTAATGACCAGGGCTGAATCTCCTTCGATTTCTATCTTCCTATATCCATTTCTTATGGAAATTTTGAGACCCTGATACACTGCCATAAATTCTGCTTCGTTATTGGTCATTGTTCCTCCGTGTTCTGCATAGATCCATTCTACCTCTCCTTGTCTGTTTCTGAAGACTCCTCCAAATCCTGCTGGACCTGGGTTCCCCTTTGCTGCCCCGTCGAAGTTGAGCTTGAGAAACCCTTCCAGTGGCTTTCGATAAACTGCATGACTTTGGCCCACTATAGGTTGGTGCTGCTTTGCTTTTTGATGGTAGATCATCCCTTGTTCCAAGTTCAGCCTTTTTAGGATTTCTGTTTCCACCTCAGAGGTCTTCCAATCTTCTTCTACCCAATTTTCTGCTAGGGTTGATTCTCTAATTTGTCTTAGGGTTCTTTTCCAAACTTCTTCTGGGTCTAAAGATTTCCCCTTAAAGATTCGACCATTTCTCTCTTTCCAAAGATTCCACATGTTGAAGCCTGCTGTCATGCTCCAAGCTCTTCTTACTATCTTGCTTTTAAACTTTCCTTCTCCCAAATCGCATAGGGTTTGAATTATATCCTGTGGATTTCGTTCAGTGGTCAAGAATAAGTTTCTAGTCTTTTCCCATTGGAATTGGGCCGTGCTGCATCCATTGAGAAGGTGTTCCTAGTCTTCTTCGTCTAGATAACAAAGGCAGCATCTTGATGGACCTGAGAAACCTCTTTTTTGAATTCGATCCCAAGTTAAAATACGTTTCCTTCCTACTAGCCATACGAACATTTTGATCTTCGGCCACCATTTATTTCTCCATATCTTCCTCCACTTCTATTCTTCCTCCCCCTGCTCTTGTTGTATCTTTACTTTATAAGCTTCCTTTATGGTGAACGCTCCTTTTGTTTCTTTGCCCCATCGAAGCATGTCCCTGCCTCCTCTCTTTTTTATTTTCCTGGAATCTAATTCCTTGCCAAATATAGTTTTTTGATCCTCTGTTGCATTCCTATTCCATTCATCCATAGATTTCCATTCCCTCCATCCTTCATTTCCTCTTTCTTCTATCCAATAATCTTTAACCCTAATGAGGTCTCTGTCCATACATGTTCTGTAGATTTCTTGCATTCCTTGTAGGTCCAACATTTTCTCCCTTTGTTGCCATGCTTCCTCCAAAAATCTCGCATTCTGGCCTCCTCTGATTTCCCAAAAAATATGCCCATCAATTAATTCCCTGCTTTGAATGGTTAGGTTCCATATGTCTGATCCCCGGGGCGCTTCTTGTTTCCTTAGTATTTCTTCCGGGGTGGATGGCATATTATATTTTGTTGTCCAGATTTCTTTCCACAGGTCCTTCCCCCTTGCATCCATCTCCATCTTAACTTGGCTGCTAGCACTTGATTTAGGGTCCATGGGTCTCTTAGGCCAAGACCTCCTTTTTCTTTTGGTTTGGTTAGGCTGTCCCATGAACAGAGGGCCCATTTCTTTTGTTGCTTGGGTCCTCCCCAAAGAAATTTTCTATAAATATCTACCAGCTTATTGCATATTCCTTTTGGTGCTGTCATCACTGATAAGGGATATATTGGGATCACCTGAATGGTGGATTTAAGCAAAACAACCCTTGCTGCTAAGTTCAGAGTACAAAAAGTCCAATTTTCCAGTCTTTTCATGATCTTTTCCAGGATGTTCTTCCAGTTTCCTATTTTGAGGGATGAGGAATCTAGCATAGTTCCTAAGTACTTAGTTGGGAGATCCCCTTTCCTGTAACCCAAGATCCTGGTTAAATGGTTTTTAATGGGCTCCACTGTATTAAAGAAAAAAGTTCTTGATTTCTCATTGTTTACCTCCATGCCTGAGCCTTCCATAAATACCTCTAAAATTTTCTTTATCCTTCTCACCTCCTTCATGGAGGCTTTGCAATATATCATGATGTCATCCACGAACTGTTGGTGGGTGACTGTAGTTTGATTGCCCCATAGTCTCAGGCCCTGGATTTTCCTTTCTCTTAATTCTTTTTTGAAGTATCTACCTAATCCTTCTGCTGCTATTATGAAGAGAAAGGGGGATAGGGGGTCCCCTTGTCGAAGTCCTCTTGTAGCATTGAACGTCGTTGATGGCGCCCCATTTAGCAAGATAGAGAAATTCGGGGTAGAGATCATGCTTAAGACCCATTTCACCCATCTGTCACAGAATCCAAAGGCTTTAAGGATAGTTTCTAGATAATTCCAGCTTAACCTATCATAGGCTTTTGACAGGTCTAATTTTATCAGCATTCCTTTTTCTTTCTTCGTTTTCAGAGTGTGGATTACTTCCTGGGCCACCACTAACCCATCCAGGATCTGTCTTCCTTCTACAAACCCAGTTTGCTCTGGGGAAATTATGCTTGGTAGAATCGATTTCAGCCTTTGTGCCACCATTGATGCCACTATCTTGTAGATAACGTTACATAAAGCTATAGGGCGAAACCCTTCAGCTTGATCCAGTTGATTGGTTTTAGGAATAAGGGTCAGCAGGGTTGAGTTTATTCCTGGCCATATTCTTTGATTGATTCTAGCTTCCTCCACCACTTCTAAAACTTCTTCAGCAAGAAAATGCCACCCTGCTTGAAAGAATTCTACCTTATACTCATCCAGCCCAGGAGCTTTATTCCTTTTCATGTTCCTGACTATATCCTCCACTTCTTCCATCATAACTTTCCTCATTAAGGCCAAATTCTGATCTCTGGTTACCAGTTTTGGGATCTCCCTACTTATCTTTGTTATGGCTTCTGATCTATTATCCTGAGTTTCCTTTAATAAGTTTTTGAAATGATTGACCAACACTTTTTCAATTTCTTCATGCTGGAGGACTCTCTGACCTTCTTGATTTTTTATTGAGAAGATTCGGTTTCTTTGTCTATGTTGTACCATTGCTTTATGGAAGAATTTAGTATTCTTTTCCCCTTCTCTAAGCCATTGAACCCTTGACTTCTGTCTCCATAAAATCTCTTCTTGTTTCCTTCTTTCTTCTAGCTAGTTCAATATAATTCCTTCTTCCTTTGTTCTTTCTTCCTGAATGCCTTCTAGGATATCTATCTGCTGCAGCTCTTCCATTCTCTGCTCCAGGCACTTTTTTTCTTCTAGAATATTACCAAATTCTTCTTTATTCCATTTTTTTAATTTATCCTTCATCTCCTTCAGTTTGAGTTTAAAGGTGTGCATCTTATTTCTTCCTCTTTGGTCACTCATCCTCCACCATTCTTCAAGTTTCTTTACCAGTCCTTCATTTCTTAGCCAAAAAGTTTCGAATCTAAAGGGTTTGTTGGATGGTCTTTGCTTTAGATCTATTTCCATTTTAATCGGCGAATGGTCTGATCCTGTTACCGGGAGAATTGTGGCTTCTATGAATACATCCTTCATCATTATTTGTTCGGAGATTAAGAATCTGTCAAGTCGGGATGCTATTTGATTAGCTCCCCCTCTGCGGTTATTCCAAGTGTGATTTCCATTAATGGTTTGAATATCGATCAGTCTCTGCTCCCTTATCAAGTCTCCGAACTGTTCCATTGCTTTATCCATTCTCCTTAGCCCTCCTCTTTTTTCCTCTGAGGTTTTAATTAGATTGAAGTCCCCTCCTACAATCCATTGTTTTCCTGGGATTAGACTTCTCAATGCTTTTAAATTTTGCAGAAAGTTTTCCTTTTCTCCTTGGATATGTGGCCCATACACCCCTGTTATAATAACCTCCTCCATAGTTCCTATTATCCTTGCTATCCCTGTTAGTATTCTTGGGAAGCTTATCCAATTACTAAATTGAATTTCTTTAGGGTTCCAAATTATTACCAGACCTCCTACGCTCCCGATCGCATCCTGTCCCATCATTTCATATCTGTTCTTGTTTCTATTCAGGATTTCTCTCATTTTCTCAGTACTTATTTTTGTTTCTTGTATTATCATTATGCTAGGTTTTTCTTTTTTCAGTCTATCATTCAAATACCTCTGTTTGCCTCTGCTATTGAGGCCTCTTATGTTCCAGCTTGTAATGATCATCGTAACAATTTCAGAGGGGATTGGAATACCTCTGAAAGAGGTATCACTCTTCCTGAATTAACTAGCATCTCTCCAACTTCTTGAATTGTTTCACTCATTGTTCTTCTACCTCTTTTTTTACCTCCCTTGCCAATGTTGCTCATTCCTATATTTTGTGTTTCCTGCTTCGCCATTTTCCCGTCTTCTCTATCTTCCATTATTCCCTTTTTCTCTTTATATCTTTGGAAAGCTTCTTTGTACATCTGTTTCTAATCCTCTGGGATAAATCTTTCATCGAGCCTCTTCCATTCCTGCAGAAGCTTCGCCATTACTTGTTCTTCTTCTTCTCCTTTTGTTTTTTGTGGGTCTATTTCCATTTATCTTTGATCCTCTTGGTTTTCTCTTGGGCTTTCTACCCTCTCTTGATCGTTATTCATTTGATCTATCTCTTTGTCTGCATTTTCTTTTATTACTTCCATTCCTTCTGATTCCTCTTCCTCGTTTGCCTCTGTTTCTGCTTCTTCCTCCTGCAGAATTTGAAACTTATTTTGGGATTCTGTACTATGGGTTCCTTTTTGCTTGCCCGTCTGTGTCTTGTTGTTTCCTCTCTTTTTCTTCCTTTGCACTTCTCTGAAATCCTCTTCCTCTTCTCCTGTTTTCCTTGTTGCATTTCTCCTCTCATTTTCCGCTTCCCTTTCCTTTTCTGCTAGCGTAATGGGACATTCTCGATATAAATGGCCATACTCGTGGCATCTTCTGCAACGAAATGGGATATGTTCGTAGTCAATTGGTTGGTGCCAGATCTCGTCATGATATTCCAACTCTATTGTGTCTGGAAGTGGCTCTGTGATGTTCATGTACGCACATATTCTAGCATATGTTGTATATCTTCCTCTCTTTGTCGACTCTGCCACTTTCACAAACGATCCTATTGCATTTCCTATGCCCTTAAGGATCTCTGGGTCCCAAAATTCTGTTGGTAGGCTGAAGAGTCTGATCCATATCGGGGCAGCTAACATTCTTTCCTCCTCTGGGTTATAGCAGTCTACTCGCTCCCTCATAAATAGTCCAGCATTGTTCATGAAGTAGGGTCCTTCCTCAGAGATCCTTTCCCTATCTTCTAGATTGGAGAATATTACTGTAAAAAATCCTTTCGCTCCCAACTTTACTTCCACATGTCCTTTTGGTTTCCACCTCTGCTGGATCCATCTAAGTAGATCTTTTTCTGCTGGCCAATATCCTACGAACTTACAGATCAAAGCATAATCTCTCATGTAGCTTCTATATTTCTCTAATCTATTGGGTGGAATTACAAACCTGGGTTTGTTCGTTGCCCTCAGCAGAAATTTACTTGTTACTCTCGTTCTCCTTTGTGCTCCCGCTGCTGAAGTTTCTCCTTCATTTGTTCTATCTCCTTCCTTCTGTCGCTCCTTTCTCACTTCCCCCGTTATTACTGCCTTGTAGGAGGGGATCTCTCCCCTCCCCTGCTCCGTTCCCATTTCTTTCAGTCAGAACTTACCCTTTGATTATCCCACGCTCCTTAGTTTTTCGTCTTTTTCTTCTCCAGATTTCTTTGTTTTTGAGGTCCGCACCCAAGGTTTGTCCTGGTGCGCTAGATCCACCCTTAACCACCATTCTTCCTTCCTTTGGCTGAACCCTCGCCTGCGAAACCCTCGTCTCGCATCTGCTCCGAAACCCTAGCTCCTCCCGCTTTGTTTCTAGAATAAAGAAATCATCTTTTGTGTAAGATTTACTTTTACTTGAATGGGTCATGTTGTATTGTTGTGAAATCAAGAACTGTATTTGTGTTTCTAATGTCGTTGTATATAGTGTACCCTTCAGGGGATATTCTCCTAATATATATATATATATATATATATATATATATATATATATATATATAGATATATATATATATATATATATATATGCACACACACACACACACACACTCTTGTGTTGAATCTGAAAGTAAAGGTGTTTAATCACTTATTGGGGGAAACCATAGAGTACCTGATGCAAAATAGGTGAAATAAAACCACATAATAATGATGTTTAAGCTAGAGAGATGAACTAAACATGAATATGAATGACATGCTTAACTATGATAATAATAACAAATGATTAAAAATAGAATAAATTTATGATAAATTAGAGGCCATAGACAAATCCTTGAGAGCTTGAATTGAACCTTCAAGATAGTGGGTTTTGAGACCCTTTCTTATGTGTAGTTAACATAGAAGTCCCCTGCGGGGTAGAGCCAATATTTGTTTACAAGTTATGTATTCAGTTACACATAGTCATGCTGCCAGGAATGAAATGGGTGAACATCGAGGAGAGCCTTCCCAATGCCAATTGAGCCCTGCATCTTTCCCTAAGTGTTGTGCTCCTTTAGCTACATGCCTTGCAGCCTCTTATTTTAAGCAGGCCACATATCTATAAATGTCAACTTCACTTTTCTGGTGAGACATAGGGAGGTGTGGAACATTGCCAAGAAGTGTCTCACAGAATCTACATGGGTTATAGAGTTGTTAACATGTGGCCAACAAGGTGGAAGCCTCTCTGGAGCCTGTGCCAATCCTATGGTGGATAATAAGATTCCCTATAAACACAGAGATAAATACTTGTGTAAGATTTATTTTTACTTGAATGGGTCATGTTGTATTGTCGTGAAATCAAGGATTGTATTTGTGTTTCTAATGTCGTTGTATATAGTGTACCCTTAAGGAGATATTCTCCTAATATCTATATATATACACACACAAACACACCCACTCTTGTGTTGAATATGAAAGTAAAGGTGTTTAATCACTTATTGGGGGAAACCATAGAGTACCTGATGCAAAATAGGTGAAATAAAACCACACAATAATGATGTTTAAGCTAGAGAGATGAACTAAACATGAATATGAATGACATGCTTAACTATGATAATAATAACAAATGATTAAAATAGAATAAATTTATGATAAAGTAGAGACCATAGCCAAATCCTTGAGAGCTTGAATTGATCCTTAAAGCTAGTGGGTTCTGAGACCCTTTTGTTATGTGTAGTTAACATAGAAGTCCCCTGCGGGGTGGAGCCAGTATTTGTTTACAACTTATGTATTCAGTTACACATTGTCATGCTGCCAGGAATGAAATGGTTGAACGTCGAGGAGAGCCTTCCCAGCACCAATTAAGCCCTGCATATTTCCCTAAGTGTCCTGCTTCTTTAGCTACATGCCTTGTAGCCTCTTATTTTAAGCAGGCCATATATCTATAAATGTCAACTTCACTTTTCTGGTGAGGCATAGGGAGGTGTGGAACATCGCCAAGAAGTGGTTCACAGAGTCTGCGTGGGTTGTAGAGTTGTTAGCATGTGGACAACAAGCTGGGAGCCTCTCTAGAGCCTGTACCAATCCTATGGTGGATAATAGATCCAGGAGCTCGTGTGCCACCATGCAAGGAATTCCCTACCCCAGGGAAGGGAAGGTCCAAAGGCTATAAAACCCTTAATGTGGCTATCACCTAAGCTCAAGAGGGGAAACACTATGAAAATATTTATATTAACCTTCGTAGAGTGGTTGAACCTTGAAAATGATCTAGAGGTCTATCAAGCCTTAGAGACAAAGTTATGATCGAGAAGACGAGTTCGAGAAACTGTAACACTCTCCTCCAATAACTACCTAGACAACTAGGGTAAACATGTTATGAGAGGCTACTATGATATGATTCAACCTCCTAGGTGTCCTTAAAGAAGTGGAATCTATAGAATTTCCCATTGTTGATCAACAGATTATGAAATATACTAAAGAAAAATACAAGATCTACTTCTACAACAAACTTGCGGAAGCTTAATCAATTATGGGCAAGATCAAATAGAACACATATAACTGAGAATGAGAAATGAATCACACATGAACACAGAAGAATACTTCGGGGAAAGCCTCAGCTAAAAAGCCCCGATCTCTGTATTATCATACAAGTGGAAATATCTTGAGATTACACAAAGCATTAGCCCACAAGTTATCCTACTCTCAGTACAATCCAACAATTCAGCTCCTAGACTAAATAGACACAACATATGCCTTCCCTTAGCCCTCCACACCTCCTATTTCCTTGTGCAATTTCTCTTGGGGTCCAATGATACCACCTGTGTGAATTAGCCTCACCACACACTCATCAAACTCAAAAGTAACTGCGCAATCTGCAAGGAATGAATTCATTCTACATGCAACAGATATCCTCCATGGAATATTCTTGCAATTGATAGTACACTATCCCATCATCTGATCTCAACTGGGTCTCTGACTAGACTGACACACATGAGTTATTTATGAGAGAATATTCAGTTATTTGAAGTGCAACAATTACATGCATGCATGCATTAACTAACTGAACCCACAATTAGTTCAACAAACTATTTGAACTAATCTAATTGGACTTAACTCAGTTAACTGAGCTAACTAATTACAACTCAAAGTACAACTCATCCTAATCTCCATTAATAAAGGGATAACTTCCTCAATCAGTGGAGAAACTGTTACATGTCTTCACATAGACTTCATGTTTAATTTCCTACAAGTAATTAACTCAAGATGAATTAATTAATTATTTTACAAACAACTACTAAGATCAAATTCGAATTTTACTTCTCAATTTTAGTTTAGGGACTAACTAAAATTGGAATGTATCCCGAAATGCTATTTATAGCAATTCTATTTTTAGCACTTCTATTTTTATCATTTCTTGTTTCTATTTTCAACACTCCCTCTCAACAAGAAAGGGATTATCAGTCACCCCAATCCTGTCTCGGTGGAACTCAAACTTGCATTTTGACAATGACTTAGTCAAAATATCTGCATCCTGTTCCTCGGTCGAAACATACAGCAACAACATGATCCTCTTGACCACATAGTCTCAAAGATGATGGTATTGAATATCTATGTGCTTGGACTTGTCATGAAATACTAGATTCTTAGAGAGTTTGATACAACTCTACTTATTACAGTAGATCATAGTTGGATCCATCCTCTGACCAAACAATCCCACTAGAATCTTCCACATCCAAATGGCCTCGCATGCTACCTAACTAGAAGCCATGTATTCAGCCTCTGCTGAGCTAAGTGCAACTAACCTTTGTTTCCCGGTGTACTAGGGAACTACAGCTGAACCAAGGTTGAAGATTCCTCTAGAAGTGCTCTTCCGATGATGGACTCCTTGCCCAATCTGCATCTGTGAAGCTCTGAATTTTCACTCGCTCTGTCCATTTGTACCACAATTCATACTAAGATGTGCCTCTGAGGTATCTCCTCACATGCTTCGTTGCCTTCCAAAACAACTTGGTGGGCTAAACCATAGTTTGACTCAGCTGGTTCACCACAAATCATAAATCTGGTCATGTGTTCACTAGATACATCAATGAACCCACAAGTTGTCGATAAACAATACTAGCTACTACCTCAGCTAAAGTAGCATCCTCCTTCCTCCAATTACCAGCTAGAGGAGTTTGCATGGGCTTTCACTTCTCCATGTGGAAGCACATGAGTATCTCATTGGCATACTTGCATTGAGACACAAATACTTCCCCATCTTTCTGCCACACTTCCATGCCTAGAAAGTAGTGCATAAGACCCATGTCTTTCATCTTGAACTCTCTTACAAGGTTATCCTTGCAAGACTTGATCAACTGATCATCACCTGTCAAAATCAGATCATCCACATAAAGAACAATGATCAATGGCTTACCTTCTACCATGATGTGGTAAAGGTTCACATCTGCTTCACTCTTGGTGAAGCCCAACCTGGTGAAATAGCTATCGATCCTAGTGTACCATGCATGAGGTGCTTGCCTCAACCCATACAAAGCCCTCTTGAGTCAACACACATGTGACTCATGATCGAAGGTCTCAAAACCTTCTGACTGCTCAATGTACATCTCTTCCTCAATCTTCCCATTGAGGAATGTTGTCTTCACATCCATCTGATGGATCTTCCAACCCATCTGAGTTGATAGTGCCAAAATCGATCTGATAGATAAGTACCTTGCTACAGGAGAAAAGGTCTCATTGTAGTCGATCCCCTCGACCTGTGAGAAACCACAAGCAACAAACCTTGCCTTATGTTTCTCAACACTACCATCAACTGCCTAATTTACCTTGTAAAGCCATCTGGAACTCACCACTGACTTGTCCTGAGGTCTTGGGACAACATCCCACACACTTTTTTGAATGATAGAGTTGTACTCCTCTACCATAGCATATAGCCAGACTGGTTGCTACACTGCTTCCTCGAATGAAGAAGATTTAGTCTCTACACACTACCCAACCATGGCCATGTAACCAGTGTACCACTCGGGTGACCTCCTCTATCTTCGCTAAGAAGATGGATGTCCCACATTCTCTCGTGCATCCATCATCAACTTGTCAGCTTCCGTTGAGCATTTTTTCCCATCTCTGGAATACTCAACATGTGTGGATGTCTCCACTCCCAGATCCTCTTCAACCTGAGGCTCCTCCTCCTTGGGAACTGAAAGTTCCTCCTCTCCATGCAGCTTGAGCTCCCTCTCAAGTGATACTCAAATGGATTTTTGCTCATTGAAATTTAGATCTCTGCATACCACTGTCCTCTGAGTGGTAGGCAGGAACACTAAATAGTTGTGGGGTGTATCAGTGTACCCCACAAGTATCCCCAACTCAGCTATTAGATCTAGCTTCTTCCGGGCATATTTGGTCACATGGCAATAAACCAATGATCCAAAGATCTTGAAGTGACTCACATCTGGTCGCTTCCCAGAAAAGGCCTCCATAGGTGTCTTCATTCCTAGTATACGGTGTGGGCTTTTGTTTTGTAAGTATACTACTGTATTGGATGCCTCAGCCCACAAATGAAGTGGTAGGCTTTGGTTATGAAACATCACTCGAGTTGCTCCCACAATCGATCTATTCGTCCTTTCAGCCACCCCATTCTGCTATGGGTTATGGGCTGTCGTCAACTCCCGTTTAATTCCTTTTGTTGCGCAGAAGTCCTTAAACTGTTGGGAGACATACTCTCCACCACTGTCACTACACAAGGCTTTTATTTTCTTTCCAGATTCTTTCTTTGCCAAGGATTTAAACTCACAAAACCTCAAGAAGGTCTAATCCTTCTTTTGCATAAAGTAGATTCAAAATCTACGAGAAAAATCATCAATAAAAATAACATAGTAGCTTTGTTTAGTGGTGGAGGCTATAGAGAATGGTCCACATACATATGTGTGAACTCGCTCTAGGATTTCTCCAGCTCTATTGTCTTGATCCTAAAAGGAATATTTCTCATACTTGCCCAAGGTACAACGTTTACATGTATCAGTCTGCTCCAGTTTTCCCTTAGGAAGTATAGTATAAATCTGTTGAATGATCTTCAAGGCCCCATGGTGCAAGTGGCCCAATCTTCTATGCCATAGCTCACCAACATCTTGGCTTTGCACCACCTCTACTTGGGAACTCAATGCAGTAAAATCATCTACCTCCAGCTTGTAGAGATTCTTTACTCGAATCCCAATCCTCTTGGTCTGTCTAGTACCGATAGTAAATTTCCTTTACTAAAGACTACATCATAACCTTTATCTTCTAGCATAGCGATAGACACAAGATTCTTCTTCAGACCCGGTGCATACTTTACATTAGTCATGGTGAGAGGAGCTCCAAGCTCCCTCTGAAACACAACCATACCTTCACCTAAAACATAGTACTTTCCATCATCACTCATCTCAATCCACACCTAGAGATCATTCTCCTCTAGGGTACTGAAAAGATTCTTGTCGCTGGACATGTGGAAAGAGGCTCCACTATCCATGTACCAAACATATCCCACCATGGATGAAACGATGCATGCGATGAGGGAGAAATCCAACTCGATCTATGAGGCCAGTCCTTCACCATCTGATCCCTTCGAGGATTTATTTTGTGGGCAATTCGTAGCATAATGGCCCACCTCATGGCAATGAAAGCATCACACTTTCGATTTATCAAACTTCTTCCCACCATGGGAAGAACTGGATTTGGGATGTGATGCCTTCACTTTCCCTTTCCTCCCCTTACTTTCTAAGGCTAGGTTTTCTTCATCATCTTGCTTTGATGAAGATCCATCTTTGGTGCTTCTCATTATCTCCTCCTGCATCAGATCTGACCAAAGTCATTCCTAATCTGACAATTTCTCTCTTCCATTTACCGATTCTTGGTAGCTATGATAGCTCTTAGGAAGACTGAGGAGAGGAAGACTCGCCATGTCATCATCGGTTGTCGTGATCCCTACACTTCCAAGCTCATCCCTACAGGTGGTGAGCTTGTTCAGATATGTAGAGATCATGTCACCCTTTTCACACTTGATTTCAAAGCTTGTCTTTCAGTGCCAGCTTCCTCTGATTGCTATTGGTTTGACATAGATCTTTAAATGTTTTCCACATTGAAAATGGTGTCTCCTTCCCATGGATACTTAAGACTATGTGGTCTACAACTCCCTCCAGAAGGATTCTCCTCGCTCTAGCCACACATTTCTTCCATTCCGCTGATTCTTGGGCATTAGCTGCTACTAGCTTGGGGACTTCTTGATCAATGAAGTCCTTTAGACCATTTTCCTCTAATACCACTTCCATTTGATCCTTCCAGGCTATATAATTCGAGCTGCCATCAAGGGCATACTAGAGTTTTAAACCGTTGAATGCCATTGGTGAAATTTGAGATGTGATAAGAATTCAAATTCTATAATCAGGAACTTGAAACTTCGAAATTCTCCCTTCTTTGTATACTGTTCTTCACTTTGATCACCTTTTCTTTGATACCATGTAGAATTTCCCACTATAGATCATCAAATTATGTAATATACTAAAGCAAAATACAAGATCTACTTCTACTACAAACTTGTGGAAGATTAATCGATTATGAGCATGATCAATTAGAACACATATAACTCAGAATGAGAAAGCAATCACACATGAACACAAAATAATACTTTGTGGAAAGCTTCAGCTAAAAATCCCCGGTCTTTATATTCTCATACAAGTGGAAATATGTTCATATCACACAAAGCATTATATCACAAGCTATCCTGCTCTTAGCAAAATCCAACAATTCAGCTCACAGACTGAATAGACACAAGATATGCCTTCCCTCAGACCTCCAAGCCTCCTATTTCCTTGTGCAGTTTCTCATGGGGTCAAATGTTGCCACTTGTGTGAATTGGCCTCATCACACACTCATCAAACTCAAAAGTAACTGCGTAATCTCGAAGGAATGAATTCCTTCTACATGCAAGAGATATCCCCCATGGAATATTCATGCAATTGATAGTACACTGTCCCATCATCTGATCTCAACTAGTTCTCTGACTAGACTGACACACATGAGTTATTTATGAGAGAATATTCAGTTATTTGAAGTGCAACAATTACATGCATGCATGCATTAACTAACTGAACTCACAATTAGTTCAACAAACTATTTGAACTAATCTAATTGGACTTAACTCAGTTAACTGAGCTAACTAATTACAGCTCATCCCGATCTCCTTTAATCAAGGGATAAATTCCTCAATCAATGGAGAAACTGTTGCATGTCTTCACATAGACTTCATGTTTGATTTTATACAACTTATTAACTCAAGATGAATTAACTAATTATTTTACAAATAGTTGCTAAGATCAAATTCTAATTTTACTTCTCAATTTTAGTTCAGGGACTAACTAAAATTGGAATGTATCCCGAAATGCTATTTATAGTAGTGCTATTTTTAGCACTTCTATTTTTAGCATTTATTTTTTCTATTTTCAACAAAATCAACGAAAGCACATCAAACATACCTTCCACATCAACAACAACACTCTCAGGGGCCATCCCAACCACACAGGTATCATGACCTTAGGTCCCACTAATTTTTGAAGCTATTTAACCTCTAGATGCTCCCATGCTATGGGCGTGCCAGCATCTAGAGAGCTCTGGATGCCCCCACAAGCCTGCATACCTACATCTAGGTATTATTTCCAGAAAACCTTTACCAGAGTCCGTGGGATTTAAGGAGATTTTCAAACCCAAAACTTGTTTTAACTTCTGGAATCCATTAAACACATGATCGCAAGACTAAAAAACCAAAAATTAACTCAAGGACTAGGCCTGACCATCCCTAATCGAGACTGACATTCTGTTAAACACTTTGCATCAATACAATCTACAGGTCTAGGACACAAGACAAAGAATGAATGACTTAAAACTCATATGAGACATGACAAGAAGGATCAGCATCATCTCCTTTGAACTATTATGACAGCACTTAGGTCTTGCATCCATAATTTTAACAATTACAAGTAAATACATGAAATAACCATGACATGAATGAGTCAATTAGTCATGCTTATAACCAATATAAAACCATGAAAATAAAAATCAGATAACAACCATTAAATCCACATATAAATAAATACAAAAGAAAGAGAACTTATCTTTTATTAAACGTAGGAAAATTCTACCAGGTTTGGGACTTCCACGTACCACTCGACCGTAGACATGGTTGAACCAAATATTTCTTTCAGTCAGTCACCCTCATGCCATATTCTAAGCATGAATGTGGGATCTCATGGAAAAACAAACCCAAAAGAAACCAAGGGAATCCATAGGTTAAACCAGCTCAACCCTCACCAATCCGTTATCACACCAAAACTAGTGCTCTGATCGCAAAACTGAACTGAACTTGGAATGTGATTCAGAATCCATCACTATCCTTGAGGAATTTTCCATCTCCTTGTCTCTTAGGATTTACCATCATCTAATCTCGGATCACTAGGCCCTAAAACAAGACACCTCCCTCTGTGTTGTTGGGAAAAGTATCCAATACAGAATGACCCTATCCCACTCTAAGGGTGATAGTACCTCAGCAACAATCGAAGCAAAGCTATCTAAGATTTCTTCTTTATGAAAGTAAAATAGGAGAGAAAGAGATCCACTAACCGATGTCTTTCGCTAATGGTTGATCCAATCTTCTCTCCTTGCTGCTTGCTCCCAACTCCTTGCTCTTTCACTGGCCCAGCTACACCAAGATCCTGCAAAATAGCAAGAGAGGGAAACTACAGGAAGCATACATTCATAATTGATTCAAGGATTAGAATAAATCAAATACACAAATATAACAATACATCATTGAGACACATGCATATAGAAGAACCTCAAATGCTTTATTAATGGAAGAAGTAAAGTTCAGGAAGTGATACAACCATAAAAGGCCCAATCCAGCATCACCTTCCCAGCAGAAAGAAATCTCCTCTTCAGCTCCTTCAAAGCAAATCACCCAATAGTTCTAAACTCAAACCAACAGCACTTCCTTACATTCACAAGATTCCAGCCCCCCTAGACCTCATGAGAGAGCCCTATGTATAGGAGTTTTGGAGAAAGGATGAGTCAGCTTGAGAGCTGACTAGTGTCCTCTCCCACTTCAGTTATTCTTCAGTTCTTGAGTCCACTTGGAGGTTCTTGCTTCCACTTGGAGATCTAGACCCTCTTACTCATCACCAGTCGAATTCCTTGATCCAAGTGTCATTTTGGAAGCTTCGTGGGCATTGACACCTTGAGGAATGACTGTGCCACATGTCCCAAATCGCCCAACGCAGGTAGCCTTCTTTGCAGTTGACATTCAGTGCAGGTAGACAGTGGAGCAGTTGACATTCAGCGTAGATGCTCAGTGGAGCAGTTGACATGATCCAGAATTGCCTTGTTTTTGAGTGTTTTCAGGTGGAGAACTGTTATTCAGTGCTGTGGTTTGCTGACCTTGTTCCTCTAGGGGTAGGAACAACATGTTTAGGGACTTTGGATCCCTTAGATTATGGACATTTCATGCTTCATGCTGTAAGGCACAAAAATGTCTATAACAGTTGCCCCATAAAGTATGAGGTCGTTTATCGGGTGAAATGCTTTATCAGGAGGATCCGAAGTTCATTCAATCGCTGAGAGGTGACCTGTAATAAAATACAATACAATACATTATTTTTCTTTCTGCTTTCATGATCTAGCTGAGGCGGGCATTCCCATGCTCAGCTTTATAAACTCATTTTGGTACATAGAACAGATGATCGTCTGATGGTAGACTGATAATTCTCTGCTGAAATTATCATCCTTTGAGTAGGATGATCATCTGCTGCAATGATGTACATGTCAAATGTCTTTATATTTCCTGAATATATATCGCAGCCCAGATCGATGAAACTAGATCCGGGGTCTTCAAACTCGTTCGATCTTCACTCTAAGTACAAGTCGATCCATGTGAGAATTGCGCTGAAGTCGAACATAGAAAGACATCGCTTGATTACCGGTCAATGATGTAAACCGTTAACAAGCGCGAGAGGAATCACCGATAATGATAATGACCCTCAAGGTACTGCAGTACAGTTCACGTGGTGTGAATAAAGGACTTGGCGTCGAACACCACGCAAAATCTTTCGGTCAAAGGTCATTGATGTATACCTGTCGCCGGAAGTGAGAAACTTGCCATTGAGGCATGCAAGCTTCAAAGTACTGAGGGGGGTGTTCCTAGATCAACTTCTTGGATAATGAGCTGAAGTCAACAAGAAGCGATCCGTCAAAGGAGGGCCTTAATGAATCCCACATCAGTGACACGGAACGGAGCTAATGATTTTAGTGGAGGTGAAAACAATCTGTGACATATGATTCAGGGTGGCGGTCATGGATGGATGAAGGATAATGTATGGTAGTGGATGGGACACGGTTGACTCTTTCTGAACAACATCTCTTGAACATATAACGACACTGATGCGATGGATCGGTAGCATTACCCCAAATGTGGATGGTTTGGCGAGACCATGGTGATGAGACCAGTGAATGAAACAACCCAACCCGATGTGATACGGAGGAAAAGTGTCATGTTCAAGAGCGACATGCTACCATTAAAGCTTTGAGGTTCTCCCAATTTTTCCCCAGTCATTTCTGACCAGTACCTCTTTATTTTTGTCAAGCTTGAGGAGGATAACATATGCTTGTTCTATAACCTGCCCTTCGGGCAAGCCCATCGCTATGTTTTAACGATCCTAGCGATAGGGAAACTCGTTCTCATCTAAAGACAAGTTTGTCGCTATTTAATCATTTTAACGAGTCTAACGACAAGGAAAACTCGGTCCTTTTCATTTTTAGAGAGTCTGAAAAGGTACAGAAAGTTAACTCCAAAATTCCTTTTTCGTCATCTAATCCCTTAAGTCCGAAAAAGTATAAAACAATACAGAAGGGATGAGTTTTCAATAGCTTTAACGAGCCGAATAAAACAAGCGCTCGACCTTTTTGTGCAATAATCCCTCAGGTCCAAAAAGATTAAAATCTAGAGGAGGGATAGCTCTTCTGGTCCTTTTAACGAGCTGGAAGGCCAAAACTCGGCAAACTTTTCATATTTTACGAGTCAATTGAAAAGAGCTCAAAGAAGACTCGTCTTTTGAGGAACGAGTGATAAACAGGGATAGCAGCAGATTCCAGGTACAGGTTGGAATTTTCCAATCACGGCAGTGTCACAAGGATGGCTAGGTGAAATCACTCTTCGCAGCTGTTCCTCAAAATAGGTAAACAATCATATGGAGGTGAACGATCAGCCAAATGACGGTGGAGGTGGCAGGTGCAAACACGACCAAGGCTTTTATGGCTGATGAATTTACGGTCTCAAATGGTTATTTACCGGTACTGGGTTCATTTTTTAAAGAGCTTGAATGCGCCAAAACCCTGCTCAATGATAAGTTTGCATGCCCCCAGCATAATAACGCAAATCGAGGTGCATGCCCCCCAAGCTTCATTGCATTCAACTCGGTGGTTGGAATGAAGGTTTACCTTTGAGATTTGGAAAGGGGGTTTGTTTCATTTTTTAATGAGGTTGACACAGTAAAAGAACTATCCTCATGACTCCTTGTTTCATTTTTTAACGAGCCTGACACGAGATAAGAACCGTCCTCGGAGTCCAAATCCACTAGATATAGAAGGTTTCATATTCCATTGTGGCCACTTCCGCCAGATTACTCGGAGGCGGTAGGGAAAAAGTACCCATTAAGGCAGGGTCTTTTAGGAGACCTACTCCGATATTTTGGAGCGAATGATTTCTTCCATGGATCATTGGAATGCTTCCTGTAACTTGAGAACCATTGGGGAGGAATTTTTGTTGATCGACGATTGTAATTCCTCCTTGAAAGGGGAATGCAATCTTTCTAAAATAGGTCGACACAACAGCTGCCATGGCATATATCCATGGTCTTCCTAGTAGGATGTTGTAATCAAGATTTCCATCGACGACTTCAACATCAATCTCTACTTTTTTTCCCCCTAGTTCAACTTTCAAGTTATTTAGTATACCATATGGGGTATATGTCCTTCCGTCGAATGCTTTTAACGTCGTCGCAGACTTCGACAAGGTTGGAGATCCTAAAGTTTTCCAACAACACATCGACATAATGCATGTAGATGCCCCCTCATCAATAATTGTTCGATGAACAGTTTTGTTGAGGGCTTTCACTTGAATAAGGAAAGCTAGTTGAGCTGGTAACTGAGGGTCATATCCTTTATGATCAAAGGCCACAAGATTGGAATCCAATGGGCCAATCCCACCTATTGCTGATAATAAAGCTTGCTCTTGGGAGGGGCAATTTTGCGGTACCTCAAGTGTCGACATAGCGGACAACGATTGAGCCAGGTCCTCTATTATATTATAATTCTGTGCTATTTTGGCACGAGGATTAAATGTCGATTTGTGTACTACTCCCTTTGGCAACTTTATCATTGGTTCAGGAATGTTGGGTGGCACAACTTTGGTTAAAGTTGTCGTCGAACTACTAGGTTGTTCATTAGCCTTGTTATTCGATAGCCGTGGATTCCTATAATCTTTATTCCTTGTCAAAGCATCATTTTGCTGCTTCGAGACAGACAACATAAGCACTTGGGATCGGGAAGCATTTTGATTAGCAACCAGATTTTGACCTGGGTTGGGAAACGGATCAGTCAATACTGCTGGGGTTTTTGAACTCTTAAAGAGTTTCTTAACTTCAGCCATATGTGGACAATCTTTCGTCCAATGATCCTCATCGCATATATGACACCCTGCCGGGGGTTTCCTTTTTCTCCCTTTCTTTTTCTTCTTGCCCCCTGGTTGCTTCAGTTGTTTGCCCTTGTCGGTCGACATGGCATTTACTTCTGAGGCATGAAGTTCTTCATTTGCATTTTGACTAGAAATTTTGTGTTTTCTACTCATGCCATCGCCGGCGTGAGAGTCATTGTTTGATTTAGGAGGAGGAGGAATTGAGAATTCCAGTCTAGGGGCGTCAGGTATTTTGTCGTAGAGCATGCCGGACTGAGTATAGACCAAGTCCAGATATTGCGCACGAGCGATAACCTGCTCTTCCGTTACGACTCCCCCCTTTGCCACATCTTCCGTGATGGCAGGAAGTAATGACTTGATAAACCATTCAGCTAATAGCTGATCGGGAACGTACGTTTTTACCATCCTACGACGACGTCGCCACTCATGTATATGATTAGATATGTGGGTGGCAGTCATCTGTTTGAAGTTGGTAAGGAGTTCTGTTCCCATTTCATACCTTATTGGTAATTGAAAATGGGTTAAAAAGGTTGTGGCTAAGGTACTGAAGTTGTCGAACGAAGCTCTAGGCAATTCAATGTACCATTTTGCCGCTGGACCCGTTAACGTCCTCTGAAAGAGGCGAAGTCTTATCGAATCATCATTCAGGGTGTTTGATGAACACCATAGATGGAATGTCATCACATGATTCGACGGGTCTTCACACGGATCTCCATTAAATTTAGGAATATCTGACGGAAGTTTATGTGGAATCGCTGGCCACCAAGGGGCATAAGCAATTGGATCATTCGTCAGCCGGTTTAGATCTGGTAATTCTAGAGTTGCTACAAAGGGCAACTGTTGATTCAGGTTAGGCGGAGCATACCCAGGATAAGATGGTATCGCCTGAGCAATGGGTCTTTGCTGGCAACTTTGACAAGGTTGATGGGCATAACCATTATAGTATGGTTGCCCATTACTTACAAAGACTTCTTGCTCAGGTCCTTGATATGATTGCTGGAATGGCGGTTGTTGAGATTGAACCAGCTCTGGTTGTTGGACCATTTGCTGTTGACCAATACTGGATGATTGACTAGGATGAGGAGTCACAGTACTTGTTTGAGCCTGAGTCGCTCCAGATAAGGAGGCACTACCCTGAGATTGTGATTGAGTCGTTGAGACAAGAGGTTGTTGTATTGCAACCTGAGAAACTTGGGGTTGACATACAACAGGTGGAGCTTGTACTTGCGACACATTCACTATAGCAGGTATGGTGGGAATATTCGACACAGGGTGTACTGGTTGCATTGAATATACAACCCCTGGTTGTTGAGGCAGTATTGGTACCCAACCGCTGGATGTAATTCCAGTTTGATCTGAACTTTGTTGTAAACTCCCATATGGTTGTTCTCTGGGAGGGAACAATGAAAGAGCATACTGCCCTCCATATGGTGGAAATCCAGTACTTAAAGGGTAAATTGGCCTTTGAAGACACATTGGATCAATTTGCTGAGTTTCAACATAAGAAATACCAGATGATAATCCGGATGAAGAAATAGGAACTAACCATGTCGTCGTCCCTGATTGGACTCCGGCTTGTTGTTGACAATTTTCCGGGACAGATGGTATACCAGCGAACATCGTTGGAGTAGCGGTAGGAGGCTCTGCTGCTGCTGCGTCGGATGACACAGTCCTAGATGTCGACGGTTGGTCAGACATATCCAAAAGATTTCTTAGCGATTCTACAAGAACTTATGATGCCAAAAGACTAACTTCGAAGATCAACGAGGGAATGGTGATGATTATCCCGTTTAAAATAAATTTTAACGACGCTTAGACACAATTTGCTTTTTCACTTTTAAAGAGTCGAGAAAAAGCTAAAGATGACTCTAGTCTCCTTCGATGTTTTAACAAGCCCGAAGTGACAAATGCTCGGATGGACTTTTTCAGTTATAGAGTTTCAAAAAGGCCAAAAGAAACTACTCTGGAGTTCTAGGTAGAGGGTGTGCCAAACTTTTCGCAAAACCACAGGATACATTTTACGGTACGGGTGGTCGATCTTCGTGAATGCTGTGTTCACTACATTGCGATCAGTAGGGTGGCCGACACGGCTTCCTATGGATAAAGGCTTTGTTCCTATAGGGGTCTCCCAATATATACGCGACGGTACGTGGGAGCACAAGTCCGTATTGATACTTATCGCTTCACCGTGGAGGAATCACCCAACCACTCAACGCTAAGATATCATGTTTAACGACGCCGGAACACGTCTCTAGCTTAGACCTCTATGTGTTTGCATTATGTTTCAATGCGTTGTTATGTAAATTCAATTTATTTTAAGTTGATCTTGTTTAGCAGTTTGCCTTTATGGATCACCACGAGATGTATGGTACAACTCCTAAATGCAGTCTAAGATGATAAGCAAGATTTTCAATCTTTCAACTTTGAAAATCTTAACTACTGAGGGAAAAGAAAGACATCGTCTTTTCACACAGATCATAGAGCACACACTAATGCACTTTTTCCTAAATCAACATACAAACTGTCAAAATGCACATGCACAATGCAAGTATTTCTTTTCTCTTTCTTAATGTTGATGTACTACAAAAAGAAAGCTGTTGTATAACTTTGAATTCAATTTCAAGTGAAAGCAAACAAGCTTTGTCCAAAATCAAAAGACACCTTAAGATTTACTTGTTTTGACACTAGAAATACATAAATTCAAACCATATGATGAAAGCAAAAGCTCAATCAGCTATGAACAGCAAACAAACTAACTCTTAAGATCAAAACGACACTTATCACAGGTCTAGATCTAAGAGGCCACAGCAAGACTAGTTCACTTTTCGTTATGGGAAACTGCAAATGATGTAAGAAATACACAAAGAACAAATACAGTTTCTTTATACAACCGAGGCGGAATAGTGGCAAAGAAAGGTGGTTTCAGATAGGTACATTGACTGATAACAGGCTGCAAAAACAAGGATGAAAACAAGGCAACAAACATCAGGGAACCCCAGTTGCACAAGGCAAAACTGGTTCAGCGCAGGTAGTACACTGTCAGTTTGACATTCAGCGTAGGTAGCCCCTTCGGGACCTGCGATGAAATGCAGACTGCCTTCACAGTGCCTGCAATGAAGAGAGAATCTCTCATTTTTCTCAGTTTCCGGGTTACAGATTGCTAAAAAATTCACAGTTTTTGGCCAAATCAAAAGCTATCAATCAAGTACACACTAAAGGATGATTAGGAGGATGAAAATCTATCACTAAGAGCTGTTCAGAGTCCTTGTGGATCAGCTCTTCAAATCATGAACTTGCCTAGAAACTGAGCTAGAGTAGCTGCCCTCTACTTTGCATTTGAAAGATCCAAATGCAGTTCGATTCGGTACTCCCTGTGTTTAGGAAATTAATAGCAAAAAACACAAACAACCAACAAGATACGATTCCCCAGCGGAGTCGCCAATTTGTTGTTGGGAAAAGTATCCAATACGGAATGACCCTATCCCACTCTAAGGGTGATAGTACCTCAGCAACAATCGAAGCAAAGCTATCTAAGATTTCTTCTTTATGAAAGTAAAATAGGAGAGAAAGAGATCCACTAACCGATGTCTTTCGCTAATGGTTGATCCAATCTTCTCTCCTTGCTGCTTGCTCCCAGCTCCTTGCTCTTTCACTGGCCCAGCTACACCAAGATCCTGCAAAATAGCAAGAGAGGGAAACTACAAGAAGCATACATTCATAATTGATTCAAGGATTAGAATAAATCAAATACACAAATATAACAATACATCATTGAGACACATGCATATAGAAGAACCTCAAATGCTTTATTAATGGAAGAAGTAAAGTTCAGGAAGTGATACAACCATAAAAGGCCCAATCCAGCATCACCTTCCCAGCAGAAAGAAATCTCCTCTTCACCTCCTTCAAAGAAAATCACCCAATAGTTCTAAACTCAAACCAATAGCACTTCCTTACATTCACAAGATTCCAGCCCCCCTAGACCTCATGAGAGAGCTCTATATATAGGAGTTTTGGAGAAAGGATGAGTCAGCTTGAGAGCTGACTAGTGTCCTCTCCCACTTCAGTTATTCTTCAGTTCTTGAGTCCACTTGGAGGTTCTTTCTCCCACTTGGCGATCTAGACCCTCTTACTCATCACCAGTCGAATTCCTTGATCCAAGTGTTATTTTGGAAGCTTCCTGGGCATTGACACCTTGAGGAATGACTGTGCCACATGTCCCAACTCGCCCAGCGCAGGTAGCCTTCTTTGCAGTTGACATTCAGCGCAGGTAGACAGTGGAGCAGTTGACATTCAGCGCAGATGCTCAGTGGAGCAGTTGACATGATCCAGAATTGCCTTGTTTTTGAGTGTTTTCAGGTGGAGAACTGTTATTCAGTGCTGTGGTTTGCTGACCTTGTTCCTCTAGGGGTAGGAACAACATGTTTAGGGACTTTGGATCCCTTAGATTATGGACATTTCATGCTTCATGCTGTAAGGCACAAAAATGTCTATAACACTCTGGATTTACCATGTATCACACCAAAACAGATCAAGGGATTCTTAGGCCATTGGGAATGAACCTTGAGACCACCTCTGCCCCAGATTCTAAAACCCATCTGGCAATTCCAATGCTCAAAACTGAGGCCAACATCCCATCACACCATGGCATATAGAAAAAGGCAAGGCTAGGCTAAAATCCATTTTCATACCCCAACAAAATCATGTCACCTACAACAATAGAACCATACACCAACATGAAAATCCATGCATGTGAAAACCAACTAGGAAGTCACACATGCAATATGTTACCTGCAAGTATTCCTACTGAAACTACTTTATCCTATTCTTCCTTGCTTGATCCTTTCTTTCTTTCCTTTCCCTTTACTTTCTTTTCCTTCCTTGCTCTGAAGCTAGAGTGCTCCAAGAAAAATCTAAGTGTCCAAGAGTGAGAAAGTGAGAGAGAATAATGAGAGAGCTCCAAAACTAGATTGACCAAGCATAAGAAAAAACTTTCCAACTAAGCCTCAAAATACTTTTATCAATGAGGCCTCTATTTTCTTCAATTTCCATTATTTTCCTTCATTTTCCTCCTCACCTGCAACATGTGACCTTTCACCTCCCTTTTCTCCTACTGTCCTTTATTTTCATAAATAAATGTGCCAAAAGTGTCATTTTGTCATTTATAATGCCTTTGCCTTTGTCGTTTCCAATTTCCTTTAGCCATGAACACATCTAATGACACCCATTAGGATATATTTTCCCAACATTCAGCTTGGAATAAGTGTCCCTTAACTATGGTCTTACTTTTCCTTTATTAAATTTTATTACATGAAAGTTTCACCAGCGCTATTACAGAACCCTCCCCCTTTGGTAACACCATCATCGGTGTTAAACCACACAAAGACCTCAACAAAAATGTTGAAAACAAAATATACTTCACATGGAGCTTTATAACTTATCTCGTTGGAGTTCATACAATGAAGGACTTGCTCAAAAGAAAAACATCATGAAAACATGACCAGATAACAACCATACTGCTTACTGGAGCTTTACAACATAGCTCATTATGGTATTTACGGTAACCACATATACACATATAAACATTTGCTAAGCTAGAAACTAAAAGGATATGATACCTTCTTTCGCGACAAGGTAATCCACAGGCTCACACTTCCACCCTCAAATTAATACCAGGATTCATCTCCTTCCCAAGAAGTCCAAAATCCACTACCATAGTCAAACTACATTCAATGTTTAGCGTTATAATCCTGAACCACTTGTCCTCTTAGCGAATAGTTAATGGCTCATTGTTTGAGGGCACACTTGAATTTGATTCTATCTGCTAATGCTAATGACCAAAACAAGTATATACCTCTCCTTCCCTTCTCTAGTACATAGTACCTTGGGAAATCCTATCACCCCTTCCTTACAGTCACTCACCTTCTAAGTTTTGTGGCATCCTCTATCTGGGGTGATCCATCCCTTGCCAACTATTCCTCGCATTATAAATTCAAAAAAACAAGGCATATACCTACCTCAAACCATCATACCAGTCATAACATGCTCATGGAAACCAATGGACACCATTGGCTACCAGTGTCCCACAATGGCCTTGCTCCTGAAGTGCTTTACTAGAATATTGTTGCATGTTCCAATTCCTATTGCCGTTGCTACTAATACTTTCCAGTCAATTTCAACCACCCAACCAAGAATTTTCATGCTTCTTATACCCAGCACATAACTTCTATTAGATTAAAATAAATTGAAATAACTTCAAATCACACCTCATTTGCAGCTCGTCAATAAGGTACACTTGAAATATTGTTTACTTCCTGTCACAAAAGGTCAAACTATTATATTTGACCAAATCATCATTTATAAACATATCACATCAGGTTAGTTTAAAACACAACCATCATAGATCAAGATCACAAGTCACATCTAACCATCATAAACCAAAATCATAGATCACATGTAGTCATCATAGACCCAAATCATAAATCACATGCATAATAAAACTGAAATAAAATATTGATACTTATCCTTTAATCAACCCTCAGTTTCTACCTTTCTCTTTATTTTGTACACACAACGGATTGAATTCCACACCTAAAAAACACCTAGTGCCTTCTCCTCCACTATGTGCACATACACATAGTGTGTAACAAACACATACAACCACACATGACATACAACACCATGCAATACATGCACCTGTGCCTGACATACTACACATACAACTAAACCCAGCATACACACAATGTCATACATACTCCTACATCTAGTTTACATCATAACACAATACATATATGTACAGAGAGTACAACGTAATGGGTACACATGTCATGATACCACAACTACACCATGCACATACATAATACCATGTACTACATGAACATAATATTGCATGTACAACATGTACACAATACCACCTATACACAAAACCACCTACATAACGTGTACACAACATCACATGTACATGACACCAGTTGCACGATGTGTACACAATACCACATGCACATTGCGCCACCTAAGAAATGTGTACATAACGTGTACACAACACCACATGCATGACATGTACACAACACCACATCTACATATTACCATATGCACTACTTGTACTCAACACCACGTCCTAATAGAACCATATGTACAACATGTACATAATACCACATGCTCACAACACCACTTGTACAATCATGCACACAACAACAAATCTACATAGCACGACGTGTACAACATGCATGCAACACCACATGTACATAGCACTACATATCCAACATGTACATAACATCATCTCTATTAGCACATCATATTCAACATGTGCACAACACCATATGAACACAACACTAGATATTAAACATGTACATAACACCATCTATGCCCAACACTGCATATGCAATATTCATAGAACACTATCTATACCACCTTATACAAAACATTACATAACAACATGTACACACACTATATATACACAACACCACATGCGCACAACATCTTAGATGAAACATGTACAACATATACAATATATGCCCAATACTAGTACCACACATCCAAAAACACATTGTATCTATCAAGAAACCCTTTTTCTAGTGTCTCTCTGCCATCCATGCTTATCCCAACATGTCGCGCATCACGTTGTTTTCATTTCATTGATGCATCTCTTAGGGTTAGATTTTCCATAACATAAACATAGACATAGTATAATCACATATTATAAATTCATATCCACATGATACTAAACTCAGAGATATGGAAGACTACACTTCCCACTTGATTCCTCATGAACCAGGAATCTCTTCATGACATTCACCTACATAAGAAATCATACCTCCACAAGAGCAATTCGTAATGACCTTGTCAGACCGTGGCATAGATACATACATACAGACATATATATAACATTAACACAAAATAGTTGTGATCTCATTAGAAAATGGTATACCTACATACATACATGTATACATATATATACATCAACACAATCATGATCACAACATAATCACCACATATAATAAGTTAAAGGTTAAGAGAACTTCCTTTATTAGTGAAAGGAATGTACAACATCAAGAATAACAATTCCCAATGTAGCTAAGGCATATGGTGCCTCAAATATATTTACTTAAACTTTCCTGATTACATTTCTCATGACTATCCCACCACCATCCAATTACACCAATGGACCTAACAAATCTAGCTAGTTGTTGTACACTTGTCTTCAGCTACCCCTATACATTCATTGAGCTTCATCCAGACCTTACAGGTGATCACCTGTTGGGTTTCATTTATCTCTCCATGGGATCCATTAAATTTCCTCTTTTCCAACCAATTCCCCAGACCCTAAACATAAAGGCAAGACACCAAACAAACAAGAAGAAAGCCATGGCAAACCAACAACAATATGGCACCACATCCAAAGTGGCATGGCCTTGCACAAGACACAAACAAAACCGTAATCAAGCACAACAAATCACCAAAATAAAAAAAGCACAAGACTAACAATAGACACCATGACTCAATCCCCATGGTTCCAAGTGCTTCCAAGGGAAAGCTAAACGTAAGCCTTCTTCAAGTTTCCATGGAAATTTCTTTTCCATGCAATTCCTTGCATCATACTGCCATCAACACATAACTAGTAGTGCTTAAATAAACATAACAATGCATTGGTTACGTTATCTTGTTGTGACAATCATGTTTCTTTCAACTGAACACATCCACACCATCTCTTAAGGGACTCCAATTCCCTTGATAGATCCACCTGTAACTAGAGACTAGCTAATCTACCTATCAAATACAAGTTCATGAATATAGAACATATCCACACAATGTCAGCCAAGATTAAGGTTAAGAAGAATTCCTTTATGAAAAGCACTCATTCATTGGGAATTAGGGTTTCCAAACATAGCCAAAATAATTTTTTCCCAATTCCATTCTTTGACCTTTTCCTTATTGCAATTAAGTGTTACTATGCATCGTTGCATCACCCAACTGTTAGTTATATAAACAAATAAAATATCACCTTTTCATGTTAATACCAATCATGTTTCCTGGACTATTTACCCATGTCAAACACATGTTCCAAATATCAATAGAAGCATATCTATCAATTTGAAATCAACCTTTACCAAGACTAGCAATCATGTCATAAATCATAGTCAACTCGTAGTCATTAAACATAATACTACAACTTTCACCTATTACACTCAAGTACATGTCACCTACTGTTTGCCTAAAGGGGCCTGACCCAGGTTCAACGTTAATTAGCCGAACAAATCCATACACTACGAGCCCTTTCGACATTAGCCAGCGGGGCGCAGGTTGAAGTCTCACCCGAAGCAGTATGGGGGGATGCTGGAACCAAGTTTATGCACCCTTGAGATGGTTGTGATATCGGTTTATTCTAGCTATACCTGCCTTCATGCAAATGGTTTATCCCTCTGTTCCACCCTTTGATACCTTCGCGAAAGGGTATGATTGGCTTTCACACAGCCCTAACCTATGACTGAGGTACTTTCACACTGTTAGGGCAACGAACTGCGATATCTCCCATACTAGTCTAAGTGTATTTCTTATCTTATTAGCATATCTTAGTTAGCTTCGCATAAAAATATGTTCTTACTTGCGTTCACTTAACCAACATAATTACATATATTCGTGCATCAAACAAGAATTATAAGTGAAATTCATACCCAACATATCAAGATGCATAAACAGGGAATGGAGACACAGAAATTGTAGAATACTTCTCTTTAATGATAATTACAATTGCAGACTCGACCCTCCCTGCGCACTCAGCTTCAGGGGTCCGCACACTCAGCTGTGGACTTCTAGGCCTCTGCGCACTCAGCTGTAGATCCTCTATCTGCATTACAACCCAAACTTGGACTTATACTTCAGAGCTATCTCTCCTACATCATATCTTCATGTTCCATTGATTCCTTCATTGGTTCCTAAACTACTTAGAGATTAGCTCTATTTATACAATCCCATGGTCTATGGGCCACGGGTAGATCTTTTAAAACCAAAATTACATTTCCAAAATAAGGGTGGAAAACCCTATGAATCTTTAACATCTACGCGCTCCACGACCACAAAATTCGGAGTCTTTACACTTGGATTACCAAATTTGACCAAAATATGGGCCTTTAGCCCCAAAAATACCCTTGGCAGATCCCGCGCCCAACAACTGCCTCAACACATATGTGTTAGTACAATCATCTTAAAACAATATCGATCATTCAAGCAATATTATAGACACAAACTCATATCATGCAAATAATCAAACATTCAGACAACAGATAAGCGACATAATAGACACAAATACTCAAACACCAATTAAATGACATACTCAAACATTTAAGCACAAAGTAGATGACATAATAAATCTCATACCTTAATGTATCTTAAGGGAGGCTATCTTATTTTCACAATCAATCCTGATTAGCATGATATAACTTCATGACATATCAACTCAAAAATAAATAAGGTCATGATATCCATAATAGTCACTAGCTAACATTTTCACATCATAACCTCATAAACATTTGTCAGTTATGCATAGCAATCACATGTGTGTGATCAATCTAGATTACTACAACACAATGCGACAAATAAGTCGTCGTCTCATACCTAGATGTCATAACCCTAAGCATCTGCATAGGCCAATCCAGTTTAGAATTATACATATAATATCAAGGTCTTAATGTAATAACCCTAGTCATCAAGATACTAGCATATAACAACAACAAGTTATATATCATGCTCATCAAAAACATATAACCTAATCATCAACCTAACTATCATATAACAACAACACGTTAACCTACAACATACTCATCAACAACATATAACCTGATCATCAAGTTACCTGACATAAAAAAAGAATAATGGATATAACCATAGGTTACTAGCCCTCATGACTATCTTACACATGTGCTTATGACTACACTAATCAACTACAATCTATCATGTATATAACTATAACATCAATATAATGAAAGGCATACACATAACCATAATGTATATAATGATACTTAAACTACATACTTGCATGCCCAACATACAAACTTGTATAATGACATGCACTTACCTCGAGGTTGTTAGAAAAATGGAAAGAAAAGAAATGAATTGAATTAACCAGCAGCTCACGGGTGAAGAAGTTGCACCTATAGGCTATACAGACCAGATCATACAATCTAATTCAATTAATAAAATATTATTTAATAAATACATCACAACATAATAGGGAGGTGAGAACAAGCTCCTACAACCTAGGAACTAATCCTAACTTAAGGAGTTACGTTACAACCATGTAATGATTTCTCCATTAATACATTATACTATTAATTATTTTCAAACCTCCCCCTTAATGGAGACAGGATTATCTTGAAGTACTAACATCCCTCTAAACAATTCAAAATTCACTTTCCCAACAGAATGTGTAAAAATATTATCCATATTGTCACATGTTTTATAGTATTCAATAAACATTTCTTTTGACTCAACCTTTTCTATAACAAAGTGAAACTGAGTATCTATGTGTTTCGTGTTATTATGAAACACTGGGTTGTTTGCCAGCTTAATGGAACTATGGTTGTCACATTTGATGACAGTCGCTTCTTTCTGCTCTTATCCTGCATCATGGAGAACTCTCCTCAACCAGATAGATTTACATGCCGCTACACATACTGTTTGGTACTCGGTTTCATCCAAAGATAAAGACACAATGCTCTTATTTCTACTGCTCTATGCTATGACCCCAAATCCAACATGAAATGTATAACCCAAGATAGATCATCGATTATCTAGGTTACCTACCTAATGAGAGGCTCAAAAACTTGCTAAAGTAACATCAGATGTATCAGTGTATAAAATACCATAATCATAAGTACCATGAAGATACCTCAATACATGTTTTGCTGCCCCCCAATGAATTTCAAGAGGTTTAGACATAAACTGGCATAACACACAAATAGTGTATGCTAAGTCTAGTCTATTTGTAATTAGATATATCGGACTACCAATTAGCTGCCTGTACAAAGCAGCATCCACCTCCTTGGAGCCATAATCTCTACACAATTTCAGGTTCTACTACAAAGGTATTGATGTTGTCTTACACTGTTCCATTCTAAACTTTTTGAGCAGCCCTTTGACATACTACCCTTGAGTGAGGAAAGCCTTCCCCGAGTCTATCCAAACTTCCAAACCTAGACAGTAATGTAAACTTCCAAGGTTTTTCATTTGAAAGACCTATGACATCTACAATTTGATTTCTTTGATTAATTCATCTGCATTACTTGTTATAATCATGCCATCCAAATAAAAGGAAATCAAATTTATCTGCCCCTGTTCATCATACATGCTATACAAATTTGGATCATTCTTACTCTTATGAAAACCATGTTGTAGGGAAAATGAATCAATCTTCTCGTACCAAGACCTCGATGCCTGTTTTAAACCATAAAGAGATTTTTTCAATCTACAAACTAAATTCTCCTACACTTGTTTAAAAAACTCTTCAGGCTTCATTAATTAAACCTCTTCCCTTAAATCACCATTTAGAAATGTAGACTTAACATTTAATTGGTGTAGCTTTGACTGATGTTTTGTAGCTACTACAATTAAGATTCTAATAGTATTCGGTTTGGCTACAAGAGAAAAGGTTTATTCATAGTCAATTCCCCGTTTCTGTGAATAACCCTTTGCTACTAGTCTAGCTTTAAAATTTTCTATACTCCCATCTGCATTAAATTTAGGTTTTTAAAGCCACTTGCAAGCTATGTGTATTTTTCCTTCAGGCAATTCAACTAGTTCCCAAGTATTATTTCTAATAATAGATTCAAATTCTTCATTCATTGCGGCCCTCCACTCATGAGATTGACTAGCATATTTATAATTTGTGGGCTCTATAACATTTAAAATATTTGAGATTAAAGCATAGTCTTTCAATCTAGTTGGTAGTTGAGTCTTCCTACCTGATCTTCTCGGTAAGGGACTGACCTCAAATCTATCTACTTCAGACCTTAGTGAGCTTGAATCACTGATTACATCACCTACTTCTTCCCCTTTCTTCTTGTGTTGTTGTTGTTGTTGCTGGTGCTGATTGTCCTCACTACTTTCTTCCATCAACAATGGAATGTGCCACTCTTCAAGGTTGTTCTCCTTATTTCCTTCCTCGGCCTGTTCATGAAAGAACACATCCCAACTCAAAAAAGGTTTATGAGTCAAAGGATTAAACAACTGATAAGATTTAAACTCAATGGAATAGCCTACAAGGAAGCATTTCATGGACTTAGGGTCTAACTTCTTCCTATCATCCTTGGGAATATGCTCAAAGGATTTTGACCCAAAAACCCTTTAATGATTCACTACAGACTTATATCTATAAAATGCTTCAAAAGGAGTTGTAAAGTTAAGACATTTTGTTGGACTCCTATTTTTCAAGTATACTACAGCGTTGATGGTTTTATCCCAAAAACCATTGGATAGACCCTTACCTTGAAGAATACTTGGTGCATACTCCACAACAGTTCTGTTCTATCATTCAACAACTCCATTTTACTGTGGAGTGTGAGGTACTGTGAACTATTGAATATTCCAATGATTCCTACAAAATTTCATGAACTTCCCAACTTGTATTATCCCCGTTTATCAGAGCGAAGAATCTTAATGAATTTTCATGTCTGCTTCTCCACAATATTCTTAAATTCTTTAAAGCATTTAAATGTCTCACTCTTTTTTTCTAATAAAGTTATCCAGGAGAATTGAGTGCAATCATTAGTAAAGAGTAGAAAATAATATGCACCACCTAGCGACTTAGTCTACATATGTCCACATATATCTCTATGCACAAGCTCCAGAATATCTCTTTTATTCCTATCGGCATTTAAAGGAAAATCTTCCCTATGCATTTTCCCTAATTCACATCCATCACAATCTAAATGAACATTCTGAAAAGGAGGAAGTTCATCAACCATACCTTTTCTTTGTAGTAGCATGAGGTCTTGTAGGTTAATATGATTGAATCTTTGCTGCAAAATATTCTCAATTGTCAATCTTGTTGAAGCCAGAGCTTGGTGTGGCATGCTCTTGAAATTCAATGTATACATGCCTCCCACATGCACTCTCAATGCAACTGGTTCCTTCTTTTTGTCATTTATGAAATAGTACGTTCTTAAGAATTTGACTTGCAGGTCTTGGTCTGCCATCATTGAAACAGAGATCAAGTTCTTCTTGATCCTGGGTACATACATAAATTTTTTAATATATCTGATATTACCATCAGGAAATATCACCGGAATATCATCGTACCCCTTAATGTCATAACCTTTGTCATCACCTAAATATATTTTAACTCCATCAATAGTTTCTTCAAAATTCCCGAACCGATGTCTATTACATGCCATATGTGATTATGTGCTTGAATCTACAAGCCATCTTTTGGCCTCATCCTCCTTAAGAGATGAAAGAGCATAATCAACAACAAATAATTGAAGATCGTGACTATGACCTTCATTGAAAAAGTGCGCTATATGTTTTCTCTATTCATTTCTAGCCTCATTTGTTTGTCTCTTAAAACAAAACTTAGCTAAATGACCGGTTTTCCCACAGTAAAAACATTTAATTTCAGATTTGTTACCATTTTTACTTGGAGATATACCTCTAAATGGTCTCTTATGAAAAATTCGACTGCCTTTCTGTGCCTATGGTTGTTTCCCTTGGTATGTATTTTTCCTCACCATCAGAGAAAGATCGACACTTTTTGGTCTCAAATATTGTCGTCGCTCTTCTTCCTGTATCAGGATTGTTCTTATCTCTTCAAATGCAGGGGCTTTATCTCTTGCAAACAAGCTTGTGAAGAACATATGGTATTCATTTGTCATCTCATTCAATGTAATTGTGACAAGATCGGAATTAGACACCTTCTCCCCATTGTCACCTAATATTTCCTTTACGTCCTTTACCTATGAAATGAATCTAGGAACAAACTCATTCTCCTCCATCCTCATGGAAAAAAAATTGTCTTTCAGCGACAAGACGTGATTGGTGTTCTGCGTCTGGTAAATGTTCTTGAGTGTAGTCCATATCTCATTGCATGATTTATAGTCTCTTATATGTTGGATAATGTTGTCTTTAATAGAAATCTTCAATAAGACTTTCTCCTTATTCTCCCTTTTATCCCAAACATGTATTAGTGTTGCCATACCAACTGCCGAAATGGTCGGCTTCTGCTCAACCCTACTGACAATATACTATTCGCTCGATTCCTCAAGCAAATTATGTAGCTTGAATTTCCAATTGGTATATTTGGTACCATCGAGTTTGTTAGTCCCATTGAGATAAGATTCTATGAAATTATTCATTTTCGACTAATTGGATTCCATATCCCTCGATCTTCAATCAATTCTAACCAAATGAAAAATTACAAGCTACAGTAAAAGAAATAATCTCAACACATACCAGAACCTTTGAAGCGATCACAAATATTCCACTGATATACCATGATCTTTGTGTTTGCAACTCAAATCCACCACTGATATGGAAAAATCTCAAGCACAAACCATAAAAGCAAATCAACACTCATTCAAACTAAAAAATTGTGCTTTTTGTGTGTGATGATTAAATAACTCTAGGTAAAAGGAAAATCTTCATAGTTTCGACCCTGAAATTCGTAATGATAATCGCTTTTGTTATGCCAAAAAACGTGATGATCTCCTTGTGCTCAACTGGAGATACAGTGAGACCTGTGAGAACAAACTCCTACAACCTAAGAACTAATCCTAACTTAAGGAGTTACATTACAACCATGTAACCATCTATCCACTAATACATTATAATATTAATTATTTTCAACTGAGGTCCAATGTTGCAACTTCACATTAATGATTTGCATCTCTTGTTCTATCTCAACAAACACATCAGCATCATAACGACCAACAACATAATGATGACCTAATTTCATAAAATGACCTCACAATACATGTCCAACCTACCATATATGCATAACAAATGCATATACAACCATACACTCATGACGACACATCCCACAACAATGCCCTCAACCTTCACAAGGTGACATCACTACAACCATGATCAACACCATGTAAATGCAACAAGCACATAGACTACAAGCGTAAGGAACACATATGTAGCCGACATGAATGCATGACCAACACACCTCCCATCCAGTCCTAGAGGTGAACCAAGCTTTGATACCACTCTGTGGTATCAAATATGACCCAAAGAGAGCGCAACCCATTTTGACACCACTATGTAGTATCAAATATGACCCAAAGAGAGCATTGTTAGCACTCTGTAAAATCCCTTCAGGTTGAGCAAAGGGCTACAAAGGTAGCCACAAACCTCTTTGGGATAGAAACTAGTCCTTTCTAGCTGGAGGGGGCTCCCTCACTCGAAAAACCTAAAGATTGAAGACTCTAGAGCACACAAATTGTTATGAAACCAGCTCAAGAAAAAGATAGAAAAGATAGATCAATGCCTTAAAATTCAGCCTCTTTGAGGGGGCAAACTCCTTTACATTACATAAATGAACAATTCTTCGATGATACAAATGAAAATACCTCCTTTCTATATATAGGATTCTAAGGGGTCATAACATAATCAGAGCCGACATAACAATAATAATGTAAGGGCACAATAATAACAATAGTGGGCTTCTATGGGGCACAATAGTAACAATATGGGAACTACATGGGTACATCAATATAATAAGTGGGTTGTACTAATAACAATAAGGGGTTACACTAGTAGTATAGGCGCCTAACATGCCCCTCTCCTTCAAAAAGCATTGTCCTCAACGCTTGAGTAGTTCTTGATGCTTCTGTATAAAATTCTTATCCTCCCATGTGCAATCTTCAGTGGGTAAGTTCTTCCACTTGATGAGATACTCTGAAATTGATCGATTTCATAGCTGTCGGGTTCTTGTTTCTATGACTGCTCCAGTTCCAATATGATTTTTCCTTCCTCTTCAACTTCTGGAAATATTGTTTGAACTAGGAGCTTATCGCCTATAACCTTCTTTAAACATGAAACATGGAAAACTGGGTGCAATCGAGAAGCTGCAGGAAGCTCCAATTTGCATGCCATAGTACCAATCTTTTGCAACACCTTGTATGGACCATAATACTTTGGTGATAATTTATTATCCTTCTTAGCTTGCTTGAGGGACATTTTCTTATATGGTTGTATCCATAGGAATACCCAATCACCTACATCAAAACTTCTTTCGCTACGATGTTGATCTGCCTGTTGCTTCATTCTATTCTGTGCCAACACAAGGTTATGCTTTAAGAGTTGGAGGACTTGTTGTTGATGTTCGATGTGATGTTCCATTGCTTGAACCTTTTTTTTCTTGATATTTCCTTCTATCTTTAGAGTTTGAGGAGTGGTAATTTCTTCCAATCCTTTACAAGATATGGTCAAATTCATTTCTTGATGCTCGATGTGATCTTTCACTTCTTGAACATTTTTCTTCTTGATATGTCCTTCTATCTTGATAGTTTGAGGAGTGTTAATTTCGACCAATGAATTACAAGATATGGTTGGATTCATTTCTTCTTGCTCGATGTGATATTTCACTTCTTGCACCTTTTTCTTCTTGATATGTCCTTCTATCTTGAGAGTTTGAGGAGTGGTAATTCTTGCCAATGCTTTACAAGATATGGTCTGATTCATTTCTTCATTCTCTAGGGTGGGGTCCTAGAATATATCTTCTTCTTTTGATGTTTCTTGATCCTCTTCTTCCTCCTCTTCATATTCTATGTAAAATAATTTCTTCTCAGCACACTTATGACCTTTAGTGCATTTTCTATCACAATTGTAACAAAGCCCTTTTTCTCTCTTTTCTTCCAATTGTTGTGGTGTAACCCTTGTAGGTTGTGGAAGGCTAGGAGAAACAACACTTCCATGTTTATAGTTATGAGGGGTATGCTTCTTTGTTTCCATAATTTTTCTTTCCACTATGTCACAAAGACGTTTTACTCTTTCCAATTCTTGTGGTGTTGCTCTTTGTATGCTCATAATGTGCTATCATTTCCTCCGTGAAGATTGACCACGTAACAAGTTGTTTACGAGAACAAAGCCCTTCATACCATAAGAATTGATCCGGTTCTAAATATGAAGATGCAATACATACCTTTTGTAACAGTGGTACACCATGTAGATCAAAATAATGCTCCATCTGAAGTATCCATTTTACCGGATCCTTGCCATCAAACTTCCTCATCTTTCCTTTTCTTAATTTTAGGAGCTCAATATTGAAACGACTGTAACTCTGTACTTTAAGACCTTTAAGTTCTGAAATTGTGATTTGTAGTAGCCCTCCGTGTCCTCTTTCCAATGCCACAAGTCTGACCCAAATTGGATTCTCCAAGGAAGAGTTATGCGAAATCTCCCACAGTGACTTGATTATAGACTAGTTTAGTAGAGCGAACTTGTACGACATGCCACAAGTCACTGTTTCGACCTTTGGACCTAAAAAATGCATACAAAAAACTGCAGTCTGTCCTCTTTCTATACCTTCTTACGAAATTTCAATCCGATCCCTAGAGAGAAAGTTATGACGATTTTCACTAGGTCACCTGTTTGGAATGTAATTCAGGAGTCTGCAAAAAGACCAACTTCCTCAGATCATATCTCTGCAAATATAGCACGAAATGATTTGAAATTCGAACCCAAGGTTTAGCGTGATTTCTTCTCAAATGGGTGTTTTTTGAAACTTCTGAAATGTCTCAAAAAAAAAGTTATAGCAAAAATGCCACGATGACCTGTTTGGAACAGCGAAACCCTAGAATCCAAAGCTCTGATACCAAATCTTATGAAACCAGCTCAAGAAAAAGATAGAAAATATAGATCAATGCCTTAAAATTCAACCTCTTCGAGGGGGAAACCTCCTTTACATTACATAAATGAACAATTCTTCGATGATACAAATGAAAAGACCTCCTTTCTATATATAGGAGTCGAAGGGGTCATAACATAATCGAAACCGACATAACAATAATAATGTAAGGGCACCATAATAACAATAGTGGGCTTCTATGGGGCACAATAGTAACAATATGGGTACTACATGGGTACATCAATATAATAAGTGGGTTGTACTAATAACAATAAGGGGTTACACTAGTAGTATAGGGGCCTAACACAAATTTACAAAGAACAGATCTCAAAAGGATTTTAAAAGTTTATTTGAACTTGGTGAAATGTTTTGGAATATGCATGCATGTGATCATGAAAGTTAATAGCTCCTCATAACCAAGAAAAAAAAGCACAGAGGCTTGTCTAGCATATTTTTCGAATAGGAAAAAATTGTAGTACAACAGGAAATAAACATAGAACAAAACTCATCCACACATGATAGAACATATCGAATTTTTGTTACTACATCACAAATATTTTAGTATTAAGAAGAAATACAGAAGTAAAAGGCATAACACATTTCATTTGCATTTGAAACATCTAGTTACAACTAAACTAGAGCATATATAATGAATTCTAGCAAGGTTGTTACAATTATACCTTCAAGAAGAACTGAGAAAAAGTATATCAGGTGAAAAATACACTAAACAGGAACAAATTCGAAAAGAATACCATAAGAATCTTTGAGTAATCACTGGCCAAACTCTAGATGAAACATTTTATTACTAGAAAGATAAATCAAAGCACACACAACTATATTTAAAATTTGTTCACCACACGATCCAACCCTTTATAGATTGTATCATTTGGCATAAAATAGCCTTACATCCTCAAAATCCCATGACCAGATACAATGAATCTCTTATCCATGAGGTGGGTCGAATTGATTACAAAAGTAGTAACTTCTTAAAAATATCTTCAATTTTTTCTTAAGTAGAAAAAAAAAAAACTAACTCAGCTATTATCATGCTATCCTATCTAGAGACCATCCTAATCTATGAGAATCTTTTCCTTGTCATAATCTATGTCTTCAGAAATAAAGAGTAAGAAATAGTAGACCCCTTCCAAATATGTATTGCACATCAACTTTGTAATATGCCATGTTGGCATGATCTTCCATCTCGTCGATGATTAGGCAATGAATAAACTTGCGACATAGCAGAAAACTCTACCAATCCTCCATTCACACATAGCAGCTCCATTAATCCATGAATTTTCACAATCTCAAACCGAATTGAAATTCTTTTTAAAATTCTGCCAACAAAAGCTGCAAAAATAGGCCTCGAAGAAACACCTATAGCTCCCAAATGGTAGAACCTATGTAACATGTGAAGGATTTTGTTGTAGATAAAGTTGTTCTAGATATACACCTCTCTCATTGTCTTCACATTATTCCCTAGTTGCTCAAAAAATCCTCTACGGAACAATGAGTAAAACAAGGAATTTGCATAGTCTCGAAAATATGCTTTGAAGATGCATTCAAATATCCCGATAAAAGACACCTATGAAAAAACTGGAAGAGTTTATTTTTATATGTCCCATCATTGAGAAAAAAATCTTTCCATTTCCAAAGATTCTCCTCCATGTGGTGGGAAACAATGTGTCAAAATGATGACTAAAACAGAGTCTTTTGCGCAGCAACTCCGTAGCACCTACGCAACAAATTTTCAAACGGCCATATCTCCAAAAATGGAATACTTTTGTAAAACATGAAGGATATTATTGTAGATTATAGTTTTTTGAAGATAAACCTGTCTCAGAAAATGCTCTGCAAAACCATGACTAAAACATAGTATTTGTGCAGTTCAAAAAATGGGCTTTGAAATTGCAATGAAATCTCTCGATCTGTGACACCTATGTAAAATGTGGAAGAGGTTATTGTTTTATTCATTTTCAATGAGAAAACATTTTTTGCTTATCTAAATTAGGCTCCATTTCGTCATAAACTATTATGCAAAATAGAGACCAAAACAATCAATTTCAGAGGAAATTGCATTGCAGAGTGTAGAAGACCTCCATGCTTGGCATTAGTGTAGGGAGTATGATCTCTCTTATGTGATGGGTGGGGGGGGGCGAGGGGGTTTCATTTTATACATGAGTTTTTATATATGATAAGTATAGGGGAAGGGTAGTGGTTTCACGGGGATAGGTTCAGAACAGAGGAAGGGAAATGAAATGAAATGTGAATAAGATGTAAATGATATATGAAGGTATGTATAAAGGAAAATAGGGAAATACGGTAGGAAACAAAAGGAAACGTGACTTGACTATACAAACATACATGACCATGACTCCCATTGACTAAGACCTTTTCAAAATTTGAATGAACCCTTCATGCAAGAAACTCAAAGATGTTGGTCAACGATCTAGAGGCTATTACAGCAGCAATAGTCATAGGCTCAATTACTCCAAATTGAAATTTAAAGGATAGGAAAAAACATTTGATGATAAAGTTATGACCCTGACATTGTCTCTAATGGGGATGATAGCCTCCCTATGAGGTGCCAAGAAAAAAATTGTAGACTAGTGGACTAAACCATTGGGTGATGGAGTCAAACATGAAAATTGAATAATTAACCAACTTACTTTAAACTAACTGACTCACTTACAAGACTGAAAAATTTAAAGGAAATAAGAAATTTGACAGTGCATAACCAAAGTCTTAGGGCCTTCTCCTCATGCTTAAAACATTGATGATAAATGTCATCACTTGTTGAAGATATAGATAAACTCATGTGAGATGATCCCTCAAATGTACCCAATCCAACGAATGGCTACTTACTTGAATTCTGCTCACACTTTCCTTGAGAAAGCGGAAAAAACAAGAGAATGGAAACTCAAAATCCAACTAAAACAAAATCCCATGGTCCATAGATAACACAATATCTGGTTGCACTGATGTTTCCAATAAACTGGCAAAAGAATCTTCAAGAACATAAAAAAAATATATTTTCTTGATAACTCAAAAGAAAATGACATTCTTCATTTCCAGATGCTTATTGTTTTATGTTTTAAATTCAACACCATTCTCAAATGAAGAAAAAACAACCTATCTACTCCTCCTAGCATCCTTATTAGAAACAACATTTGTATGGATATGAAAATATTCATTTGAAATAGACACATCTTTTATGAAACAATATTCAGAAATAAGTATTCATATATTTCAACAAGAGTATTATCTTGACCTTTAAAAATTTCTGATCTTGTTAATTCCAAAGATGAAAAGTCATGATTCTTTTTCATCATTTAAGGGATCTAAAAAAATATTCTCTTCATTATTGTCTTGTAACTATGGAGTATAATTGTCATTTTTTATCTTACTCTTTTCATGGGTGGCACCTTCATATTCATCTAAGGTGAGCTCAATGTTTTCTATTTCAGAACTGAAAATTTGCTAAACTGATGAAAATTTTGATTGTCTCTCTTCTTCTTTCTCTTGGTGACTTAACATCTGACAAGACTGCTGCAAATTGCCTTCAAATTCAAAAGACAAACCATAACTTTCTACATCATGATTTTGATCTACTTCATTTTCAAGGAAGAGAGAAGTTACCATATCTTCTTGGTGATGAAAAGGGTTCTTGTGCAAAGCTTCAAGGATTTCTTCATCCATGAAATCTTCATCACCATATGTATTTTCCAAGGTTTGGATAAAGCCCTCAAAGTGTTCACAAAAATTCTCAACCAAGGACAAATAAGGATGAGATTCTCTGTATTTTTCAAAAAATGTTGAATGAAAAACTCAAAGAGAATAAATACTAGCAGATGGAAAACCTTCATATCAATATCTTGATTCTTCCTCCAAGGTAGCCTTGAACATTTTCCTCAAACAATCTTCATGAAATTGAACCTTAACTCTATGCACATGCATGTGAAAATTGAACAAATGAACAGCAACATCATCTCCTTTCTGATCTTTGAATTTTGGCAAATAAGTTTGCCAATCTACACAAGGCATGCAGTTTTGAAATCCTATAATGTGATCTCGACTCATGGGCACATACGTCACAGTTGAATTCACCTTGAAAATGTGGAGACACCAATGGAACCTAAAAATCTGAGATATGCTTGATTAAATTTGCTAGATGAATGGTTTAGCCTTCTTAAGTCTGACTGTTGTTCACCATCAATAACCAGATCTACAACTTTGATCATCTTTCCCATGGAAAATGAAGCCTTCGATCCTCGTCAAAGGCACCACTATGTTAGCACTCCCTAAAATCACTTCAAGCTAATAAAAGGGCTACAATGGTAACCACAAACTGCTTTAGGGTAAAAAGTGGTCTTTTCTAGCCATAGGGGGCTCTCTCACTCGAAAAATATAAATATTGGAGACTAAAGAAAACAGTTTTACATAGACTAGCTCTGTAAAGGATTTTAATAGTTTATTTTAACTTCGTGAAAGGTTATATAATATGGATGCATGTGATCATGAAAGTTAATAGGTCATCATAACCAAACAATAAAAAACATAAAGGCTTCTCTAGAACATCTTTCGAATAGGAAACAATTGTAGTATAATGGAAAATAAACATAGAACAAAACTCATCCATATGTGATGGAACAGATCGAATTTCTAATACTGCATCTCAAATGATTGAGTATTGAGAAGAAATAAAAAAGATACAGACATAACACACTTCATTTACATTTGAAACGTTTAGTTACAGCTAAACTAGAGAATATATAATGAATTCTAGCAAGGTTGTTACAATTAAACCTTTAAGAAGAACTAAGGGAAAGTGTATAAGGTGAAAAATACACTAAAGAGGAACAAATTCAAAAATATATACCACAAGAATCTCTTAGTAATCTCTAGCCAAACTATGGATGAAGAATTTTATTACTAAAAAGATAAATCACAGCACAAACAAATATATTTAAAATAAGTTCACCATATGAGCCAACCATTTCTAGCTTGTATCATTTGGCATTAAATAGCCTTACATCCTCAAAATCCCGTGACCAGATACAATGAATCTCTGATCCATGAGGTGGGTCGAATTGATTACAAAAGTAGTAACTTCTTACAAATATTTTCAGTCTTTTCCTTAGAAGAAAAACAAAATACTAATTCACTCTTATCATTCTATCCTATCTAGACACCATCCTAATCCATGATAATCTTTTCCTTGTCATAATACCATGCCGTTAGAAATAAAGACTAAGAAACAATATACCGCATCCAAATATGTATTGCACAAGAACTTTGTAATAGGACATGTTGGCATGATCTTCCATCTGGCTGATGATTAGGTGGTGAATGGACTTGTGACATAGAGAAACATTCTATCACTCCTCCCTTGACACATGGCAGCTTCAATAATCCATGAATTTCCACAATGTCAAACCGAATTCAAAATTTCTTTACAATTTTGCCAACAAAAGCTAAGAAAATAGGCCTCAAAGAAAAACATGTACCTCCAAAATGGTAGAACCTGTGTAAACATTGAAGGAGGCTATTGTATATAAACATGTCATGGAGATAAACCTATCTCATTTTCTTCAAAGTATGCCCTAGGTACTCAGAAAATCCTATGATAAACAATGTCTAAAACAGGGAATTTGCATAGTCTGAACACTATGCTTTGAAGATGCATTTGAATATCCTGATCTATGATACTTGTGCAAAAACAGGAAGAGGTTATTTTTATGTGTCCTATACTTGACAAACACCTCTTTCCATTTTTCAAAATTCTCCTCCATATTCTTGGAAAGAACGTTCAAAATGATGACAAAAACAGAGTATTTTGCGCAGCGACTATGCAACACCTATGCAACAGATTTTCAAAGGGACATATCTCCCAAAAAGTAATATCTATGTCAAAAACGAAGGTGTTTATTGTGTATTATAATTTTTGGAAGATAAACCTCTCTTAGTTTCTCTTAATTCTTCCCCATCTTCCCAGAAAACTCTTTGCAAAACCATGACTAAAACAGGGTATTTGTGAAGTCCGAAAAATGGGCTTTGGAAATGAAATCAGATGTCCTGATCCATGAAACGTGTGTAGAATATTGAAGAGGTTATTGTGTTTTTTCCTATCATTGAGAAAATAGGCCTTTAGTTTGTCTAAATTCAACTCCATTTGGTCATAAACCATTCAGCCAAATGGTGAGCAAAACAATAAATTTAAGAGGAAATTGCATTGCAGAGTGTAGAAGGCCTCCATGTTGTGCATGACTGTAGGGAGTATGATACTATTAGGTGGGGGGGGGGGGGGGGGTTGGGGAGTTCATGTTATACATGAGGATTTTACATGTGATGATTATAGGGGAGTGGTAGTGGTGTCATGGGGATAGGTTTAGAATGAAGGGAGGGAAAGGAAATGAAATGTGAATAAGATGTAAATGATATATGAAGGTATGTGTAAATGGAAATAGGAAAATAGGGTAGGAAATAAAATGAAGCATGACTTAACTATATGAATATACTCAACCATGACTCCCATTGGCTGAGACCTTTTCAAAATTTGAATGAACCCTTCATGAAAGAAACTCAAAGATGTCTGAAAACAATCTAGAGGCCATGACAACAACAATAGTCATAGGCTCAACTAGTTGAAAATGAAAATTAAAGGATGGGAAAAAGAAAATGATGATAAAACTTATGAACCTAACAAGCGCAACTCGCTCTGATACTACTATGCGAAACCCTCCTCCAATATCCACCCAATTAACTGGCCAACCAAGGTAATCATGTTATGAGAGGCCATTATGACATGATTTAACCTACTAGGTGTCCTTAAGGAGGTAGAATTGAAGGAAACACATGAAACGTATCTTCCACATCAGCACCAACACTCCCAAAGCCATACCAACCACGCAAATATCATGCCCCTGGATCCCACTAAATTTTTAAGCTATTAAACCTCTAGACACTCCCATGCTATGGGTATGTCAGCCTCCAGAAAGCTCTAGACGCTCCCACAAGCCTGCATGTCTAAGTCTAGGGACTATTTCCAGCAAACATGTGCCAAAGTCTACAACATTTAAGCAACCTTTCAAGCCTAGAATTCTGGCCACTGCCTAGAACTTCTTGTAACTTCCGAAACCCATTAAAAAGATGATGAAAAGACTAATAAACCAAAAACTAACTCAAGGACTAGGCCTGACCATCCCCAACCAGGACTGACATTTTGTCAAACACTTGGAATCAATATAAACTACAGGTCTATGATACAAGACAAAGTATGAATGACTCAAAAATCTTATGAGACATGACAAGAAGGATCACCACCTTCTCCTTTGAATAGTTATGACATCAATTAATTACTACATGCATCATTTTAGCAATTATGTGTAAATACATGAAGTAACCATGACATGAACTAGTCAATTAACCATGCTTATAACCAACATAAAACCATGAAAATAACAGTGAGATAACATCCATTAACTCCACATATAAATAAGTAAAAAAGCAAGAGAACTTAGCTTTTATTAAACATAGGCAAATACGACCAGGTGCAGGACTTCCATTTATGACCTAACTGTAGACATGGCGGAACCAAAATTTTCTTTTAGCCAATCAACCCCATGCCATATTCCAAGCACGAAAATGGGATCTCATGGAAAACCCAATCCAAAAAGAACCAAGGGAATCCAGTGGCTAAACCACCTCCACTCTCACCTATCCATGATAATACTGAAACTAGTGCTTCGATCACAAAACTGAACCAAACATGGAATGCCATCCAAAAGCCATCACCATTCTTGAGGAATTTTTCGTCTTCTTGTCTCTCAGGTTTTACCACAATCCAATCCTAGATCAGTAGGCCCTAAACCGAGACACCTCCCTCAGTTTTTACCATGTATCCCTCCAAAATTGGTCAAGTGATTCTTATGCCTTTGGGAATGAACCTTTGATCCACCTCTACCCTCGATTCATAAATCCATCAAGAAATTCCAAAGAACAAATCGGAGATCAAAAATCCCCACACACCATGGCATTTGGAAAAAGGAAATGCTACATTGAAAACCTCTGTCATAACTTGACAAAACCATGCCACTGACAACAAGAGAACCATACACCAACATACACAAAATCACACATGAAATATGTTACCTACAAGTATTTCAGCTTAAGCTGCTTGATCCTGCTCTTCCTTGCTTGATCCTTACTTTCCTTCCTTCTCCTTTACTTGATTTTCCTTCCTTGCTCTAAATCTAGAGTGCTCCAAGAAAAATCTATGTGTCCAAGAGAGACAGAGAGTGAGTGAATAATGAGAGAGCTCCAAAACTAAACTAACCAAGCTTACATTGACCAAGCCTGAAAAAAATATTGCCAATTGATCCTCAAAATCCTTTTTTGTCAATGAGGCCTCTATCTTCTTCAATTTCAACTATTTTCCTTCATTTTTCTCCTCACATGTAACCTATGACCTTTCACCCCACTTTTCTCCTATTTTCCTTTACTTTCATAAATAAATGTGCCAAAAATTCCTCTTTTTCCTTTTTAATGCCTTTTCCAATTTCCTTTAGCCATAAAGTGATCCAGGTTGATATTTTTCTCCACCCACCTATTCCACTTGGGCCCCATTAGTGCTTCTTTCAGTTTCTCAGTTTCCTTAATTTTAGCACAGTTTACTATTTTTGGTAGTTTTTTCGGATCCTAAACTTCTAGAGCTGATTTGCAGCCTAAATGACATTGTTTGGGAAAACAAGTGGTGGAAAATATAATCCATCAGTTAGATATTCACTGTCAGTAGTTGTAATCCTCAGATAATCTTTCTAACTAGGTACAGTGTGTGCCAGACAAAGATTGTATACTAAATTTATGACCCTGGGAAGTTGATGTACCAACCTACCCCAATGGGGCCCATAGTTTGTTGTTTCATCTCCTAGGTTTAGGTTTTTGGATGTTTATGGTTTTCCATTGTTTCTCAATAATAAATACTCCTTCAAGCCTCATTATATCATAGTTTAGAGGCATGTAGCTTCCACATCTCTTCTCAAAGATAAGCTACCATTGCCCGAGCTAGTCTTATTTCCATTATGTTTGTAAGCACATTTTAATATTTGATATTAATGAAATGAAGTTTTCTTTCTGTGACATCTTTGTATTTATGGCTATATCTGTAACCTTTTGCATTCCTATTTAAATTTGGATCATAAACAAATTCATTGATGCCCACTAGGTTATATTTGTCCAACATTTAGCTTCGAATAAGTGTCCCTTAACCGTGGTCTTATTTTTCCTTTATTAACTTTTATTACAAGAAATTTTCACTAGGACTATTACAGAAAGCCTACACGGTGGTAGGACTTGTTCTCAAGGAAATTATAGAGATCCCTATCTAAGTCATTGCAGGGGCGGCCTGAATTTCGTTGACCAAGCCATGGAAGAATTGCAAGGAAGAACGATATTCAAGCTCTGTAATTGTTTCAAGAGCCTAAAGGACACCTGAACTAGAGTCTTGGTTTAAGAAGCTAGATCCGAATGACCGTTGACAATAGGGGATGTATCAACCATATTTCAAGTCATATTGAGATAAGGAAGAAGGTAAATCTTTACCTTATAAATATTGATCGCCCCAACATTATCCAAGAAAGGGAGATAAACCCTATACGCATCAATTGTGGATTCTCGGCTAGGATCAGGTGCGCCAATACAAGGGTTTCAAGGACTATTTAATCCCAAGATGCAACAGAGGTAGGAGGTCAGGCCATCAGAAGTAAGTAATCCCTATGCTCAAGAATGGGTTGACCCCTATTAGTTGGAGGTCAGGTGGTGTATTGACAGAAAGAGGCATGGTAGTATGGCACGGTGTACTGACCCAACTGGGTTAGAAGTTAGGGGTTGCACCATCAGAAAGGAGGTACGCCCTGTGATAAAAAATGGGTTGACCCTGACTTAATGATAAGTCAGGGGGTCAAGCTGTCAGAAGTGTTGGTGAGTGAAGAAACATAGGCATCCCAACACTTTCACTTAATTAACTATTGACAGACATATGGCAGACTATCGTGTTGCAATGGGAGATGAGTGGCCATTGATTGTGCAAGAGTAGGAAATTGTGATATGATTAATTATAAAAAAAAGGGGATAGAAAATGAGAAGCTAAAGTTAGGTAGGTATGTTACATTTTTCATGTGCTGTGAGCCACATAATTTTTTTCACTATCTAAAAAATAAAAACTAAAATAAAGAAAAAATAGAGAAAAGATAAAGATTAAACTAAATTTTCAAATAGAAAATAAAATAAAATGTCTAGTGGTGAAAACTCCTCTAAGGAAGTATTGGATGAATGTGGTGGTTGAAAACCATCTTGTTGGCAGCCAACACACCTTCGTTTCTCCTTTTGTAACAACATCTTGATATTTCTTATTTGTTTGTAAATGCTTCATTGTTCAACTCTTTTTGATTTTAGAGACTCAATAGTCATAAGCTACTACACTTATTACATGCTTGCATGCAACAACTTTAATCAATATAGCTCTTGATAACTTTGTTGATACAAGTTTTGAACATGTGGAAGCTACTCCTACAATTTTATGCATCTTTACTGATATAGATCAAGGATATCTTCATTTGCTAACCATCACAAGATATTATATGTGTTTTTTTATTTGCAGTGGTGACAATTATAGCTCTGTGCTAACACACTTGATTTTATTGACGTGTCAATTTCTCTTTCACAACATCGTTCTAATGAAGGAATTCACCAATAGAGACATGCCATGAATGAAATGTTGCACATTATCAATTCAAGTGATTACACTTGTACAATCTCCATGTTAGCACAATTGTAAGTCAATGGTACATATGTTTTTTCCATTTAATTCCATTTCTAGATTTAAGGACGATAGGACCCCCTGTCAAACATACTGAGGATGAATCTTATCATTAAGTTGGGGGGTGGTATATTGTATCTATCATATCATACACCATACTACTATCCTAATTTAGCAATTATCTGTCGTATGAGATATCATACCCTTATCCTGATCTAGTAATTATTGATTAGACCTTGTATAAATAAAAAAATGTTGTCATCCCTCTTGCTATTACTCTCAAAATATGATGCGACTATTAGAAATTAACCCCAATAATCGTAAATTACGGCATAAATCCTAAACTTGTTCAAAGGGTAAGCCAATTCTAGCGAAATTGATACTCTCTACTCTAACAAACATTTACATGAGCCAAGTGTTAAACTTGTAACAAGTTTTTAGCGATCATGGGACGAGAAGTAGTCTTCCATGGAACCAATTCTACCAATTCCCTATTACAACATCTAAAATCCTTATATATATTTCAAAATGTGGGTTCGTTAAACTATTTTGAGAAGTTATAGGGATTTAATGAAAAGATTTCTTTGGAGTTCACACAAGCTTCGAATGAGTAAGGTTCAATGGTTAGAGGAGTCAATATTTTTGTTACAAGGGAAGTAATTTCTAGTGTGATGGGATTACCTCAAACATAAACACACTAGTTTTTTAGATAATTGGCAATCCCATCATCCAAAGCTACATTTTTACAACAAGGTGAGGGGGTGAGGCAAAAGGGATGAGTGATTGACAAAACATACCTTCCCCATCCTTTGGATGATGAGGCATTAAATAAATTTTGGGTCTAAAATGGGCCTCCCAAGGAATATTATAAAATAATAATGGAAATAATGAAATGAGATTACATTACATCATTGAATTTTAGAGGGAAAAAAGAAAAAAAATACTTTCTCAACTCGTATTTTCAACTGATATCCCTTTGATTTTACTCAAATTTAAAACAATAACACGCATTGGATGCGGAATTTAATTCCCCATCCAAGGAGTACTCATGTTGAGTACTTTCGATGGATCCTGCCACATAAAAAATTACAAATACATTAAAAAACGTGATTGCAATTATGATTTTTAATGTATTTCTCATTTTTTGTGTATGAAGGTCCATAAAAAGTATGTAACATGTGTACTCCTTGGATGAGGAATTAAATTCCACATCCAATGAGTTCTCTCGCTCAAAATTTGAGTTAACCCATAGGGAGATAAGTTGAGAATACGAGTTGAAAATGTAGTTTTTTTATTTTTTTATTCTTTTTACTTTTTTATTCCAAAAATGGTGAATCATCCCTAATGGTTGACATCATCATCTTGAATTGCATTGGTTCTTATAAATTTGATTTTACTTGTGCATTTTTGTTTTCAAGCCCATTTTAGACCTCGAAAATTCTCTAATGGTTATTTCATCCAGAAATTTATTACTTGTGAAGGGTGTTTTGGGATTGTGTTTCATTGGCACTTTTATTTGTTAGGTCATTTTTGCAATGGGAAGTTAATCAGCGTACCTTACTACTTGTTAAAATCATTATAGGATATGGGGTTGTATGAATGACAAAGCATCCTAAAACTTGTTTAACTAACGATGGGATGATCAAATTGGTCATAATAGACACACTGCAATAGCAAGGAAGCATATGGACTAGGTTTATAGAAGGATTGCATGCACCAGATCCTCAGGAGAAATAGAATGAAGCTTAAGAACAAGAGGAAAAGAGTGAAGCCAAAGTGTAATCACCCAAAAAATGTTCACATGGCTACTTCTTACTAGGTTGATCAAATTACACCATGTAGGATAAGGTTTACCATGGTAAAGCCCACTTTCACCATAGGAGATAATTTAGTGAACCATTTTCATAAATTATTTCTCATTAAAATTCAAAAACCTTTTGAGAATAATTAAATAAATCATTATTTGTTTATTATTCCTTTTTTATCCCTTATTTTCCTTATGAGATAACTGTTAAATCATTATTAAATAATTATTTCAAATTCATATTTGTCTTAATTCTCACAAAGTGATTAATAAATCATTTCTATTTGTTAATTACTTCAACTACTTTATAAATAAATATATTCGACCATTTTGAATATCTTTTCCCTCTTAAAAAATATAATAAAATATTCACAATGGTAGATTTTGATTTAGTCAATAATATTTTAGTATTTTCGAATTCTCAATCTATTCTAATACTTTGTTATAAATAGAGGTTTTCTATCCATTCTTCACAATGGTCATTTTCATCATCCCCATTATCTTCTCATAGCACTTGAGCTCTCACTTAAGTTCGAGCATCTTTTGTTTTCTTTTTTTCCCACTACATATTGAGAGAGAGAAGCATATTGTTGAAGTCTATGATCAAGAAAGGACCCATCCCATGGAGAGGGATTTACAAACCTAGTTTTATAATCACTCCTCACTAGGTGTATCACTCTTGATTAATAAATTTGATATTTCATATTCTCCTTTGGGTTGTTGTGCTTTTATTTTTGATGTTATATGGTTCCATTTTCATGATATATTTTTCTGCAGGGTTTCTTTAACATTTTGTTGCAGTTCTGAAGTATCTGCACAACCATTTTTTTGTTGTTTTATAAGTCACCTATAACTTAAGTGCAGGGATTTTTTTCTCCCTTGCAGAAATATTTCATACTAACAAATGAAAAATCCACTCGGGGTCAAAGCTAGAATATTTGGCTTCGGCAAGTGAGTGAAAACCTCTTCACTTAAGTTAGAGGTGACTTATAACCCTAACAACAAAAATATGATTTTTTCTATGCTTTGTAATCATAAAAAAAGGTTTGAAAAACCCTAGAGAAAAATATACCATGCAAACCAAACCATATAACAACAAAAATATAAGTGCAAGAACCTGGTGAGGAGTGATTATATAATTGATCCTAAAGATCCCCCTCCATGGGATGGGTCGTTTCTTGACCTTGCACTTCAACAATGTGCTTCTCTGTCTCAATATGCAATGGGCAGGAAATAAAACAAAAGATGCTTGAACTCAAGTGGGAGCTCAAATTCTATGAGATGATAACAAAGACGATCAAAAAGGTCATGGTTAAGCAAATTAATGAACTGAAATAGGAAAATGAAAATATGAAGAAGAAACCCACAATGCATAAGGAACCATTTTAATTTAAGAAACATACAAGATTGGATACTGTAATAGAGGTGGTGAGAATGGTGTCACCTGCTAACATAACTAAAAAACATTCCATGGGTTGTATACAGGAACTTGAGGAATGTTATCAGAAACCAACCATTGTTTTAGTTGGAATTCAAGTGGAAGAATATGTTGTTGATTTCTAGAGCACTGCTCCATAAGAACTTGCTAGTGATGTTGATGTTACACAAAAACCAGAAGTTGAAGCAAAGTAGGATGGAGGAAACTAGTATTCTACTCCACAAGAACTTGTTAATGATGTTATTGTTCCAATGAACCAGTGGCTAAAATAGATAAGATTGAATTGTATCAAATTAGTTCTCAAAAAGAACCTATCAAAGATGGTGTTCCTCGACAAGTATAACTAGTAATTGAAGCAGTGCAACAAAAGGAGGAAGGAAATGATGAAATATTATATGAAGTCATTGAATTTTGGTGGGTGTGAGTTATATTATTTCCACGACTAGTCACATGCATGGGGCGGTCAGAAGGGGGTGATAGGCCACCTTGTTCATTGTGTCGGGCACAACAGGAGGATCACGGGGGGGGGATAGCCCCACCTGTGGCGGCTTTTAGGGGGGCATTAGCCCCTTGTATAGGGTCTAACGCAACACCCCACATATTTGTTTTTGGACCCTATATTAGGTGGGCTAGTCTACTTATGGTTTTGTGTATAGATTTTGCACATGGTTTTGGGCATTATGGTTTTGCTCCCATGGTATTCTGTAGATCCAGACAAGGGAACTATGCTTTTGTTCTAATACAGGTTTAGTGGATTGGGATTTATGAATGATTCAATATGTATATATATATTATAACATTGAAAGGAACACAATGAAAAATAAATATGGTAGTATCGGTTTTAGGATCGAGGGAAAAATATTTGTGTATCTATTTTATGTTTCTTTCCATTGAAGATATATATATATTTTTTAAGAATTCATTTGCAGGTAATTTCTGTACAGGGTTAAAACCTACATTTTGTATCAAAGTTGTTTCAGCTTCAAGGGGACGCCTTTGCTACTGAGGGCTTTTGATCGGGCCTGTGGTAGACCCTATTCAGTGGGAGATCTACAATATTGATTCTTGCAATGAAAGAATATGGTGAGTAGTGGAAAGATAGAGATCGAGAAATTTAATGGTCAGATTTTTGAGTTGTGGAAGCTCAAGATGGAGGACCTACTGGTAGATAAAGATCAATTGATTCTAATAGATCTAGGTACTAAACCAATGACAATGTCACCAAAAGGCTAGGTGAAGTCGTATTAGAACGAAAAGAGCACAATACAGTTTTGTATCTCAGATTTGGTATTTTTTAATGTATTAAGGGAAGCTACAACGAAGGATTTATGGGTCAAATTAGGGACCTTGTACCACTCTAACTCTCTGGTGAACAAATTTTTCCCGTGGAAAAAGTTGTATAACAGAACGATGAAGGATGGAGACTTGGTCATAGAGCATGTGAATGCATTTAATATTTTGTTAGGCTAGTTGTTATATGTTGATATAAAATTTTCAGATGAAGGTAAGCACATCAGTTTTCTATGTTCTCTACGAGATTCATGGGATCGTCTGGTTGTTACTATAAATAGCAATACAACTACCTTGAAGTTTGATGAAATAGTCTCATCCTTGTTGTTGGAGGAGATGAGATGGAAAAATATGGAGAGACAGAATGGAGATGACTTGTACGTATGAGGACAGTACCAGAACATAAATAAAAGTAATTCCTCGAGTGGGAGATATAAATCTAGAGGGAGATCTAAATCTATAAGAAAACCTATAAAGGTATGTTGGAAATGTCGAAAGAAATCTTTGATATTCCCAGGGAGCCCAAATTTTACCAAGTCAGAATATGGTCGAGTTTATAGTCATATTTCATGATTTTTCAGTAGGAATTCAACTGTATAGTCTATTTCTTCAGTAGAGGTGTGCATTTTCAGGCTACCCCAAGAAGTTAAGGTATAAAATTCACTGATGCCATGTCTTCTTTAGATCTTTTCTGAGATGATGATTTCATGTTGAGATCCGTGTTTGCCACTTTGTTTGAGGACCTTTGTATGCCACTTCATGTGAAATTTTGATATTTTATCATGTTGAAGGTGATCTTATATGAGTGACATTTCTTATATAACAACATCTCATGCAGAGGCATGCCACTCTAGTTAAGGGAGTTCTCCTTGTATTGACATAGATTACATCTTGTACTCATCATCCTCTTCAAACAATTAATGAAGTGACCTTCCCACTCTTGACATTGGGCCTGGAGACGTAACCCACACTAGGTGAACTTCATTATCAACTTGTGTGTGTTCTTTGATTTGATGGTTCTATTTATGTTTACTCTTCTTTAAAGTATTCACATGGTGTTTTTCATACCATTTCACATGCAATTTTGCTAACATCACAGAAGTAAAAGATCTGGTTAATTCTGGTAGCTAAGAGAATCTTGTTGAAGATTGGTATAAGTATTATTGACGATGTGAATTGCGAGTGTGAATGATAACCAGAGATTTAACATGCAACAAGAAGGAAAATGGAGGAGCACAAATATCTCTATGATGACCTCTTGAGGATGGCACACATGGTAGATATAATGTATGCTATTATGATGAGTAAATGGAAAAATAGGAACATGAGAAAGAGAGAGTAGAGGATGATGCTCCATCTCCATCTTCAGGTGAATATTATTCTTCTTCATCTCCATCTCAACATTCAAATGAAGATATCAACAAGAGCCATGAAGTAGAGAATGTTGAGTTAAAGAGACTTATACAAGAAGTATAAGAGGATAAGTAGAGATTGTATCTTCAATTACAAGCCACAAAGGAGACCCTAGGAAAGTTGAAGTGAAACAAAGGCTTACTGAAGCCATTGTCACCTGCTTTAGAGGTAAACAATGATGATAATTCTTTAGTTTCATTTTCAAATGATGATATTTCTATTGGAAGCTTTGAGGTACCCATTTTAAGAACCAACATCAGACTCCTTACCAAGATGGGATATAAAGGAGGAGGACTTGGCACTAATGGGAAAGGAATGACCCAACCATTGGTCATTATACAAAGATCTCAATTTGGAGGATTGGGATACATTGAAGGAGAGTTCTCAAAGGTAGCAGAAGCTTCAAAGTCATTGTCAAAACCATCGAGGAAGGAGGATGTTGTAAGCACATTACAATCTTTCTGTGACAATGCACATTACAAAAGAAGAGCTAAGGAAAACTATTCTCATTTGGACCACACCAAGGACAACCAAGCAAGGTATAAAATTTCTCAGTATGATAATTTTCCTTTTGATTAAAATCATATTGTTAATGATGAGAAGAAATCATGGCATAAAAAACCATGTAGCTTTTTTGGCTTATATAAAAATGTTGTTGCTGAGTGTTGGAAAATAATAGCAAAAAGAAAGAGGATGAGACATTAAAGTCCTTCTCCACATTAGGGAAGGAAGAAGGTTAAGCAAGTATGGGGGAAGAAGAAATTTTGAGGTCATTACAACAAGCATGTACATCAGAGAGCTACATGTTGGGAGCTCCATCAAGAACAATGACCAAAGGAAGGCCAGAAATAACCCGTGAAGAAAGAAGCACCAATCAATGAAGTTGATCAACAAAAGAAGCAGCTACAAGAAGAAGACACATTAACCTAGGTGGACTTGAAATGGGGATTTATAAGTAGTTGATCATGGGCATATTATTGTAAATCATATGTTGTGAAATGATTGTAAAAGTGATGATGTGTTTTCCATCACTTATGAAAGCAACATGATGACGACTTTGGCCTTCTATTATGATTTGGATGTAAACTTGACCAAAGAGTGTGTTATAAACTCTTGGAAAGTATGGGGTTTTTCTTCGGTCATATTTGGTGTTATAGTAGAACATGTATTTTACAAATATTGTACCACAAGTTTGCATAGTATACAAGTGTCTTTTCATCACTTATGGCTTCGAAGAAGAAAAGTGAAGGAGAAGGAAGTGTGGCATGTTAAGGCACTTGTTGTGCCGATAAGGGAGTAAAACAAATTACAAATTGTGTTCATGCTTTTGGAGGACCAAAACTTCCTCAGCCAGGAGGAATGATCCAAGTGGCTCCAGAGAGGCTTGTAAATAAGAGAGGGCTTAGGAAAGTCTCAAAATAAAACTTGTTAGATTTCAATTGAAATCAAGTTCAAATCGAAGAGCTCATATCAATATTTCTAACGGTGGAGTTAACACCTCAATCTGACATCATATGTGAAAGTTGTGGTCATTCAAAGTTTTGGTCAACTAAGCACATTGGATAAAGTTAGCAGAGTGCAAACTAACTTTGGAATATAGTTAAATATGGTGGGGCCACTAAATTTGGTGGCCATTAATGAGGCAACAAATTGGCACTTTATGGTTATAGTTTCTAGCAATCGAAAATGGCAAAATTCTCGCCTACTTAAAAACATCGGTGACCCCAAAATTTGGCCGATGGGTTTTTGGCTATCATTATATATATATATATATATATATATATATATATATATATATATATATATATATATATATATATATATATATATATATATATGGTCGGGGCCTGCCGCTAACTCGGGACCCCCCCCCCCGCATCCCACTTGCCATGGCCAACAGCCCTATGTTAAGAGCAAAAGTCGACGGGAGTTGAACCCATGCTGACCGGGTGGTCGGCTCACTAGGTACAATGGCCCCATATGATACAACAAAATGTGGAATGCCAAATGCCACTGCCACCATTGTATATATTTTAGGTCCGATGGTGATCGAACTCACCCAATTGGTTTAGTCGACCCTCCCAATGGGCAACCCCATATAATGACACCAAAACAACCATACCAAATTAAAAATGCACCAAAAAACATGTGTTAAAATGTCCGGGGTGGGGTGGTTGGAACCACAGACCTCCCTGTTGGCCAACGACTTAACCATTTTTTCCACTTGTGTGCCCAATCAACATGACTTGGTAATTTATGCCTAAGTTTCTATATATAAACAAATGTTTTCCATTTGAACCAATAGAGGAGAAGACCGAAATAGCGAATTGCAAAACCAAGAGGGGTCCGCCTTGGGAAATATTTTCAAAAGAATATTATAGTGGAATATTTTGTGGAATATTTCCTTTGCAGAATGATGAGGAATCTTTAAGATTCCCTTCGAGCTGAATTTTGACAGAGTCAGAATTATGCCAAGTTTATACTCAGATTGGTTAGAATATCATTAGGATTCTTATGGTGCAAATAGTTTTCTTATCAGAGTAGTGGATTTTCTAGAGACAAAATGTTGAAGGCAGAACCATGAAGGTGGAACCTTAACACAAGAATCTGCATGGAATCTAAAAGATTCCCTGGAGGCCCAATAATGATAGTTTCATAACCAGACTGGATTTATATTCATTTTACCCAATTTTTCACAAGGAATATGATGGTATGATCAATTTCTTCATCTTAGGAGCCAGCTTTTAGTCAGCTAGCAGAAGAGAATATTTGAGGAATCTTTAAGATTCTCGAGGAGCCCAGATTTGTCTGAGTCAGAAGGGGGTGAAGTTTACAATCTAATTTCATAATTTTTCTCAAGGAATTCAATAGTGCAATCTATTTCTTCAGCAAAGTTATGCATTTTGAGGTAATCCCTAGAAGTGGAGGTATAAAATACACCGATGCCATGTCTTCTCTTGATTTCTGCTGAGATGATGATTTGATCTTGAGATCCTTATTTTCCACTTTGTTGGAGGATCTTTGTATGCCACTTCATATAAGAGTTTTATATTTTGTCATTCTAAAGGTGATATTATATGAGTGAGATTTATTATAGAATAACATTTTGCAGAAAAACATTCCACTCTAGCTAAGGGAGTTCTCATTGTATTGACAAAGATTACATATAGTACTGATCATCATCTTGTTGTAATTAATGAAACGTCCTCCCCACTCTTGACATCAGGCTTGGAGACGATTTTATTGTTTTCTTTATGTTTCCTCTTCGTTAAAGTATGCTCATCTGATTTTTCATACTCTTTTGCATGCAATTCTCCTAACATTAGAGAAATAAAATATTTATGTTAATTTTGGTAGCTCAGAAAATATGGATGAACTAAATCCTTGAAGACAAGTGAAGGCATAAGCATATACAGAAATTTATGATGTCTCATACTATGAACTTAAATCAACTCATATTTTCCAAAACTATTATACTTTGGGTTTGGTAAAATCACACTTTCAGCAATGTGATTTGGATTTATTACAATATTCTTAAGAATGCAATTAACATTGCAACTTCACATTGATTTGATTTATACTGTCTAATTAGATTGGAAATATTGTTAGAAATATCACAAAACTATTATTGTCTAATTTGGATTGTTTTTGTTAGAAATACCAGAAAAATTAAATAAAATTAGTGACCATTCGTCCACGTTAAAAATTCTTCTATTTTTTCTTTATGCACTAGAAAATGGAAAGACTTAGAACTAGTATTGCATAGGCTATGATGAGCATCAATGTCCAATCTATATAATATTGTAGATCAATGTTGCTAGATTTACGTCCATATTTTCCTATATTTCAAAATTGTGATGTTAAATTAAGGAAACGAAATTTGATTAGAAATATTGTTGAAAGAAGATTCAAAGCTTAATTTCACACCAACGAATTCATACTACTTATTACCATGGCTTTTTTCCCTTACATAGTTCTTAATAGTGAATGGGATATCTTAGGAAGGCTAAGTACTTATAATAAGTTCCTAATGATGGAGTTACGATGTCAATGTCCAAATAATGGGTAAAGTGTTTATCATTAATGGAATTGTAGGTTTGGATTTTTATACTTGTGGCTATCTAATTAGGAGATTGATATGGAGTGATTTTATCTCCATCCTTTTGAGATTCCTAAGTTTGGTGCCTTAGGGCCTTGATAAACTAATACGAGATATAGTGCCTTATATCCATGAGAGATCAAGATGCCTTAGTCTAGTTCCTTGGAGGCCTAATAGACTAAATGAGGTCTAATTCTTGATAGTTATAATACACCTAGATGTTGTAGTCTAGTTCCTTAAGTCCTCGATATACTAAGATGGGTTCTAGTGTCTTAAAGCCCTAACATATTGAGATTCCTTAGTATAGTGCAAACTAAGATGAGGCTTGGTACCTTAGAGCCTTCATAGAATAATATAACGTATGGTTCCTTGGAGTCCTAATAGACTAAGATGAGGTCTAGTGCCTTGGATTCGTAATACATTTAAATTATTTAATTTCATGCCATAGATACCAGTCTACTAAGATGAGTCTCAGTACGTTATAGCCCTAATAGACCAAGATTTATTATTCCAGTTCCTTAAAGCCTTAATAAAATAATATGAGGTATTATTCATTAGACCCAGACATAATCAAATGTGTTAGTCCTATGCCTCAGAGCCTTGATATTATAAGCTAAGGTTTCATTTCATAGAGTCTTGATAAATTGAGCTGCCTTAGTATAGTTCCTTACAGCCCTAGTAGAATTAGATCGATCCAATTTTATAAATCCCTGATAGAAAAAAATGTATTACTCTATTGCCTTAGAGTCCTAATAAACAAAGATAAGTAATGGTCTCATAGATCTGTGATGGAATGAGATACCTTAGTCTAGTGCCTTGTAATTTCAAATTACAAATGGATCATATGGACCAAAATTTTATCATAGATGGATTCTATATAAAGGATCAAAAGGATAAAAGGGAATATGTTTTTATCAAGGAATTTTGGACGATGCTAAGAAGAGCTAGGGATTGAGAGCTTAGGATAGCCATATATAGAGAGATATGATGCAAGTAATCATATGCTTGGGTGTAAATTCATCCCCCAGATTGGTTGTGGTGAATAATATTACAGGATGTATCTCAATGATTATAAATTCGCAACATTTTAAGTATATTTCATCATATAGCAAGTAATATTATTACCATTTATTAAGCTATGGATGATGTAATTCTTCATGAAACTTCCTCTATTGTCATTAAATAAAGGTTAACAATTTCGTGTTTAATTTTTTTAATGTATGTTAGGTAAGGCCATTACAATTATAAGTTTCATGTTGTTACAAAAATGAACGAGAAAGAGGGTTTAGTGATTGTAGCTCAAAATCCTATACTATCGAAATTTTCTAGTGCATTTACAAAATAGTCAACCCCCCTAAGAAGAAGATCATGGTTGAAATAAAAATAGAAACTAACCCTATCTCAAAGGCTCCTTATCTAATGAAAACCTCAATTTTTTTAGGATTGTAGATACAACTCTATGAATTGTTGTATTTGGGATTAATTTTTCCAAGTATATCACCATGGGGAGTGAGGGTGATATTCATAAAGAAGAAATATCAATATTGGAGGCTTTGTATCATCTAGAATTTTTTTAACAAATAAATCATAAAAAGTTGTTATCCATTTCCCAAGATTTATGATGTATTTTCTCAAATCAGATTGGAAATTTTATATTTTTAAAAATTTATTTAAGATCAAATTACTAATAATGAAGAATTAGGGAACTAGGACATCTACAAGATAGTTTTTAAAATGATTTTTGGTCATTTTGAGTTGGTGGCGGTGCCATTTGTGTTGAAAAATGTGTTATCTATGTATATGAGTTTGATGAATCTAGCGTTTTGATAACACCTCCATAAGTTCATGAAAATGTTTTAAATTGATATTTTGACATATCCAAGAACACCAAATATGCATGATGAGAATTTAAGGATAGTATTTCAGTATCTTTGAGAATGTAAGTTATATGTTCTACTTTCCAAGGGTTCTTTTTGTGAATAATAGATTCATTATTTAGGTTATATCATTTTAGGAGAAGGAATTATTGTGGATCCAACAAACATAAATGATATTATGGTATTGTTGGCATCTACAAAGGTACATTATGGAAGCTATTATAGGAGAACTATTTTTAGAAAAAATGAAGATGTGAATCCTATCATAGAATTGCAAATAAATATAAGAAATTTGTAAGGACGAATTAGTACGAATAGGTTCTCAATAAATATAAATATTTGTTGATGACAACTCCCATACTAGAGGTACTAAATATTGATCAAGATTTTCTAATTTTTTTTTATAGATGTTTCAAAATGAGGATTGGGTGTAGTCACAATTCAAGGAGGTATAGTTATTACCTATGCATGAATGAAATTGAGACCACATTAATAGAATTATTTGACACATGAATTAGAACTTACTACAGTATTACATATGTTGACGATTCAAATACACTACTTGCTCAAAAAAAAGTTTGAACTAAATATATCACAATAGACATCAACATATTTATGCAATGTGGTTTTAATGATATAAGTTAAATATTGTTAAATATATTGACTGAGTATGGATTTAATATATAATATGTTAATAGTGCACAAAACAAGATAGTGTATTCCTTGAGTAGAAGACCTTGGATCTTCTCAATATTACCTTTACAGGTGACTACTAGAGAAAATATACTATAGTTAAAATAACTTTATGAATGTTATGTATCAATAAAGACATAAAAAAAATTAAATAATTAGAATCCCCAAGTACAAGAGACATAATTTGGATAATAATGGATTATTGATATTTTACAAAAGGATATATGTACCTCCAAAGGAAGAAATGTCTAAGTAGATAACGATAGTATTAGTGTGTGTGTGTGTGTGTGTGTGTGTGTGTGTGTGTGTGTGTGTGTAGACTTCATCTTAGAGTCAATGTAAGTATATATATCTAAAACCACTATTATTTTGTAGTGGAATGAAGAATAACATAGGAGATTAAATTTCAAGATGATTAGAATGTTAACAAGTAAAGGCTAAACATGAACATGAAAAAAGTTTTTTATAGCCCTATACAATCCAATAATAAAAATTCAAAGTGATTTCATTCAACTTCATAGTGGCATTTCCCATGACATAATGGAAAATGGTTCAATATTAGTAGTGATGTGCACTTTTAGAAATTTGTGTGCATTTTGTTCCAATAAACATTCCTAATAAACACCATAAATAGAAGTATTTTGTATAAATTAGATACTGAGAATGCATCGAATTTTGAAAAAGAAAAAATAAAATAGAGGTTTGAAATTTGCATGATGGCTTTGGACTAGTTTCCAATAAACCTTAGGAACACAAAATGATTTTATGTATGACATATCATCAAAAGGAAATGGATAGATAGAAAGATTAAATCATTTCTTAGAGGGAGTGTTATATATGTCATTGGGAAGAAGTGAATGGCAGCCCTTGTATGCTTCCTCTTAGTTAGCATAGACTTGAATACAAAGCTATAATTTGAATTGAAATGAATCAAGAAATAGAAGTGAAAATGAAAAAATTGTTCAAAATTTTAAAAGAAGCTCAACATAGATAGAACATTTGTGTAGATGGACATAAAAGAGATAAACGTTATGGAGGAGACAAAGTGTAGTTGTGATTTATATTGCAAAAAGTTTCAACTAAATTTGGAAAGGGAGCCAAGTTTTGACTATGGTACATCATCCCATTTTGGATCACTAAATAGTAGTACAAATTACTTAGTGTCTTACTTTACTTGCATATCTAGATCATATGCATGATAATTTTCATACATCTTCTTTGTGTCTTTATATTTTAGATCCTTCTCATGTTAGGGATTTGATTCATTAGTAGATGTTGGCTAAGGATTTCTTAAAGGTGTGACCCATTCAAATCCTAGATAGGTGAACTCAATACAATCAACATAATTTGGTCAAATAGGTAATGGTCTAGTAAGATAGTTATATTCCTAATTTAGCGATTTGGGAGGATGAAACTAAGAGCTATCAACATTTTCCTTATTTAATCTAAAACTTTGGGATGAAATTTCCCAAAGAGGGGCTATATTTTGTGCCTTACTTTTGTTTCAATAAGATGTTACTATTATTTGTAAGGATTCTAATAAAGAGAATGACCCAATTGTTTAATGTCACACTACTCATGATATGATATAAACTTTTTATTAATTTTGTGTTGATTATTGATTGATGTATACAAGTTTTTTTTATTGTTTATGCTTTCCTATCCTTGTGATTCTATGGAATATTTAAAATTAATAGATGGTTACATGATGGAATCTAATGTCATATGATGTTATTGATGTTTCTTCAAGTGTGGTAAGAAAAACCACAAGTACATATGGACTCCAAATTCAGTCAAGACCTATAGATTTGGGATGGGGTTAGTTTATGTTTAATATACATGTATATGAATGATATATATTGGATAATCATGTTTATCACCATCCATCTCAACTTTAATGGTGGAAAAACTATAAGAAATCAACTTACAAGAGAAACATTATCTACACAACACAATTTGGAGAATTAGGGTTAGAAACCTTGTACGACTATCTTGATGCCTTGAATGATGCTTTTTTCTTATAAAAATTTGATTCTTAAGCACCACACTCAATAGATATATTATGCACCTGAATTTATTTCTATTACTGTAAGAATCATGTCAATTGAGATTCATATGCAAAAGATATGCCTTCCATAAGTTAATCTATTATGTCTAACTACCATAATTTGAGAGGATGCCATGTCATCCCCTATGACTCATGGAAAACGGTCTAGAGACTTGTATACTATAAATAATAATCTATAATATTATACTTTTAAGTCATTTTAAGCGATGAATACGTCTAATTTAACCCCTGGTGGCCACTTGGATTTGTTATAACTAGGTCACTAGGAGGAAAATGGGTTCAATTCTATTTTACTACATTTTCTTCCATAATAGAGTAGATTCGTTGAGAGTTGATAGAGGGAGGGATGAAAAGAGAGGGTTTGTATTCTATAGTAGCCCTTGGGCCATATGTCTCACCCATTTGTTTTTGTACCAATTCCATTTAGAGAAAGAGAGAAGAGAGCACCTCATATTCTAGTTGGGTTTTCTCCTGGATGGGTTTCCTCGGTCATGTCTTGATGTTATCGAGGTTTATGAGTTATTATTTAATCTATTCTATATTTTAAACATTGTATATATTTCATGCATAAGCAAAAAATAGTAATTTCATAAATCTAGAAAATCTAAGGAAATTATCCCTCATAATATAGATTTCAGATTTCAATATAATTTTATTAGATCTATTGTGACAAATTATCAGGTGGAATATCCACTGTGGTTTATGGATTAATGAAATTATTCATTATTAATGCATGGCTATTAAATAATGTTATTTGATATGTTTGTCTCTAGATATGTGTAGAGACATGGAAATATTTCCAAATAATCTTACATATGGGAAAATAGTTATATGAAAGTTGTGACATCATGAGTATTAATAGGAAGAGGATTTTTATGTCCCTTATTTCTTCCTATTAACCTCCTTACCATGTAAAATTTTTAGAAGCATATTTTCTATAAAAAAATCCCTAAAGGATACATCTTGGTTTAAGGGTATGCCATAGATTTGGTCACTCATGAGCTCCTATTGAGAGGTGCACAATAAGGAGTCAATCATTATTCCTAAATGACCATTATTATATCATTGGTGGTGAATGATTTGGATCAGTTAAGTCAATCCATGATGATGCAAGATCATAAACCCCCACAAGTCATAATCAAAATTTTGAAGAATCTAGAAGGTGTATGATGGCAAGAAAACATGAATTCTCGAATTGTGTGTAGAATGATATGGTTTGTTATTTGTTGTTTCTAGTATGTATTTATAGGTATGTGGAGAGGATCATGGATATGAAATGATCCCTAATGTTTCATTTCTTTATATATGATAGCCTTTGGCAATTGAGAAGGGGAAGCATAATTTAATTAGGCCAAGAAGTGGTAATAACTAGATTCACACCCTTCACTAGAGAATTTTTTATGTATAAAATGGTCCTCCTAAGGAATATTATAAAATAATAGTGGAAATGATAAAATAATATTAGATTAAATCATCAAATTTTAGAGGGAAAAAGGAAAAAACTACTTTTCCAACTTGTATTTTCAACTTATCTCCCTATCGTTTTACTCAATATCTGAGTGGGAGTAGTCATTGGATGCAAAATTTAATTCCTCATCCAAGGAGTACTCATGTAAGATACTTCTGATGGACCCTTCTATAGGAAAATAATAAATACATGAAATAATGTCATCACAATCATGTTTTGCATGTATTTCTAATTTTTGGTGTAGAAAATTCCATCAAATGTATGCATTATGGGTAGTCCTTAAATGAGTAATTAATTTTTTCATCTGACAAGTGTTCCCACTCGAAATTTGAGTAAAGCCATAGGGAGATAAGTTGAAAAAACAACTTGAAAATGGAGTTTTTTAATTAATACTTTTACATTTTTCCTCAAAAAATGGTGAATCATCCCCCATCGTTGACATCATAATTTTAAAGCCTATTTGTTCTCATAAATTTTATTTTGGTTGTACATTTTTTTTTTTGAGGCCCTTTTTTTACCTCAAAATTTCTCCAATGACTATGTAAATGTTGAGCTGAATTGTAATAAAAGCATGTGAGATCATTTTGGTGTCTCTATGAATTCATGTCATTCTATGCATACATTTTTTGTCGGTCCATGGATATGATTGTGAGTAAAGATATTCTTGAAGGAAAAGTAGGAGTAAGAACTAACCTACAAGTGTGTGATCAGAGTGGAGGGATCTATCATTGATCACTATCAGGATCAACAATAACTCACCTTTTTGGCTCTCGAAGACTGTCAAGTGCTCTACCACTAAGACTATCAAGTTGAAACCACTGATATCCTATGTTGTTGATATGTTAAATAAAAACCCAATAGGTATAAGTATTTCTATTAAGTTTCATCTTGTTTATAGTAATCATCCACTGTATCAAAGGCTGAAGACTTTCCATAATCAATGAGGTGTATTGTTGATTAATGGACCTACGAATAGGATATTTCTTGTCACCTCCTATGTCATCTCTCAATATCTTGGGGGAAATGATTTATCATGTTGAAAAATGAGGATATGGTGAATTTTATTGTTGTAGAGGCAATATTAGCTTATTTTTGTGGGCCCATAACCCACATATTTGAGGATCAAACCAACATAAATTTGATTTCATTAGACCCCCAGAATTGGTCACTATCAAGTGGTACCAGAGTAGTGGAAAAATGATTTCATACTTTTTGGAGAAGGGAGAATAACTTTGAGTTGTGTCTTGGTAGAAGTTGTTGAGATAAGTCCAAAGCCGTTATTTTGGGTAGCACTTTCAAGAGAAGTGAGAAGTATGGAATCCTAGAGAAAGTAGTGTTCAAGAGATTATGGAGGAGAGAACTAAGAATACTAAAAGCTCAAGCTTAGGATAAATCTTGATGAGGTATTGGGTACCAAGTGCAGATGGTTGCTATTGAGAAAGGCTTGGTTGCAAGTCTTTGTTGAATATTGAGAAGAAGCTCAGTAATATCTGAGGAGAAAGAATACCAAGATTGAAGATGAATGAGAAGAAACAATGATGATACATGATCATGAGATCATGAATATTTTCTACCCTAAGAGTTTGATGTAGGAGAATAAACTCCCCCAGTTCATAATTGAAATTTTGAAGCCTTTATAACCTGTACGATGGAAAGAAAACATGAATTCCTCAAATTGTGTGTAGAATCATAGGGTTTTTTATTTAATTATTGTTTCAAGTACATTGTTAGAGATATGTGGAGAGGATCATGAATCTGAAATGATCAATGACATTCCATTTCATTATGTATGCCAGACTTCAACCATTGAGAAGAGGAGGCATAATGTAATTGGGCCAAGAAATAGCGAAAGCTAGATTCACAGCCTTACTATGTAAATGTAAAGCTCGACTATAATAAAAATTTAATCAATGCATAATTGTTTGGTGGTCCCATGGTCAAGAGTGTGTGCGAGAGAGTTTCCTAAATGCATTTTAGGAATCAAAACTGACTTAAAATTGTGCGATCAAAATGGAAGTATTTTTCATTGATCATTGTTAGAATCAAAATAACCCATATTTCGAGATCTCAAAGACCGCAAAGCGCTCTACCATCGATATTTCCAAACTCTTTATTATTGATTCAACCAATATGACGCCATCGATATCCTATGGTATGGATCTGTTAACTAACAACCCCAATAAGCAGAAGGATTCACATTAATTTTTATCCCATATGCCACCACCACCCACTTGGAAAGTGTCAAAATTTTAATACCATTGACAAGTTGTAGGTGGTCCTATTAACTGAAAAACCTAAAGAACATGAAATTTATTGTGACTTGTTGTGTTGTCTCTCAAGATCACAAGGAAAATTATTTCTCAGGATGAATAGTTACGATATGAAAATTTCCATTATTGAAGAGGCAAGATCAGCCTATTCTCATGGGACCATAATGCACATGTTCGAGGATCGAACCCATAGAAATCTGATTTTGTCAGACCACATGATGCCATCCCCCACCATTGAAAAATGATAGTTTAAGGGCATATATAGGCATGACACCCATCATTCCCTTGAAGAGTCCTAAAGGTTATATGTAGCTCTTGATGGAGGCTCTTAGAGGAGTTGTAGTGATCATGACTAACTCTTGGTGTAAAACATTTAAAATCTCTGAATTAACTTATCTCATCATGATATTGATTTTATTTTCATTTATTTATACTTTGGAGAAAGTATCATTTTAACATATGAAATTTATTTAACATGGAAAAATAAATAAACTTTTGTAAATTATTTGAATGATCATAAGTGGTATTCAAATTATAACACAAACTACTCAAAATATATGATACTAAATTTATTATAGTTGTGTTTATATTTTTAAAATACAAATTCATTATCAAATTTCTAAAAAATGCTTTATTATATATTTTATTTTTCCTTAACAAAGCTTCCATGAGTATGGATATAATGATTTTACAAATCTTTTCTAATGATGCCTTTCGCCATAATAACGTCTCATTTTTTCGGTTGTTGCATCGCACACATTCTTAATATGTCCTCTAACACCTTATTTACTCTTTTTGTCCACCCATCTATTTGTGGGTGATAGGTAGTGTTGAAGCCCAACTAAGTCCCAAAACCTGCAAACAAATATTTCCAAAAATGTGAAGTAAAGTTAGCATCTCTATCTGATATGATGGTCTTCAGATTAACGTGTGTCCTAAAAATTTCCTTCATAAAAATATTTGCGATATCTATTATCTTATAGGTGGGCTTCGTAAGGCTGAAGTGAGATACCTTACTCAAGTTTTCCACCCCCACCACAATTGCATCATGTTGTTTCATATAATCAGGAAACCTGAAAATGAAATACATGGATACAAGTTACCAATTCTTGATGCAGCAAAACTGCACCTTTAGATAATTCTTGTGTGGACCTGTGGGTTATGGGCCCATGTATACGTCATATACATTTTAATCAACGAACTTCTCAATAAAATGAAAACCACAACCACAATATAGCTTGACCAATCACTGCCGGTCCCACTTTAAATTTTCCTTTGTCAGGTGCCTCAATCCACGCCATCGATCTCATTCCTCAATCCAATGGCTATTGCATCACACGCTTGACAACTAGCTTGGCCAATCTCCACCATTGATCAATCCCGCTCGATCTAACAAATATCGCACAATATAGCATGAAATATTGCTCAATTGATATCAGATCAAGAACATGTGAGAAAAGTGGTTTTCTCGTGCTACATGTCACCCGCTAAGGTTAATTGCGTAAAATTTAGAAATACCATTTCCAACCTTTTCGATGCGGGAGATACCTCTTACTACTTATGAAGACTGCTCCATCCTTCTGCTAACATGTGGTGTTAATCTCTATCATTCCTCTTCTGTCATTATTATCCATCGATCTAGCAGATCCGACAGTTTCCATTGTGGTATTCAATCAACTCCAGTTTCAATTGAATACTCTCCTCCATTGATATGTTCTCAAATCTAATGGATAACTCACTCTCTTATAGGTGGAATTAGTGTTTAAAACACAAATATATCTCCGCCATACTTTGTCTAAGGTGAAGTTCATAGGAACTTCGTCCCTTAAACTCACACACACAAGTTATCAACTTACAGGAAAGAACGTATATTTAAACAGTACACAGACACACGAAATCCAGATAACACTCATATTTCAATTATAAGTAGAACTTGATTATAGACTAAGGCCTCACTGGCCGAATCACAAATTTCCCTACGGCTACATTGCATACCCCCATCTATATCTTTCACACAACACAAACTCTCTTATATAGTAAATTACAAAGGGAAGAATCATTTACAATCCATGTCTCCCACAATCGCTTAATCAAACCCATAAATCTCACTATTTGCATGCATGGCGGATAATTACATTTAATCAAGCCTTCTAGAGACTTATCAAATCCATCAATTTATCTCTGCTTAAATAGAATTTTCTTGGGTTTAAAATGATTGTGCACGTATCCCCTTTCATAGCTTTGAATTTAAATTTTGATTAAGGGTGTTTCGATGCTCCTGCATCAAACTCCCAAGGTACAAAAAAATTTATGACCTCCTGTTCATATGCCTTCTTTATCCCTTAGAAATTCTACCCACATCCTATGTGGAATTGCCTTTACAATCTTTTAATGAGCTGCAACAAAACCCCTGCAGTAACAAGTCCTCCACGGTACACGATATCTCACCAAGCTTCTCTCCTCTGAGCTTAGTTGATGAGCCTCATAAATGGGTAATTATATGGGCTCATTCTACCTCTTAACCTAGTCAAATCAACCATTCTCTTAGCTTAATGTATGATTTTTTGATTATATTTATTCTTATGGAGTGAGTTGAATTAGTTATGATGCTGGTGGGCTCCAGTATTGTAGCAATAATGCTACAACTCCTGGAGCTTCCTATCTCTACTTTTATCAACCCGGTAGTTCGTCACAAACTTGGAAGCGACGGTGCTGTATGCACAAGTACTAGCTCTTGTCGCAGCTGTCACTTGGTCAGCTGGCACAAGTCCGTTAGGGCTCAAGCCAACTTCTATATGCTCTCAGAAGAAGCTTTCTAAATGATGAACGAAGGCTATCTTAAAGGAAATTAACCTACTTTGCAAGAATGAACTGAAAGCCAACCAAACATGGAAACCCTAGTAAACCCTAATCTAACTAGTTTAATCTCTATGATGCAATGGTGGGAGTGCAAACTTCTAGAAATGATGCCTTTACTTCTAGTGAGATGAGATGCATGAATTTAAACTACTTTCATTGAAGAGAACACATTTTTGTATTTTTGCTTAAGTGGTTGGAGTTATTATGACTTTGTTTCTTATTAGGTTTTGACTGTGCAGGGGTAGTTCGGAGGGAAGGAAGGCTGGAAAAAGGTCATGAAGGCTAGGAGAGGTTCCAGGGGATCTCTAACATCATTCCACAGAAGTCCACAACGTTCAAGTGCTTGGAAATCGAGTTTATAGGCTTCTACAAGATGTCTGCAGGGGATCCTACAGGAAACTCGGGATTTCTACAGGAAGTCTGCTAACTTCTACAGGATGTTCTGCGGTTGGAGTTTTTGGTGATGGAGGAGTGAAGGAGCGGTATGGGTGGATATGTAGGATGAAAAGGGAGCTTGTGATGGCTCAGGGACAGCGAGATCAGATGGAGAAATCATGCATGGTGTTGGAACGAAGGAGTATTGCTCAAGATCAGAATGCATGGATGGATCTACAATTGAAATGACTATGTTGCAGCTTGCATGAACGTATAAGACTGCGTTTTTTGGTGGTTGGTACGGTCTACACCCCCAATCTCTAAACAGAGATGGCAGTGAGTGCACTATCAACATTTTCTTGGAGCTCTAACGAATGCTAACCCTCCTACTCTAATCTAAGCTGCTCGAAGCACTTTAACCATAAACTAATCCTACTCAATCACATTAAAGAAATTAAATCAACAGACTGTGTTTTTCAAATGCATGTCAAAGCAAAGAAATGAAGTGCTGAAAGGAAAGACAAGTAACAATACAAGGAAAAGGAGGTCTATTGCTCTCAGGTTGGGCCCTAACTTGAGAGCTATAGCTCCCTTAAGAACTCAGAATTGAATCCAAAGCTGCGTGCCTTTATTAAATAATCATGAGTCTAACAACATGCCAAAACTGGCTTACAAAAAGCAAAAACCGAGCTGTAGCTCGTGCTTAGGAATTGCAACCGTAGTTCAAAAGTTCAAAAAGCTCCTATCAAAGGCTACGGCCTCAATATTTATACATGATGAGGATCAAGCTGGCTTCCTCAATTAGTGGAGCTTGGCTGTCCAACTGAAAGTGAACTGTTGTTCCTGTAGAATCCGTTGGCTGCCTTTCAGCTCGGTGGGGATAGCTGTTGGAGCTCGGAGTTAGGGTGGAGATCACGAGGGAGGTCATTCAAGGCTGTAGAAAACCTCCCTATGAACCCGCAATGCCACCTTTGTTGTCTCCTTGTCTCCCTTTGCGTGGTCTTTGCTCCATTTAATGCCAAAAAAACCTGAAATCATCATGTATTAGCCACATAGATATAATGCCTGCCCTTCTTCCTACAAATAACACGAATATACTAAGAAATGATGCATAAGTGATAAAAGATGAAGGGTTGAGCGAGGTAAGTAGGCCCAATGAGCCCAAATTGTTACCAAAAATTGGGGCTCATCATCACCCCCCAGCTAAAATATTTGCTCATCCTTGAGCAATTTTGCTCCAGCTCCTTGTCCTTGGCCGAGAACTAGGTTCCGGAATACGCTCTTTCTTTCCTACTCTTGGTGGCTCTGTCTGTTCTACCCTTGGTGGTGATGAGGGTGCCTCTCCTTCCCTCTTCTCTGTTTCCTTGACCTTGAGCCGGGCTTTTGAAGCCGATTGGTCTACCCTTCCTTTCCAAGTAGTTGTTTTTGGGCTCCCCCTCTCGTAGGTGACCGATATCTTTGAGGGGGACCTCTCACTGGGTGAAGTAGGGGCATCCCCTGTAGTGATTTGACTGCTGGATGGGGGCTGTGGCTTGCCCGTCTTTATTCTTGAACTTCTTCGAACTTCAAAGTATAGAGGGATCTCCCTCTTTCTCTTCTCCTCTGGCTTAGGAGGTGTGCTGAGGCCGGCCAGCACAGCTGCTGCCTCCCTTTCATGGATATCAGCTTTCTTCTCCTTGGGTTTCACTTTTTGGGGGCTTCCTGTAGAAGACCCTGTTTTAGCCAATTTCGAGCTTCCTGTAGAAGACCCTGTTTTGGTAATTTTCGGGCTTCCTGTAGAAGACCCTTTTTCAATAATTTTCAGGCTTCCTGTAGAAGACCGTTTTTCTGTTAATTTCAGGCTTCCTGTAGAAGCCTGTTTCTGCTTTCCTGTAGACACAGGTGTCACCACCTTGGCTTGCTTTGCTGCATGAGGTTTGCTTTTTGGTTTGGTTGCGGGTGCTGATGAGGTACTTTTGCTGATGTGGACCTTCTCAGCCTTGTCCACTCTGCCTTGCAACCTTTTCTCTCTTGCTGTCAAGATGGGTGTGTCATCCTTTTCTTTGTCATCCTTTTTCTCATGCCTCTTCTCTTGCTCTTTCTTCTGTACTGTGGTCAGGGTCTTCTGGCCTGTTTCTTTCTTTCCCATGGCCACTGATTCTTTTTCCTCACTACTGGAGGAACCACTTTCTTCGGTCAACATCCTTATGTCTCCATCTCTTGTCAAATTTCTGAATGCTTCCCATGAGAGGGGAACCTTATATGAATGAAGCGCATCCTCCACAAGAAGTTTGATCAATCCATGGTGGGCTACCTGGTCTGGTATGCCTTCTTTCAATTTTGTGGCACACTCAATTAGAGACTGTAACAGGAAATAAGGAATGCTCATTTTATTTTCTACAGGAAGATCAATCTGGTGCCTCAATTCAGTGAGCAACCTAAAGTGATACCCGTACACAATGCTAAAACGGCCTTCACAGGTTATATACTTCATGATCTGCAGGCTAACTTCATTCCATGGTGGCAGCAAACTGGTTCTACGCACCCCATTTTTGTCCTCCGAGAATCCCTCCTCTGGGGGAAAGAATTCTTTCTTGGCCTGTTGGCTCAACTTCCTTTCTTCCTTATCCCATGGAAAACCCATTGGAAGTTCAGTAATTCGACTGATATATTGTGGGGTGAGCTTGAGGCTTAGGTCCCTGAAGTTCACGGTGGCCAATGTTTTGGATTTCGGCCTCAGAGCTTGTAAAAATTCTTCTGCCACTTCGTCGTCATAACCCTGCAGTTTGTCACAGAAGGATATCCATTATGCTTGTGTGAAGATCTCCACCACCTCCTGGTTTTCCCTTAACTTTGTTGAATCAGTGGGTTCCCGTCTAATAAACCCACCCGGCATGATAAAAACTATTGCTTTAACTAGAGGTGGCGAACGTGGAAGAAATTTGGTCTACTGAGACAGAGCATAGAATTACGCTTCTGTCATGCACAAAATCCACGAAGCTTATCTCTAAGGACCTTAACACAACTTAATTACACTGACATCCTGTAGAATGAAGTTTATGCATAGCAGACAACAATTGCAACAATTTTCTACGACCAGACTGTAGACGACGATTCTGCCACCTTCAAAAGCCAATTGCATGGAGAGTTCAGGTTTACCTTTTTATCTACCACCTTTTGACGTGAGGAACCCACCTTCCTGTAGAAACAACTTTCTAGTAGGAGCAGCGTGCGATTTCTGGGAAAGACTGTAGTTGGTCTGTGCTCTCGGGGTTGCTTCACAGGCATTCTGATAGCCAAAGGCTCGGCGTATCGAACTGCAGAGGGATCTGAATGATCACTCGAGCTCCAAACGGTGAATGATAAATGCATGGGGCGATCTAGCCGATTAGATTTGAATCGGCGGAATCCGTGGCGCGGGGGTGAGTTGTCCCCGCCGGACCATTGGATGACGTCGTCCCATCATTTGCCTGCGAGTTCACTTACTGCCGCATCATCCCCCCGCAGAGCCGCCGCCGTCTCTTCTGCTAAATATGTTTTTCCCGACGGGATTGCTCTCACGTGTGTGTTGCCCATTTCTTTTTGTCATGGCCGCCACCCAAACATCCGACTAGACCATTAACTGGTCGACGTGGCCAATCAACTGGCCATATGGCCGCTCAACCCATTCTCTTCACACTTTGCAAACAATTCAAAGTAAAATTCATGCAATCTGACGGAAGAAAGGGTCGAGACACTTACCTGTGCGGCCGCAACACGATTTTTCGGTTTTTGGACGATGATGAGTGGATTCGGTTGCCGCTGATGAATTTGCGCAGGCTCGGAGGTTCATGTTTACAGGCTACCGACGATGGATTGGATGTTGTGGCTGCATGCGCCCGTGTTTTCATTGCATATGGCCAGCGCTGTGATTGGTGTACACTCTAGCGGGCTTAACTGTTACAGGACTCCCGCAGGATGTCTTGTAACAGTTCTTCCTCCTTGGGTGCATGCTGCACGACGAAGGATTTGGCCTCACGATCATGCTTCCTGAGCTCGTGGATGGCTGGGATGGATATGGTATGGCATCTCAGCATTTTTTTTATCTTAAAAATTGCTTTCTCTTTGATAACTCAACGATCTGCTTTGCTGGTGCAGGTAACTTCATTGCATGTCGACAAGGATGGTAGAACGAGGTCACAACAATGTGCAAGGGTGACAACAGTAGCTTGCATGCGTCCAAACCGATCCTTAGTCGTTAGATCTCCTCATAAAATGAATTCTGGGCCGTCCCAAACTTCTACAGGAAGTTTCCTGTAGAAACACAGAGCTTCCTGTAGAAAGTTTGCGTTTCCTGTAGAAAGTCTGCACCTTCCTGTAGAAAATCTGCATCTTCCTGTAGAAAAGCTGCATCTTCCTGTAGAAATCTCAAGCCGTGATGAAATTGTGCACATACCTTGGAGAAAATGAGTATTCTTGGAGGAGGTGTTGGTGAGTTCTCCTGGCAGCATGATAAGGATCCTTGGCTTTGAGTTGAGAGGCTTCCTCTCCTCCATAGAACACCTGCAACCTGCATGCAATTTTACATTATGAACTTGCTGTCCTTGTCTTTTGTGCTTATTGTTTTTTTTTTTTTCTTTTTTCCCCTTTTTTTTTGAAAGATAATAGGGGCACCTGAATGAGGTTTTCACCCTTGCCATCTGCCTTAAGCGCCTCAGAGAGGTTTTCACTCAAGGATCTTTTTCACATCTCTTTTTTTTTTTTTTTTGAAAGACAATAGGGGCGCCTCAATGAGGTTTTCACCCCTACCACCTGCCTTGGGCGCCTCAGAAAGGTTTTCACCCAAGGATATTTATTATTTTTTCTTTTTTTTTTTCTTTCTCTTTTTTTTTTTTTTTTTTTTTTTTTGAATCTTTCAGGGTATGCCCAAAGTAGAGGCAGAACCCTTCTCTATGACCATCACTGATTTCTCCATAGTTTTGATGAACTCTTGTCTGGAGAGAGGCTTCCTGTAGATCTTCAAGCGATGCCCATTGACAAGCATGGGGATGGCTTCCTCATCAATGGTTCGAATAAGAACAGATCCATTGTCATGGAATTTTTCCACTGTATATGGCCCTAGCCATCTGGTTCTCAGCTTCCCCTTGAAATCTTTGTATCTGGAGTCATACAACAAGGCCCAATATCCCAGCTGGAATTGCTTGTCATGGAGATGTTGGTCATGCCACACCTTTCTCTGAAGTTGAACCACTTCTGAGTGAAGGAGGGCCTGCATCTGGTGCTCGTCCAGTCCATTCAGCTGCAATAACCTTTCTTGTTGTGCATGGCTGAGATCTAGATCTAGCTGAGCTGCCATCCTCAAAGTGTTGTACTTGAACTCAATGGACAGCAAAGCTTTCTTCCCATAGACCAACTCATAAGGTGTGAAGCCGGTGGTGGTCTTCCAGGTGGTGTTGTAAGCCCATGTGGCCTCAACCAGGCGATCTGCCCAGTCCTTTCTGCTGCTGCTCACCACCTTAGTCAAGATCCCTTCTAATGCTCTATTGGTGACTTCCACCTACCCATTTGCTTGAGGGTGATAGGGGGTGGAAGTCCTATGCTTGATCTTGTGATGAGCTAGCAGGTCTTCAACTAGGTTGGATGTGAACTGGCTCCCTTGATCGGTGACCAGCTCTCTTGGGTAGCCAAACTTGTAGAAGATGTTTTCTCTTAAGAACTCGGCCACCTTCTCTTCTGTTGCTGCCTTGATTGTTTTAGTCTCTGCCCACTTTGTCAGGTAGTCAGTACACACAATGATGTAAGACCTTTGCCTCGAAGGAGGGTTGATTGGACCCACAAAGTCCATACCCCACTTCTCAAATGGCTCAAGAGTCACTTGAGGTTGGAGAGGTATCTCATCCCTTGGAGTCGGTTTCCCCATTCTTTGGCATCGGTCACATTGGCTGATATATCTTCTGACATCTTGATGAAGTGTGGGCCAATAGTAGCCTGCCTGCAGGATCTTGAAGGCAGTCCTCTTTGCTGCAAAATGTCCTCCACAAGGCCCATCATGACAGGTGAGGAGGATATCAAAGACTTCCTCCTCCCTTACACAACGCCTTAAGATCTGATCAGGGCCAAGCTTGAACAAATTGCCCCCGATCCAAGTAAATGAGACACTTTTTCTGATGATTCTGCTCTTCTCTCTTGAAGATAGGTGTGGAGGGAACTGTGCTGAAACAATGTAGTTTGCTATATGAGAAAACCATGGAGAGAGTGCTGAGATAGCGAATAGATGTTCATCTGGCATTTGGTCATCCACTGTCCCATCCTCATCTGCAGACAAATCCAATCTAGATAAAAAATCAGCAACAACATTTTCTTTACCTGGTTTGTCAACAATGGTCAAATCAAACTGCTGCAACAAAAGTAACCATCTAATAATACGAGCATTCACATCTGGTTTATTCATTAAATATCTAATTGCAGCATGGTTTGTATGTACAAATGTTTGGTAGCCAGTGATATAATGTCGGAACTTGTTCAGTGCATGGACCACAGCCAAAAACTCTTTCTCGGTTACAGTGTAATTCAGTTCAGCTTTGGACAAGTTTTTGCTAAAAAAGTAAATGGCATATGGAAGTTTTTGTTCAACTTGTCCTAAAGCTGCACCTATGGCTTTGCTCGAGGCATCAGTGTGGATGTGGAAAGGTAGGGCCCAGTTTGGACCTCTCAAGATTGGGGCTGACACCAACTTGTCCTTCAATTCATTCAAAGCCCTCTGACAATTGTCAGTCCATTTAAACTCCACATCTTTTGCCAACAAGCCAAACAATGGCGAGGCTAGCTTGCTGAAGTCTTTAATGAATCTCCTGTAATACCCTGCTAATCCTAAGAAACTCCGAACATCCCTTACCTTTTGAGGAGGTGGACCCTTCTTGATGAGAGCAATTTTGTTAGAATCCACCTGTAACCCTTGGCAAGAAATGGTATGGCCTAGCACGGTCCCTTCAGTCATCAGGAATTCACATTTTTCAGGACTAAGGGACAGGTTCATCTCAATGCATTTGGTTAGGAATTTTCCTAGATTGGACAATGCTTCCTGGAAGTTGGCCCCATAAGGAGTGAAGTCATCCATATAGATTTCCACTGCATCATGGACCAGCTCCAAGAAGATGCTCAAGACAGCTCTCTGGAAGGTAGCAGGAGCATTGCATAGCCCAAAGGGAAGAACTCGGTAGGCAAAGGTACCCCAAGGACAAGTGAAGGTGGTCTTATCTTGGTCTTCCGGGCTGATTTGGATCCGGTTGTACCCGCTAAACCCATCCAGGAAAGAGAAGAACTTCTTTCCTGCCAGTCCATCCAACACTTTATCTACGAAAGGTAGAGGGAAATGGTCTTTCTTGGTAGCTTTGTTCAGTTCTCGGTAGTCTACACAGATTCTCCATTTCCCATTCTTCTTGGGAACCAACACCAGAGGGGACACCCATTCACTATCTGAGATGGGGTAAATGAATCCGGCATCCAACAGTTTTTGCAATTCTTCCTTGACAATGTCCTTAAGGGCTGGGTTCATTCTCCTCTGAGGTTACCTAACTGGTTTACAATCCTCCTTGATGTATATGTGATGGGTACAGACCGAAGGATGGACTCCTTTCACCTCCTTATAGCTCCAAGCAAAAGCATCTAGGTGACTGGCCAACAGGCTACACAGCTCCTTTTCCTGGGAAGGAGATAGGGAGGAGCTGATCTTTAACGTTCTCTCAGGGCCGAACTCCACATTCTTGACTCTGGGAGTGACAGGGTTGGTCGTACAAAGATCCACTAAGGTGCTGGCTTGGGCATCCTCCACCAACTTTTCTAAGGATAGTGCACTAGAAGGTGGATTCTGGATCAAGGTCTCAATCAAGTCATCCTCGGTTGGGGGGTCTCTTCTAGTGGTATCTAGGGTGCACAAAGGTGCTGAGTACACTTCATCCTCTTCTCCTTCCTCCAACCAAAGTGGTAAGTCATGCTCTAAGGAAGGTTGGGCAGGAGGGTATAGGACTAGCTGCTTGGACATAGGACCATTTTTGATGGTCATGTTTCCTGCACGGCAACTGATGTAAGCATCTGCAGTGGCTAACCAAGGCCTTCCCAAAATGAGAGGATATCCAGTAAGCTTTGCCTTGGGTTGCAGAACCAAGAAATCTGCAGGGTATTCCCAAGAGTCGACAGAGACCAAGACATCCTCCACTATCCCTTCGGGAGTCAGAATGGAGCGATCTCCTAGTTGCAGTACTGTCGAGGTCTTCCTCAAGGAACCCTGAAGATTGAGTTTGAGCATGGTATCCCTGGTCATCACATTAATGGCAGCCCCCAAATCAATCAAGGTGTGAGGTATGATGGTGCCATTGATGTGGACATCTACTACAGGACTCCCAGGATCTAGATACTTTGGGCAGATGACTTGTCCTAACATAAGGTCAGACAGTTGTCCTAAGACATTGATGGTTGAAGCATCTCTCTTTCGCCTGCCTGGGTGTTTGAAACACTTTTCCTTAACCAGTTTGTTGTATATTGGCACATCCTTGATGGCTTGGAGAAGTGGTATTTTCACACACAACTGCTTGAGTTCACCCAGGAGCTCATCCTCCTCTGGGTTGGGTTGTGTGGTGGCTGTTAGTCTCTCAGGAAAGGGTGGAATAGCCTTTGGTTCACTTTCCTATTTATCCTCCTCGTCCTCTGGGGGAGGAGGTTGGCGATCTGGAAGAGTCTTTCCAGATCGAAGATTAATCTCCTGGATCTCCACAGCATAAGTAGGGCATGATGTTTCCCCAGTGTATACCTGCTGGGCCTGTCTATTGTTGGGGTTCGGGTTCGGTTGAGCAGGTATTTGAGGTTGCCTTGGAGGAGCAGGAGGTAATGGTTGAGGTTGAACTGGTGGTGGAGGCAAAATGGCAGGAGGAGTGTTGTACTGGGGCCTCCACCCCGACTGAGGTGCATTCCACTGAGGCTGTGGCTGGGCATGTGAGTGATAAGAATGAGTAGTGGGTTGAGTAGGGTACTGAGGTGGATAAGACCATGGAGGAGGCATAGACCAGGAAGGATGAGCAGGGGGACCCCAGGAAGGCATAGGAGTCGATTGGTTGGGGCTGTAATAAGCTTGAGGTGCCCCTTGCATCCCATGCTAGTAAGGTCTAGGTCCTTGTGGCCTCCTTTGGTTGAGGTAATAGAGAGGTTCAGTGGGAGCTTCTGTCCCTTGGTACATGGCTTTAAATCCAGGTAAGGTTGGACATTGGTTTGTGGGATGGTCCTCCTCACAAACAAAACACACTTCAACCGAATGCAATGGGCATTCGTTCTTAGGGTGTCTCCTTGTACATCTAGGGCAGAAGATAGCCAAGGCTCTCTCAGCTTCTTCCTTCTTCTGCTGGATCCTGAATGTGTCCAGTTGCATGGAAATGGTCTGTCTCACCTCACTCTTAAGATCTTCTAATTGATTTGCAAACTCATGTTTGGAGAAAGGGACACCAGCTGAGAGGAGGTTTCCTCTACCTCGTTTCCGAGCTGCCCTGGAGTGGTTTCTAAACACAATCTTGATGTCCTCATAAGGCAGTTGGTAAATATCCCCCCCAGCTAACATGTGAAGGGTATCTAAGAGGTCTTCAGGGACTCCTCGGAGCATGACCAACTTGAGGGATTCAGGGTCAAGTGTGCACCTGGCCCGCTTATAGCTAAGTTGGAACCTCTCCTCATAATCCTCTAAGGACTCATCATTTCCCATGGTCATCCGAAAGATTTCTCCCTTGGTTTCCTTGGACCTACAGTAGTCCCGGTACTTGGTATTGAAAGCTTGCTGCATCTGAACCCAAGTAGGGATACTATTCCCAGGTAAGCCCATGAACCAGCGTAATGCTGCATCCTTAAGAGTTGAAGGGAAGAGTTTCAGCTTCTGCTCATCTTCAGTATAGTCATAAGTTCTACAAAGGACAGCAAACTCAAACAGGAAGGTATCAGGATCTTCAGTGGTCAGTCCATGGAAGTGAGGTAAAGCGGAGGGGCTAATGTTCTTCATTTTCATCTCTCCATTGGTCTCTCGGATGGGGAAGGCACCTTCTATTCTCTCATCTTCTCTTCTATTGTCAGCCATAGCTCCAGATGGGATGGTCTCTAATTCTTCTTCTGCTATAGGATCTTCGTATATCTCAGGAGGTTCACCTATAGGTTCTTCTGGATCACTGTCACCGAAGAAGAGAGAAGGGTGACTCAGTGATGTGGTGGGGGTGTTGGGTAAGAATTTGCCTGTTTTATCTCGATTCCTACGAGGCATGAAATGGAAAGACATTTTTTTTTAGTGCTTTTGTTTTTCTTTGGTACCTGCAAAACTGAAACAGATTGATCTACAACTAACTATCTTACTGAAATAAAGATGCAGAATTAAATTGAAAGCAGGAAAGAACTAATCTAATTTGCTCAAATGAAATTGCAGGAATGGAAATGCTAGTCTACGCTTGCAGAATTGAAAGGCTAATCTACGCTTTCAGAAATGAAAGGCTAATCTACGCTTGCAGAAATGAAATTGCAGAATTGAAATGCTAATCTATGAAAGCAAGAAATGCTAATCTATGAAAGCAAGAAATGTCTATGCTACTTTTGCAGAATGGAAATGAAATAAACTACTTGGCAGAAGGCAAGAGTAAGAAAATAGAAGAAAAGCAACAATTACTAACACTCTGACGCTTCCCCGGCAATGGCGCCAAAAAGATGGTGGGCTCCAGTATTGTAGCAATAATGCTACAACTCCTGGAGCTTCCTATCTCTAATTTTATCAACCCGGTAGTTCGTAATAAACTTGGAAGCGACGGTGCTGTATGCACAAGTACTAGCTCTTGTCGCAGCTGTCACTTGGTCAGCTGGCACAAGTCTGCTAGGGCTCAAGCCAACTTCTATATGCTTTCAGAAGAAGCTTTCTAAATGATGAACGAAGGCTATCTTAAAGGAAACTAACCTACTTTGCAAGAATGAACTGAAAGCCAACCAAACATGGAAACCCTAGTAAACCCTAATCTTACTAGTTTAATCTCTATGATGCAATGGTGGGAGTGAAAACTTCTAGAAATGATGCCATTACTTCTAGTGAGATGAGATGCATGAATTTAAACTACTTTCATTAAAGAGAACACATTTTTGTATTTTTGCTTAAGTGGTTGGAGTTATTATGACTTTGTTTCTTATTAGGTTTTGACTGTGCAGGGGTAGTTCGGAGGGAAGGAAGGCTGGAAAAAGGTCATGAAGGCTAGGAGAGGTTCCAGGGGATCTCTAACATCATTCCACAGAATTCCACAACGTTCAAGTGCTTGGCAACCGAGTTTGCAGGCTTCTACAGGATGTCTGCAAGGGATCCTACAGGAAACTCGGGATTTCTACAGGAAGTCTGCTAACTTCTATAGGATGTTCTGCGGTTGGAGTTTCTGGTGATGGAGGAGTGAAGGAGCGATATGGGTGGATAGGTAGGATGAAAAGGGAGCTTGTGATGGCTCAGGGACAATGAGATCAGATGGAGAAATCGTGCATGGTGTTGGAACGAAGGAGTATTGCTCAAGATCAGAATGCATGGATGGATCTTCAATTGAAATGACTGTGTTGCAGCTTGCATGAACGTATAAGACTGCGTTTTTTGGTGGTTGGTATGGTCTACACCCCCAATCTCTAAACAGAGATGGCAGTGAGTGCACTATCAACCTTTTCTTGGAGCTCTAATGAATGCTAACCCTCCTACTCTAATCTAAGCTGCTGGAAGCACTTTAACCATAAACTAATCCTACTCAATCACATTAAAGAAATTAAATCAGCAGACTGTGTTTTTCAAATGCATGTCAAAGCAAAGAAATGAAGTGTTGAAAGGAAAGAAAAGTAACAATACAAGGAAAAGGAGGTCTATTGCTCTTAGGTTGGGCCCTAACCTGAGAGCTATAGCTCCCTTAAGAACTCAGAATTGAATCCAAAGCTGCCTGCCTTTATTAAATAATCATGAGTCTAACAACATGCCAAAACTGGCTTACAAAAAGCAAAAACCGAGCTGTAGCTCGTGCTTAGGAATTGCAACCGTAGTTCAAAAGTTCAAAAAGCTCCTATCAAAGGCTACGGCCTCAATATTTATACATGATGAGGATCAAGCTGGCTTCCTCAATTAGTGGAGCTTGGTTGTCCAACTGAAAGTGAACTGCTGTTCCTGTAGAATCCGTTGGCTGCCTTTCAGCTCGGTGGGGATAGCTGTTGGAGCTCGGAGTTAGGGTGGAGATCACGAGGGAGGTCATTAGAGGCTGTAGACAACCTCCCTATGAACCCGCAATGCCACCTTTGTTGTCTCCTTGTCTCCCTTTGCATGGTCTTTGCTCCATTTAATGCAAAAAAAACCTGAAATCATCATGTATTAGCCACATAGATATAATGCCTGCCCTTCTTCCTACAAATAACACGAATATACTAAGAAATGATGCATAAGTGATAAAAGATGAAGGGTTGAGCGAGGTAAGTAGGCCCAATGAGCCCAAATTGTTACCAAAAATTGGGGCTCATCAAATGCCATGTGGTATAACATGTGTTTAATGCAGATTATTGATGAATTTTGAAGTGAAATTCAAGGATCCAGTGGACAAAGGGCAGAAATAACTTGAAGTGGACAAAAGAGAGGACTTATAGGAGGGAATCCCCCTCATTTATTACTCCTCTCTTTGAATTCCCCTTCATTCAACTCGGAGTACAAGCAGCCAAATCATGCACTAGAAGGCAATAAAGCAAGTGGAGAATTACTGATGATTATCTCGATTTTTGTGAGCCAAGCCTCCTTGATTTTAAGGAAGTTATTGGTAGCTTCATTTTTATAATTAGAGGGGCCTAGGGCCTCACTAGCGACATATTTTTGTTGAATTTGTGCTTATGTAAACTCTACTCCAACTTCGAGCTCATTATTTTCGAGATAGTTTCATGTAATCTTGTGATTGTTTTGATAATAAAGATGGAATCCTTTTTGAGCTAGCACAGAGTTACCTCAAAGAGCTGAATCTCTTGGGTTAGGGCCCAATCCAAGTAGCCAAGCTCTTGTTTCAGTTTGTATATAAGGTTGCTGTTAGATGTATTTATTTGATTATTAAAAATAGGTTTCTTTTGATGATTCAGTAGTTTGCTTCCATTTGTGCTCTCTATAGCAGGTTAAGCAGTGATAAGGAGAAGATTAAAAAGGCTAGTAACAATTCCTTGGCCTCTATTCCTCCCTTTGGGACCATGATTTAAGGAAAATACCCTCTTGCTGCCACAAAAACACATATTTTCCTCATTCATAGGACTTCTAGTGTTTGTAGCTTTTTAGTAGGTTAATAGTATACTTCTGTTTTTCTTCATATATTCTTCATCATGCTCACTTCTTTATTTGTAGTAGTATTCTTTTATGATTTCCTTTCTTGCAGCATTTATCAACATTTCCTTTCATAGATCATAGTCTAGACTAGTTTGATGCAAAACTCTCTTTTTCTAGATGCACACAATTCATTGCTTGTTTGATATTATTGTTTGACTATCAGTTCCTTTGCAGCAGATCTCTTCTTGCAGTAGACCAGCTTGTTATCCATCACATCCTCCATCTGATCCATGCCCTACAGGTCGCGCAAACCTCACCTCAATTCTGCCTTAGTTTCCTGCATTTTCCATAGAACTTCTTCCTCTCTCCTTGAGAAAACCCAATCATCTTCCTCTCTCCTGGTGATTCTTGGTAGATCCTAGGTGCCTTAACACCTCATTCCAACCTTCAGCCACTCTCACACCCTTGAAACAGTGAAAACGGCTCTCGGCCTCCTCCTGTAGGCCTCCTATAGAACATTGTTTTTCCTCTTGTAGATTTCCTGTGTCCTCCTGTAGATATTATTGTAGGCTTCCTTCTAAAATCCGAGTGTGGGAAAATCCTCCAGAAGACCACTTGAGACCTCCTAGGACCCATCCACACCATCCTACATCCTATCAAATCCCAAATCCACCCTCCAACAACACCTATTCGCTGCCACATTCACACACAATAAATTATATGCATGTCAAATTCACATAAAAATACATAAAAATCCAAAAAGATGTTTCTTGCTTATTTACTTCCAGAAATAGCTTAGTTAGATGTTGTTTACTTCCTTGAGTAGGTAATCACATTCCATTCATAGTTTTCATAGTGTTTTCTGCAAAAGTAGGATTAGTTGGTTAATTAGGGTTTACTAGGTTTGCTTTACATTTCAGTCTTTCTCCTTTCTGTAGTTAGAGTAACATCTGTAGAGTAATATTTCTCTCCTTTCATCACATATAGAGATTCTTATGGAATCCATAGAAGTTGACTTGAGCTCCTAGTGATCTTGCACTGGCTGACAAGGTGACAACCTGTAGTAAGAACTGGTATTTGTGCATACAACACCGACACTTCCAAGTTTGTTACGAACTACCGGGTTGATAAGAGTAAAGTATGCAACCCAAGAGTTGCAGCATTATTGCTACAATACTGGTGCTCACCACTTTTTGGTATCGTTGCTGGGGAAGCATCAGAGTATTCTGTGATTACTGCTTTCTTCTTTTTTCTATTGCAACATTCTACTAATAGTTTATTTCGGCAAGAGTGGACTACTCATTTACTTTCCTTTCAAGTTCTGCAGTTCCTTGCTTTCCTTTTCAAACTCTGCAAATTTTATTTCAGCTAGTTGCAATTTGTTTTGTTCAATCAATTTTAGTTTTGCAGGTACTATCAGTGTGGGAAAAAAGAAACAAAAACCAACCAAAAAGATTTCCTTTCATGCCTCATAGGAATAGAGATAACTCAGGAAAAAAATTTCCCAATGCCCCCACTGCTTCACACAACCAGGCTTCTCTCTTCTTCGATGGCTGTGATCAAGAAGAACCCTTAGGTGAACAACAAGACATATTTGAAGAGCCTATATGGGAAGAAGAAGAAGAAGAAAACATTCCTTTGGAGCCAATGGCTGAACACATAAATGCTAGGGGGAATGGAGAGAGAATAAAGGGTACCTTTCCAATTTGTGAGACCAATGGGGACACCAAAATGAATAATATAAGCCCTTCCTCCCTACCTCATTTCCATGGTCTGACTACAGAAGATATTGACACCTTTTTGTTCAAGTTTTTTGTTATCTATCGAACCTATGACTATGCAGAAGATGAGCAAAAGTTGAAATTGTTCCCTTCTACTCTCAAGGATGTAGCACTACGCTGGTTCATGGGATTACCTAGCAATAGCATCACAACTTGGGCTCAGATGCAGCAAACCTTTAACAACAAGTATCGAGACTATTTTAGGTTAAAAGATACTAAAGAAGAAATTTTCTGAATGACTATAGGAAGTGATGAGTCCCTGGAAGACTATGAAGAGAGGTTCTAACTTAGTTACAAAACGGTCGGGTGTACGCTTGACCCCGAGTCTCTGAATTTGGTACTGCTCAGAGGAATTCGGGAATATCATTTAGAAACCCTCCATCTACTAGCCGGGGGAGACATCTACCAACTATCCTATGAGGACATAAAGAATTTTTTTAGAAACCATTCTAGAGCATCCAGAAAGAAAGGTAGGGGGAGTCAACCCATAGCCAATACCTATTCCTCTAACTCATCCATTAAAGGAGAAATTGGAAGCATGCTGGAAGACGTCAAGAGTGAGATACTGTAGACTCTTGCCACGAAAATGGATACCTTAGATATCAAAAGGAAACAAGAGGAAGTAGAGAGGACTTTTGCCATTTTTTTCCCTAGATGCACCAGAAGGCATCCTAGGAATGAATGTCCATTGAACTCTATAGAGGTTTGTTCAGTCTGTGACGAGAATCATTCTACAGATAAGTGCCCTTCCTTGCCTAGACTTAAGGCTGTATATCAAGGGGCTGAGGGAGTCACTAAACATCTCTATTACATAAACCAAAGGAGGCCGCATGGACCTAGACCATACCAGCAGGGGATGCAAGGGACATCTCAGGCATACTACAACCCCAACCAAGTCACTTTCATACCTTCTTGGTGCCCCCCTGCTCATCCTTCCTGGTCCACATCTCCATATCATGCCCAACCAGCCACCCATTCATTTCAATCCTATGCTCAGCCACAACCTCTGTGGAATGCATCTCATCAGGGGTGGAGGCCCCAATACAACTATCCTCTCGCTCTTTTGCCTCCACCACCTACCCAACCATAACCGTTACCTCCTACTCCACCATAGCAACCCCGAATGCCTGCCCAGCGAAATCCAAACCCGAACAACAGACAGGCTCAGCAAGTGTATAGTGGGGAACCATCATGCCCGACTTATGCTGTGGAGATTCAGGAAATAAACTTTCAATCTGGGAAATTTCTCCCAGATATCCAACCTCCACCTAGGGATGTTGAGGAAGATAAAAAGGAAAGCAAACCTAAAGCAAATCCACCCTTTCCTGAGAGACTATCTACGATAGTCTAGCCTACCCCAAAAGAAACTAAACTTCTGGGAGAATTGAAACATTTATGTGTGAAGATACCACTTCTCCAAGCCATAAAAGATGTGCCTATCTACAATAGGTTGATCAAAGAGAAGTGCTTTAGGCATCCAGAAAGTCGCAAGAGAAATGCCCCAACCATCAATTTCATAGGGAAACTGTCCGACCTGATGTTAGGGTAGGTAATCTGTCCAAAATATCTAGACCCTTGAAGCCCAGTAGTTTATGTCCACATCAATGGCACCATGATCCCATACACCTTGATTGATCTGGGAGTTGCCATTAATGTAACGACAAAGGACACAGTGCTCAAACTCAACCTCTAGGGCTCTTTGAGGAAGACCACGACTATGCTACAGCTTGCAGACCACTCCACCGTGACCCGTGAGGGGATTGTGGAAGATGTGATGGTCTCCATTGATTCTTGGGAGTACCCTGTCGATCTCTTAGTTCTCCAGCCAAAGGCAAAGCTCACTTGGTATCCTATCATTCTAAGAATACCCTGGTTGGCTACCACCGATGCCTACATCAGCTATCAAGCTGGGAACATGACCATAAAGAATGGGCACATGTCCATGGGGGGAAAACTGCAAGATGAGGATGATATGATTGAAAATATGATTCAGAATCCACCTCCCAGTGTATCACCATTAGAGGACATAGTAAGAGAAACCCAAAAAAACCACTCAACTGATCTCTGTGTGGCTGACTCCACTCCTCTTTGTGTGAAGAATATAGAGTTCAGCCCAGAAAGAACCTTGAAAATCAATCCATCCCTATCAACTTCCCAGGAGAAGGAACTGTCTAGCTTGTTGAGAAAACACTTAGATGCCTTCGCCTGGAGTTATAAGGAGATGAAGGGAGTGACCCTTCAGTATGCACTCATCATATATACATCAAGGAGGATTGCAAGCCAGTCAGGTAGCCTTAAAGGAGGATGAATCTAGCACTTAAAGATATTGTTAAGGAAGAACTGTAGAAATTGCTTGATGCAGGATTCATCTATCCCATCTTTGATAGTGAATGTGTCTCTCCTTTGGTGCTAGTTCCGAAGAAAAATGGTAAGTGGAGAATCTATGTTGACTATTGGGAATTGAAAAAAGACACTAAAAAGGACCATTTTCCTTTACCTTTCGTAGATCAAGTGTTATATGGTCTGGCAAGGAAAAAGCTTTTCTCTTTCCTAGATGGGTTTAGCGGGTACAATTAGATCCAAATCAGCCCCGAAGACCAAGATAAGACCACTTTCACTTGCCCTTGGGGTACCTTTGCATACCAGGTCCTTCCTTTTGGCTCGTGCAACACTCCAGTCACTTTCCAAAGAGCGGTATTGAGTATATTTTTTGAACTGGTTCATGATGCTGTAGAAATATACATGGATGATTTCACTCCTTATGGTTTTGACTTTCAGGAAGCTTTTTCTAACTTAGGAAAAGTTTTGGATAAGTATATTGAGATGAACCTATCCCTCAGTCCATAATAATGTGAATTCTTGATGACTGAAGGGACCGTGCTAGGTCATGAAATATCTCAGCAAGGACTGCAAGTGGACCCCAACAAAATTGCCATCATCAAAAGGATCCCACCTCCTCAAAAGGTGAGAGATGTCAGAAGTTTCCTACGATTATTTGGGTATTATAAGAGATTCATTAAAGATTTCAGCAAGCTAGCCCCTCCTTTGTTTGGCCTCTTAGGCAAAGATGTCGAGTTCATATTATCGGAAAACTGTTAATAAGCCCTAGATACCTTGAAGAGCAAGCTCATGACTGCCCCAATTCTGAGAAGCCCAAACTGGGCCCTACCTTTCCACATCCACACAGATGCCTCGAAAATAGCAATAAGAGTAGCCTTAGGAAAAATTGACGAAAAGTTACCTTATTCCATACAATTTATAAGCAAAAACTTGTCAAAGGCAGAGTTAAACTATACAGTGATCGAGAAGGAACTACTAGGTCTCGCACATTCCATAAACAAATTCAGACATTATATCATAGGCTATCAAACCTTTGTGCACATTGATCATGCTGAAATTAGATATTTATTGAAAGAACCAGAAGTAAATGCTTGCATTATCAGATGGTTTCTTTACTACAATAGTTTGATTTGACCATTATTGATAAGCATGGTAAAGAAAATGTTGTTGCTGACTTTTTTTCTAGAGTAAATTTTCCTGCAAGTGAAGAAGGAAAAGTGGATGACCAAATGCCATATGAACACCTATTTGTTGTCTCAGTACTCTCCTCATGGTTTGCTGATATAGCAAACTACTTGGTTTCAACACAATTCCCACCACACCTGTCCTCAAAAGAGATGATCAAGATAGTAACAAAAAGTCCCCCTTTCACCTGGATTGGGAGCAATCTTTTCAAACTTGGCCTAGATCAGATCTTGAGAAGATGTCTCAAGGAGGAGGAAGTCTTTGACATCCTCCCGACCTATCATGATAGGCCTTGTGGAGGTCATTTTGTAATAAAACGAACTGCCTTCAAGATATTGCAAGCAGGCTACTACTCGCCCACTCTTCATCAGGATGTGAGGAGATATACCAACCAGTGTGATTGGTGTCAGAGGACGGGGAAACCTACTCCAAAGGATGAGATGCCCATACAACCTCAAGTGACCTTTGAGCCATTCGAGAAGTGGAGCATGGAATTTATGGGTCCTATCAACCCTCCTTCAAAGCAGAAACAATACATCATTGTGTGCACCGATTACCTGAAAAAGTGGGCAGAGACAGAAGCAATCAAAGTAGTGACAGAGGAAAGAGTATCTGAGTTTTTGAGGGAGAACATATTCTACAAGTTTGGGTATCCAAGAGAGTTGGTCACAGATCAAGGTAGTCAGTTCACTTCCAATTTGATTGAAGACCTATTCACACATCATAGAATCAAGCATAGGACATTGACCCCTTACCATCCACAAGCCAATGGGTAGGTGGAGGTCACTAACAGAGCATTGGAAAGGACCCCGAAACAGGTAGTGAGCAACAGCATGAAAGACTAGGCAGACAGATTAGTTGAGGCCACTTGGGCCTACAACAGAATATGGAAGACCACCAAAGGGTTCACACCCTATGAGCTGGTCTATGGGAAGAAAGATTTGTTGTCAATAGAATTTGAATTCAATACCCTAAGGATGGTATCTCAGTTGGACCTACACCTCAGCCATGCATAGAAAGAAAGATTACTTCAGCTCAAGGGATTGGATGAACACAGATTGCAAGCCCTTCTCCATACAGAGTTAGTTCAGCTTCAGAGAAAGATATGTCATGACAAAATATCAAGGAGAAGCAATTCCATGAGGGAGATTGGGCACTACTCTATGATTAAAGATACAAATATTTCAAAGGCAAGTTGAGGACAAGATGGTTGGGACCCTACACTGTGGAGAAATGCAATGACAATGGTTTAGTTCTGATCAGAACCATCGATGATGAAGCCATCCCCATGCTTGTTAATGGACATCGGTTGAAAGGCTACAAGAAACACCTCTCCAAGCGAGAGTTCATTGAAGATCTGAATAAGACAGTGATGGTAGTGGAGCATGGCTAAGCCTCCACTTCACCCACTCACTGAAGAAAAAGAAAAATAGAAATAAAAAATAAGGACTCAAGTGAAAACCTCCATGACGCGCTTAAGTCCCATCATTGGGTTGAAAACCTCTTCTGAGGCAGCCCACTGATGTCAAAAAAAGAAAAAAGGAAAAGGAAAAGAATAAGATCGCTGGGTGAAAACCTCCCTTGGAGGTGCCCAAGGCAGGCAATTAGGGTGAAAACCTCCCTGAGGCGCCCTAGTTTCTTTCAAAAAAAAAAAAAAGAGAAAGGGAAAAGGAAAAATGAATTTTCATTTGCATTGCAGGTTTGCAGGAGGACTACAGGAAGCAGAAGAAGGTGCCAAAGGAACCCTGACATTCACACCAACACCTATCCTATCTTCTCCACACTTTTCTCCATCATTTTTGACATTTCTTTCACCCCACTATGCTCCTTTTTCAAAAATTTTGTTTTCTACAAGAGGCTCTATGTTTTCTACAGGAGGCTCCTATAGGAATTACAGAGAGCCAAAAATGAATTGAAAGGCAGTTTGAGGGATAGGGAAGCTTCATGAATAACCTATAAACCCTCCTACAGTCTTCAAACCTCCTTGCCACCATTTCCAAGCCTGCATCACAACCCCAAGAATCATTCTTCTTCCTATCCAAGAAAAACACAGAAAAAACAGTTTTTTCAAGAAAAGAGGAAAAAAACAAAAAAGGAGAGGAAGCGACACCATCCACCTCACCTGAAGCCTACCTATTACCTCTCCATCTCTGTCTACATATATGGCATCCTCCTCAAAGCTCCAAGCACATAAAGAATCTAAAGTTTCAAGGGGAGAAGAAGCTACAGGAGCTCCTATAGGAATTCCTGTAGCAGTTGATCCCATTAAAATCCAGCATCAGCAACAAGAGAGTGAAAACATGAAGGGTGAGAAGACACCTGAAGCTCACATCCAGCCATAGAAGAACCTACACAAGACATAGCCATACATCAGCACGTAGACAACATGCATCAAAAGAAATAAAAGCATGCAGCAGAGAGAGAGCCACAATACCTCACAACAAACACATTCGGATCACCGGTAAGTAAATAACCCTCTCCTATGTTTGCATTTGTGTAATTAGAAGTCATGCAGAAGCAATTGGATGGTTGAGGTTGAACGAGGGAAAGGTGGCTAGTTAACTTGGCCACTTCATCTAGTTAACTCCACTCAACCGAGATGTCACCCACATGTCCGCACTATCAACTCAAGAAAGATGTCATGAACAAGTAGTGGAGGAAGTGTGAACTGCGATGCAATCATGAGGGATGATTAAGATGAGGGGCCATGATGACAAGGTAGGTGGGGACCAACAGTCTGAATATAGTCAACATATACTTTTCCAACTCACCCCCATCAACAGAAATATCTATAAAGGGTAATAAGTACTCCTCCCCGAGCACTCCCACCACCTTTTCCTTCATTCTCTCCTCGTAAGTCAGCTACAGCAATCTCCTTGTGCCCCCACAGCCTCATAATCATCATCCTCCATCGATCTCTCCCATATTCCTACTCTCAGCATTCTCTACAGGAGCACTTACAGGCTCTATAGGAGCACCTATAGGAATTCTACAGGAGGGACAATAGGCTTCTATAGGATGGGCAGTGAGTTGTTTTGAAGGGAGAAAACACGGGTTTTAGCACTATTTTCAGTCTGAGGAGATAGGTTCCATGCATAACCCCATTGAATATCAATATATGCAAGTAGTGGTTTCAATTTGAGGAGGGAATAAAGCCTTTAGGAGGAGGAAATACATAACAAAATTATGCTTATTTAAAAAAAAAAAAAAAAAAAACAATCCTTTGTTTCTCTGTTTTTCTTGAAAATTACTGTCTCCATCTCCACATTTGGTTTCCCAAAAAGAGCATAAAAAAAATGACAGGAGGATTTATGAGAAAGGAGCCCACCAACTCCACCAGGCTCCATGCACATCCACAAGTAGTGGACATCTTCACAAGGGAAAATTGGATGAACTTTTTTGAGAAATTCTGAGGGTTTTATGAGGAGATTGCCCAAGAATTTTCCCACTCTTTGGTCTCTCACTCAGGAACACATGCCACTATCACATTTAGAGGCCTTTCCATGGAGATAACCCCTTAATTTATTAGTAGAGTCACTACCCTTCCTCTTGGGATGCCTTGGAGTAAGGATGAGAAACCAATTGGCCAAGCTACCAAGAAAACTTTTTCCAAAACAATGAAACCCCTGTAGAGGATAAAAATGGCATTAGAAGGGCTAGCATACTATATCCTTGGGATGAATTTAGCTACCAAATAATAAAATACATTTCCTATGAGGGGAGGTACAACAATGTCTATGGTTATCACTTTAGAATCCTTCATGAATTAAGGTATGGCATGGACACTCCAGACCCTCAGAAGCTCAGCATCCCCTACCTCCTCCTACAATCCCTCATTGACTCTAGCACTAAAGTTCAAGTAGGGAATTCAAAGCAGCTATCTCACCATGGGTTAATCAAAATCCTAATGGAAGAAGCACTCCATACATTTACACTCCCTATAGCATGGGAAGTCTTCCAAAACATGACAACTGAGGATGACATAAAGGCCCTAACCTATGATATCAGTCCTACTGACAGTGAGGAGGAACAGTAACAAGGGAGAGAAGGTAAAGCCATTGGTGACTTAGCAGAATACGGAAGGAAGGAGAAAGAAACTAAGATAGAGGAGGAGAAAGTTGAAGAAATAGAGCAAATAAAGATAGAAAAAGAGACAGAAGGAGGAGAAAAAGAGGCAAAAAAGGCAGAACAAGGAGAAGGGTCCCCTGAGACTCTGGAAAGGGAGGCAACATCTTCCCTCACTGCCCTCAGTACACCAATCAAGCCAAAGAAAAAGAGGAAAAGGAAAGCTTCCATGTATTTCAAGGCTAGGAAGAGCACAAGAATCAAAACAGGAAAACCTTAGCCCTCTTCAAAAGTGCCAATTGAAATTGAAGATTCACCCTCTGCCCAAGGAAAAGAATCCCCTTCTAAGGCACCTATCACATATGAAAGGGGGACTCCTAGATCTCCCACATGGAAAGAAAAGATAGAACTATAGGACCCAAAAACAGTCCTACAGGAGGCTTAGACAGTTCTACAAGAGACATTGTCAAAACTACAAGAGACCCAAAAGCTTGAGGAAAGGATGGAAGGATAGCCACAAGTAAAGGAGGAAGAAACAAAGCTACAAGAACCTAATCCCCAGCCTAGTATTGCCTCCTACTACAATATACTTGATGGAGGAATAATAATTCCACAAAAATTTGCAATTCCACTATTCTTTGAATTAGAGAAAGAGAGAATAAGAAAACATAGGTGGATGCAAATAGCCAAATTCAAAGGAGTTGAGGATATTGGCCATATGGAAAACAAACTTAGAGAAATGGGTATAGAGTTGAGTTCTATTAGACACAGGGAAGCAATTACAAGAAGCCATCTTGAAACCGAAAATGAATTGTTGAGGCAGCTGCAAGAGAAAGAGACCCAGCTGGCATGCATGGCCAGCTTATCCATGGAGGCATTGCAATGTAGAACACCAACAAAATCCTATGGCCTATATCTCAAGGACCAATGGTTACAATTTTAGATAAAGACTTTGGCACAAAGAGGCATAATGCCTTTCCAAGATTATAGGCAGTTTATGGATCTATGTGACCAAAGGAGATCAGAGGATAAGGAAAGGATGGCAGAATTCTACCTACATAACATGGCCCTCACAAACATGAATGTGTGGGACCCCAATGCCAGGCTAGGGGACCTGCAACTAATGGCCATGGCCTCATGGATGAACCATGAAGAGTTGAGGGCAGTGGAAATAAGAAGATTTATGATAAGAGAGCAGAATGATCCATTAATGATAAGAGATGAGCCATCAGATCCCATGGCACTCATTAACACACATAACCTACTTGCAAATAATCCTCGGATTTCCCCTAGATATATAACTGATTAGGCACAAGCCATTGCAGACTTTGAGGATATGCAAAGGCTACTTGGGGATGACTATGTGCATGCATGCATGAGGGGATGGAACACCTTACCAAACAGTCTATAGATCAGGGAATATAATTCCCCCATGAGGATGAAGGAGGAATTAAGAAGAGTGCCATTGTACAAGTGCTCCATGCAGAGGCTGAAGATCAATTGGATTGGCTTCAAACGGAGTCCCGCACTACTATTAGGCATGTTGGAAGGCATAAGAGAAGAAGAAGAGGAGGAGAAGTGGGAAGAGATAGAAAGAAAATAAGGATTCTATGACGAGGAAGAGGAGACCACATCAGAAGCTTGTGATGCTAGGGAGGCCACAAGGGCCATAAAAGATGAGGAGATGGAGTAAGTTGCTCAGAGGATGAGCAACACCTTCAGTAGGGGGGTGATGATGAGCCTCATAAATGGGCAATTATACGTGCTCATTTAACCTCCTAACCTAGTCAAATCAACCATTCTCTTAGCCTATTGTATGATTTTTTTATTATATTTATGCTTATGGAGTAAGTTGAGTTAGTTATGATGCCATGTGGTGTAACATGTGTTTAGTGCAGATTAATGATGAATTTTGAAGTCAAAGTCAAGGATCCAGTGGATAAAGGGCAGCAATAACTCGAAGTGGACAAAGGAGAGAACTTACAGGAGGGAATCCCCCTCCTTTATTACTCCTCACTTCGAATTCCCCTTTGTTCAGCTCAGAGTACAAGCAGCCAAATCATGCACTAGAAGGGAGCCGAGAAAGTGGAGGATGACTGATGATTATCTCGAGTTTTGGGAGCCAAGCCTCCCTAATTTTAAGGAAGCTATTGGTAGCTTAATTTTTATAAGTAGAGAGGCCTAGGGAATCACTAGGGTCAGATTTTTGTTGAATTTTTGCTTACGTAAACTCTGCTCCAACTTCGAGCTCATTATTTTTGAGACAATTTCATGTAATCTTGTTATTGTTTTGATAATAAAGATGGAATCCTTTTTGAGCTAACATTGAGTTACCTAAGAGGGCTGAAGCTCTTGGGTTAGGGCCCAATCCAACTAGCCAAGCTCCTCTTTACTTGTATTCGTATGTTTTATTTCAGTTTGTAGATTAGGTTGTTGTTAGATGTATTTCTTTGATGATTAAAAATAGGTTGCTTTTGATGATTAAGTAGTTTGCTTCCATTTGTGCTTTCTATAGTAGGTTAAGTAGTGATAAAGAGAATATTAAAAAGGCTAGCAACAGTGCCTTGGCCTCTCTTCCTCCCTTTGGGACCATGATTTAAGGCAAAGACCCTCTTGCTGCCCCAAAAACACAGATTTTCCTCATTTATAGGTCTTCTAGTGTTTGCAGCTTTTTAGTATGTTAATAGTATAGTTCTATTTTTCTTTAGATATTCTTCATCATGCTCACTTCTTTATCTACAGTGTTTTATTTTAGGCTTTCCTTTCTTGCAACATTTCTCAGCATTTCCTTTCATAGATAATAGTCTAGACTAGTTTGATGCAAAACTTTGTTTTTCTAGATGCACTTAGTACATCGCTTGTTTGATATTATTGGTTGACTGTCAGTTACTTTGCAACAGATCTCTTCTTGTAGTAGACCAGCTTATCAGCTATCATATCCTCCATCTGATCCATGCCCTATAGGTTGCCCAAACCTCACCTCAATTCTACCTTAGTTTCCTGCATTTTCCATAGAACTTCTTCCTCTCTCCCTAAGCAAACCCAATCATCTTCCTCTCTCTTGGTGATTCTTGGTAGACGCTAGGCACCCTAACACCTCATTCCAACCTTCATCCACATTTTTCACCCACTCTCACACCCTCAACACAGTGAAAACTGCTCTTGACCTCCTCTTGTAGGCCTCTTGTAGAACGTTGTTTTTCCTCTAGTATATTTCCTATGTCCTCCTGTAAATTTTCCTATAGGCTTCCTTTTGAAGGCTGACTCTGGGAAAAGCCTCCAGAAGGCCACCTGAGACCTCCTAGGACCCATCCACACCATCCTACATCCTCTCAAATCCCAAAGCCACCCTCCAATGCCACCTATTCACTGTCACATTCACACACAATAAACTATATGCATGTCAAATTCACATAAAAATCCAAAAAGATGTTTTTTGCTTATTTACTTCTAGAAATAGCTTAGTTAGATGTTGTTTACTTCCTTGAGTAGCTAATGGCATTCCCTTCATGGTTTTCATAGTGCTTTCTGCAAAATTAGGATTAGTTGGTTAATTAGGGTTTACTAGGTTTGCTTTACATTTCGGTCTTTCTCTTTTCTACAGTTAGAGTAGCATTTGTAGAATAATATTTCTCTCCTTTCATCACATATAGAGCTTCTTCTGGAATCCATAGAAGTTGGCTTGAGCTCCTAGTGATCTTGCGCTGGCTAACCAAGTGACAACCTGCAGTAAGAACTCGTACTTGTGCATACATCACCGACGCTTCCACGTTTGTTACGAACTACCGGGTTGATAAGAGTAAAGTTGGCAACCCAGGAGTTGCAACATTATTGCTACAATACTAGTGCTCACCATTAGTCTTTCAGCATCTCTCTGGTTCTCTCTTATAGAACCAATTGGGCACTCCTGGCTCTAGGTTGCTGCAATCTTCTCACTTTTTTCCGCCAGTATCTGTACAAAAATATAAAGACCATAATCTCTCAAATCTTAAACATAATTGTACCTCCTTCTTTTGCAAACAAACTCCTTTTCACAGGAAACCTTTCCCCGCTTTGATACCACTTTGATGCAGCAAAACCGTATCCATCGGAATCATTTTAATCAACGGACTTCTCAATAAATTGAAAACCTCAACCACGATATAACTTTACCAGTCATCATTGGTCCCACTTTGACTTTTTCCTTTGTCATGTGCTTCAATCTGTGCCATCGATCTCATTCCTCAATCCAATGGCTATCGTGTCACCCACTCGCCAACTAGCTTGGCCAATCTCCACCATTGATCAATCCCACTCGATCCAACGGCTATCAGGAAAGCTCACGCTAAATCTTGCTCGATCGATATCAGAATGAGAGCATGGGAGAAAAGTGGTTTTCTTGTGCGACTTGTTGCACACTAATTTTAATCCCATAAAATTTAGAAATACCATTTCCAACCTTTTCGGCGTGTGAGATACCACTTACTACTTATGAAGACCACTCCATCCTTCTGGTAACACATGGTGTTAATCTTCACCATTCCTCTTCTATCAATATTATCCATCGATCTGGCCAATCCGACAGTTTCCGCTATACTATTCAATCGACTCCGGTTTCGATTGAATACTCTCTTTCATTGATCTGTTCTCAAATCCAATGAATATCTCGTTCGCTTATAGGTGGAATTCGCGTTTACAACACAAATTTATCTCTGCCATACTTTGTCTAAGGCGAAGTTCATAGGAACTTCATCCCTTACACTCACACATGCAATTTATCAACTTACAAGAAAGAACATATATTTAAACAATACACAGACACAAAATCCAAATAACACACATATTTCAATTATAAACAAAACTCAATTACAGGCTAAGGCCTCACGGCCCGAATCACAAATTTCCCTACGGCTACATTGCATACCCCTATCTATATCTTTTCCACAACACATACTCTCTTATATAGTAAATTACAAAGGGAGGAATCATTTACGATGCATGATTTTCTCCCAAAATCACTCAATCAAACCCCTAAATCTCACTATTCGCATGCATGGCAGATAGTTACATTTAATCAAGTCTTCTATAGACTTATCAATTCGATTAGTTTAGCTCTGTTTAAAAAGAATTTTCTTTGCTTTAAAATTATTTTCCATGTTTCCCCTTTCACAGCTTTGAATTTAAATTTTTATTAAGGGTGTTCCGATGATCCTGCATCAGTTCCATTTTGGAATTGGTGTAGGATACAAAAATCTAGTGGAATGCCTATGCTCCACTTTAACTTGTTGACACTCCAAACACTTGAAAATGTGTGTGTGTGTGTGTGTGTGGGCGTTTGTAATATATTATTTTATTTACATGCATAGCCCTGTTCACAACTCAGATGTGTTGGGAACAAGGGGGGACCAAAGGGAGGTGGTAGCCTACAAAAAGGGGGTGGTTTGTACTATCCTTTTTTGGTGGTTATATTCATAGGCTTTTTTTTTGCTGTTTTAGCCCATGGTTTTGTAATTAGAGTTATATATCAAGATTTCAACCTAAAAATGCTTAATTGATTAGTGGATTTTTATGCTTCAAGATAATATATATGGTATTGTAAAGAATAACATTAATTGATGACATAATTTGGATATGTGGCTCTAAATGGTTGGGTATTTTTCCCAATTTAGGTTTCCATGGTAAATATAAGGTAAATGTATGTGTAAATATATGGAAGGTAAATAAATATGGTTGCTATAAAGAAGAGAATATCTCCTCAGAGGAAGCGTGGGATGTGTATTTGTATTCTTGAACAAAAATTGTAAATCATCACGAGTAGCTAATCAACTTAGGCGCCTCCTTTCATATGACTACCCACAAGGAGTCATTTTAGAAATATGAAAGGTAAGATGAAGGTGATGTATTCCTTGGAGATGACTCAATGGTTAGGATTATAGGATGATGAAAAGTTAAATTAATGCTCAAGGATTGAACTATTAGAAACCAGGACAATACTGAGAGGGGGGTGAATCAATAAACTTTCTTTTCACTAGTAAAAGTACCAAGACACCAATAAACACTTCAGAAATAAATATCAATAGAATAAATCATTAGACATAGAAATGGAACATGTAGCTTCCTCAAAATTTATTCAAATTACTTCACAAATGCAACCTTCTACTTTTTGTTACAAATTTATCTAGATACAATGAAAAGGAAGCTACTACTCTCTAATTTATCAGCCACAACTAAAATAAACTACAACCCCTAAGTTTACCAACTACCACTGAAAGAATATCCAACCCCTAATAATTTTCTAACCACTACTAGGAGTAGCTACAACTTTCCTGACCTCTATGACTCATCTTTCATTCCATTAAACTCAAATCACAAAGGCCACGTCCTTACATAAAATCAATAAAATTTTCACTTCAAACACTCACCACAAAGCACATTTAGAAATATTTGATTACTGGTCAATACACCAGCATACCAACAACATCAATTCAACAAACATACTCACACACATTCACATTTTGAAAATTTGATTATACTTTTAAAGAGATTTGAGATGATAATTCTTGAATTAGAACCTTAGTTATCTCCAACTCCTCATTATGCATAAATCTTTATTTTTGTATTTGTTTTGCCTCAAACATGTCTTCTTAATGTGCTATTCAATTCTTCAAGCACTACTCACCTTTTACTACAAGAAACTATGAGTTTAAATGCTCAATATTGCTATTCTGAAAAATTTATCAAGCTTTAGTATAGATTTTCTAAATCTATATGAATCCAAATTTGGCCAAATTACCAAATAAGTTGTTATATATGCACATTTCCACTACATGCATTTCCAACTCATTCGTGCCTTTGATTTAAAAATTTAGTCCTCTGCTTGATTTGGCATAAATTCCAACTTTAAGTGTTGTTTACTTGTTCATGCAAAATCTTCAATATAAGCTCGAGTGATTACATAAAACCATACATACAACGAATGACTAGGCCCATTATTGTTAAGACTGAGGGCTTATCCACCATTATACACATCTGTTCCCATGGTCACAATGTTGGCATAGAACCTTGTGTTAGCCCATTCTATAGCTCTCAGTGTTTATTTCTTAGGAAAAACTATCTCTTGGAAAAACACTTGATGACATGCCCTTGACTTTATACTAAGATCATTTCCTCTGAGATCCTATTCATGTGTGTCCACCAAGCTTTCGCTGCGACTAGTGAAATTTTAGCCAGGATTGTCTGCCACGTCACTCTTGGAACATAATTTTTTCGATTAGTTTCCATTAGTATTGACATATCTCGACTTCTGACTTCTTGGAGGTTTCCTGCTAGTGCTTCCTTTAGGTTTTTTGGCATGAGTTTATTTTGGGATGTGTTTCCTCTGGGTTTACATTTCCCATGGGGACCATCACTACACTTTGGGACCAGTCACGTACTAGTCGGAATGAAATGTCATTGCAATCTATTATCCACTATGTCATAGTTAAATTTTTCCACGCATCATCGATAGTATAGAGGCGTAGGGGTCCCACGCATTGTTTTTCCTTTGAATTTATTTGTTAATATTAAAAACTACCAAGTTATTGAAAACTATTTTGTCTCATGCTACGAATCTCTGCAAGAAATCAAATGAGTCTCTCAAAAAATCCTTTGAGGGGTTTATTCAAAGATCACCCTTTTGGAACCCCTTTTCTCCAAGGACTTTGGGGTACACCTTCACATCATCGTCGAGAACCTAAGAATGGTTTCTCTTGAGGAACATTTTCTTTCCAAGAACCATCCTCAGCAAAATCTCAATGGAGCATCCTTGATTATCGTTGAGAATACTTCCTACTATAGCATGTATCTGTGGGGACCTCTACTATAGAGCTTCCACCAATCGCTACCTTTATGGCCTGCTAACATCCACCCAACACTTTCCCTCTTGATATTTTATTAGTCCATGGGGTCCATCCATGCACATACATGGGTGCCATCTATGTGCTAATTGTGTTGTGGAGCATCTAACTTTGAATTTTAACATCATACATTTGACTGTCAACAACTTTCAATCTGGGAGGTGTTTTCTGGACTTCAATATACAATTAGAAATATGTTTTCAAGCTCTGTCCATGTAAGTGCGTCCCAATTACACTTGAGCTGATATAATAAATTGAAAATGGCTTCAAATTTACTACACCTTGACCATTATTCTTGCACCCATCAATGCCTTCGTAATTATCTTCTTTGACTTTGCCATCAATGACAACGTATTTCTAACTATCTCCCCCTTTGAATTAATGGAACACCATGATAAAACAAACAAAACAATACCACACAACATGAGCATGAAAGTTAAAAAGGAAATTTTACTTCTTACACTTCTCCTATTGTGAATTTTCTCCTGCTACGATGCACTTCTTCTCCTTTTCTGAATGTTGTTATTGGTGGATTGTTTCTTTGTTGTGTTTCTCCATTGATGTATTTCTCCTTCATTGGTGTTCCTCTCCCCCTTCTCTTTGTTTGATGACATTCTTCTCCTTCTTTGGTGTTCCTCTCCCCCTTTTTCTTTGTTTGATTAGGTAGTTCTCCCCCTTTGAAATCAATGACAAAGAAGCTAATGTGCCCCCCTTGCAAATTTTCTCCCCCTATCAACAATCACCCGATGTCTTGTTGATTACGTGGACATGGAAACCTTCTCTCCATATGGTGAGTTAATTTTATCCATTGTTGGTTGTCTTTCTTCCTCTTGAGGAAGATATAGTGGAGGGAGGAAAGAGGAACTACTCTTGATATTTTCCTTAAATACTCAATTGGTCTCTTGGGAGAGGTTTGATGACTATATCAACTACCTGCTCGATTTTAGGTACATTCTCCAACTTGAAAATACTGCTTGCAACTTTCTCTCCTCCAAAATGGTACATGATTGGAATATGATTTGTATTTGAAAGAAAAAAGACATTCTTGGAAATGTTGATGGAATTTATACAATCATAGATGATTGTAATAGGTTGGTCATAGAATACTTGTACATCTCGTAAAATGTGCTTCATCCATAAGAGTTGAGTGCCACAAGAAGTTGCAGAGAGAGAAATTGAAGCTTAGGCTTCTTGCTCAACCATGAAACAAGATATCCTCCAAGAAATAAAGAACCACCACTAATTCTCTTTCAATCATCTACATGACCCTCCCAATCAACATTAAAAAAAATAGTTAATGAAAATTATTTACCTCCGGGATACCAAGGCTAATAGTCAATTAGGGCTCTGAGATATCTAAGAATTCTCTTTAATGCCATGAGATGGCTCTATCTAAGGGCTTCTTGAAATATTTCAACAATACCAACTACATGCATGATGTCTTGTCTTGAGGCTATCAGATATAAGAGGTTTCCAATAATAGATATGTATAGATCTTAATCCACTTCTAGTGATTCATCAGTCTTGTTGAGTTTGCAACCTATAACCATTGATGTCCTTACCAAAAAGAATTCATACCAAATTTCTTCAATATCTCCTTGAGATACTTGTTTTGTGAGAAAATCATTCATTTGGAGAACTGTGAAATCTAAAAACCAAGGAAATATGAAAGTCCTCCAAACATAGAGATTTGAAATTTGACCTTCTTATCAACTAAAAATTCACATGTTAGTTGATTGAATTGATTAGTATGTTAATAGATATATTTTGAAGATCATCATTCCATCCTCCAACCTTAAAACTATCCTTTTATCACATTAATTCCCATTTTTGTTATATTATACTTAGTAAGAGGAGTAAAAGGTTTTCGTCATAGTATGTGGCCTATTGTTGTTTAATTGTATGAAAAAGAATATTTTTTTTGGAAATTACAATACAAGGGCTTGATGGAGACAACCAGGAGATAATCTATGGGGCTTTTCCACCTCTTTACCTCCCTAACTCAGATTTGGATCACAATATCCTCTCTCAACAGTTTGAATTCATTGGCAGTTGAGTAACTCATAGTACAAGTGAAGCCCACAATGGACAAGATCCACATTTTGAGATCAAGGAGGGAATCACTCCTATTTTCAAGGGAGATGTTATCAACTACACATTTTTATAAATAAACAAGATGGAAATCTCATTAGGATTCAAATTTTTTATTCAGCTAGGTGCAACTATTGAGATTAGAACTTCAGATTTTCATTTTGAAATTTTAAGTGATGTATGAAACCTTTACTTTATGATAATTAAAATTTCATTATTGAGTTGCATCTAACTTACTTTCAGAGGGCTGAGACCCTTAGGTTTAGGCCCAACCCAGAGTCTTTGGTCCCTCTTTTTTACTTGTGTTTTGTTCTTGATCCAAATCATTTCTTATTTTTTTTCATTTGAGTAGGGGTTAAGCTATAAAAACCTGTGGTTGCAAGCTTCCACATCACCTCTCTTGTGGGAGAATGTGTGGAAGGATTCACAATCTTAGTCCAAAAATATTGTGCTTGTAATTCCTAGAAATAGACAAGTAGATGATACATGCAATTATGATGCTATTTTGGTGAATTATGCAAGATAAAGTAGCTTTATTTCTGCAAGTAGATTAGCCCTTATCCTTTCATGAAATGATTAATTAGCATCTACAAGTTGAGTAAATGGGATTTCCACTTTCGTGGCTAGAATTGGTTTTAAATTGTACTTTCATCAGCAAGATTTCACTATAGTTTAGTATGAGGAGTGGTCTCTGAGCACTTTGATCTAATGTCATGACTGAGGGTGGCATGAGTAGAATCAAATCTATTGTTCTGTTGTGGCCAGCAATAACCCCCATTCTTATTTAGTTTATCACTAATAATAAATAAGTGGGGACCCTTATTCAAAAATTTAAAAAATCAATTAATGCTTATATTTCCTTTTTCAATAAAACTTACAATAATAAACTTAGGAGAATACCCTCAAAAAATCTAAAAAGACTTAAGTTTTACGATAAGTTCAAATAAAATCACTTCTTAAAATGTGTTGCATTGCAAAAAGGGTAATGGATGCATTCCTACAAGCGAAATTCTAAAAGTGTGATTGTGATGCGAAATCACACATCAAAAGACCTTCATCACATCACATGCCTCAAACATCACTTACGCTAAAATGCTTTCAACCGCCAATATGTGATGGCAAATCTCGCAAATTGCATTTTGCAAAAAATACATTGACGGATGATTACCACACGCAACGGAATTGCGAGATTGCGATCGGCGATTTGAGATATTGCGATCTGTGATATTGCGATATTGCGATATTGTGAAGCAAATCACAAAATCGCCTTATCACAAATCTGCAGGGCCCATTGTTCGAGAAAGTTTTTTTCATAAAACCAAGGCCTAGTTATGCACATTTATGTTAATTAATGAGTTAGTTGGCAATCATTAATAAAATATGGTTTTGATCTTATCAAGGAGCTAGTTAACGTAAGGTGGTATATTTTATATGTTTTCCACATTTAAAGCTTTCCCGTCATGTTTTTCTTATCATCGTTCTCACCTAATTTGTAAACTGCAGGAACGAAGAGCAGAGAAGTATGCAGAGCAGAGTTCAAGATATTATTGGAAAGAAGGGTAAAGCTCCCAGCTCTGAAGATAAAGAGATGACTCCCTTGTACACATACACTACTTGTAACAAAGATGCTGGTATTACTACTTGGGAAGGCATGTATAGTTTACTTGAGGAAGAAGATCTCAAGGTAATGGAGGTTATGGCTACTGCAGGCTCACACAGGTCTTTTGAGGCGTCTATTACATATATAGCATGTTTGTTCTTGGGGAGGATAGCGGTGAGGCCCAAAATTCTTCCATATGCGGACCTGGTTAAATAGGTACTAGATAATGCTAATCTCATGTATAGAGAATTCAAAGCTCAGAACCAAGAACATATAAGTCATTCTTTCCACAAAATTTAAGCTTTATATCCTCTAACAAAAAGAACACAAGAGGTGAAAATCGCACCATGGAAGCTTGGATCGTGAAATGGAGGCAGTTTCCGCTAGGCGCTCGCAAGGCAAAATCCCTCGAGATGGAAAGTCTCAAATTGCTCAGTCACCTGTAAGCTCTCAAATTTGTAGGAAAAAAGCGCTAAAGACATAAGGAAAACTAGAACTCAAAACCAGTAGTATTTATCTTCAAATGGTATGTAAATATCTACCAAATGTGTAGCATCTACAAACAAGCTGGAGACAGAAGGCTCAAGAATGGGCAGAGTCAATCCAAAGGTTACCCAAGTTAAATTGGGATTCTTACTAGACGTACTTAGTAAAACCACACAGCCAATGCATGACTCTCAAATGTATCATCAATTTTGCCGAGAAGATGGCACCAGCTCATACCGATTCTGTTTTCGCAGGATAGCTAAAGTCAGAAGTCAGCCAGAAAAATCTCCTCAAGAAAATGTTGAACGCTTGCGACTTCAAGGAATAGATACATAGATAGTAAGTTATTAATTTTAGTTTTAGATTCAGTTTTAGTTTTAATTTTTCTTTATTTTTGCCTGAAATGAGGATGGTCATTTAAACCGCATCCTACATTTTTGTAATAAATTATTTTTAGAATTAGTTAGTAGTATTTAAACCCTTCTCGTGCATTTAGAGAAGGGTCTAGAAATTTATCAAAAACCTGTCCTCAAAACATGCACTTTTGCACCCTCCGAGGAGGTTTTGATGAATGAATGGAACAAGATTTATTGATATCTGCATTTAATATCTACTAATGATGTTGCACTTCTGTACTCTTAGTGGATGTTGGATTAAGAAGAGATAGATCATTATTGCTGGAGCTCATGACTAGAACTAGTTATAAATGGTACTTTCATCTCTTAATTGTGTCTACTTATGTGTTATGGTGATATTCATGTTCAGTTATTTATATATGAATGCTTAAATGCTTGAGTTAGCATTTGGCACTTTTGTACAGTGATAGCTATTTATTTATGCTTAATATATGAGTAACTTATTATGCGATATGTTTTTCACAACTATTTCATCTAAATTTTTATATGAAATGGTTTATCTTTATTGAATTCTTTTCTCATAGCAGTTGAATGATATTTATTACCAACTGTTGTTTGAAATCATTTTAGATCACATAACAGAAAGACTACATCCCGATTTAGTTAAGAATTAGATATTTCTGTTTATTAGAATACAATTGCATGTTGTTAGATTAGATTTAGAATAAAAATCATTTTACTTAGGAATAATTAGGAAAGAAATATCAATTCTCAACACACACACACATATATTGGGAAACTGGTCCCATATCCCTAGTCGGACCCACTATACCAAACAGAAAAGGAGCTGCTAACCAGGTTTCGGACTGGGCGGGTATCCGCCTTGTTGTAGACCCAATTTTCAGGGCTTCAACATATTTGGTGCTAGAAGGAGGGCCTAAACCTCCAAATTGTGAATGGAAATTAAGTCTAAATCTAAATACCATTTTGAGAGTAAATCTTCCTCACCATCTCCCCCAACTTCTCCATCACATTTAGAATCTTTAAATCTTGAGCAAGAAGTTGAAAAAACAACAACCACTGCCAAAAACCCTAACATTTCAGACAAATCTACTATTGAACCTCTTGAAGTTGAATCATTGATTCATAAGCTTCAATGATTTTCAATATCTCCTCAAAAATCTGATAAATCTCATGGTAGTGTGACTTCGCAATATAACCCTGCTCATCCTCTCACCAGATTAAAGAGCGAAAAGTTTGGTATTGAACCAACCGTGTTACCTCTACCTATAATGAAGAGAGAAAGGAAATCACCTAAAGGGTATAATAGTGAGTCTCTTTTGTCATCATCATCCATCTCAACTTCTCCACCATGAAGTCAACCATCCTCTCCTCCACTTCAAATCATCGTCCACCAGACCACTGGAACTTCAACATCTCCTTCTCAAACTTCTGGAACTGTAATATCCTCATCTTCCCAACCGCGGGGATCATATTTTACGCTTTCCTCTCTTAGCAGTTCAACGATGGCCCAAATGCCATGGAATAACCCAGGGGTAATCTTAATGCCTGCACCCTTGAGTCAATTACCAGCCCATCTTGAAAAGTGGCTGCCCAAGTTTAATCCTGAAACAGGCATGCTAGCAGAAGAACACATAAATAACTTTATGTTATCCATCAATCTCAATGGGGTCACTAATGAAGACGCTGTCATTGGGATTTTTCCTTACACTTTGTGAGGAGCAGCCGGATCATGGTATTTCTCATTACCATCCGGGTCTATTACTAGTTGGGATATCTTCCAAGAACAATTCTTGACTAAGTTTGGTGATCACAAGTCCACTGCGACATTAATCAATGACTTGTCTAACCTTAGGGTTGAGTCAAAGGAACCTATCAAAGATTTTAACTCGTGTTTTAATAAACTGTTGAACAAAATTCCTACTGCTTCTAAACCTAGCAAAGAAGTGTGAAGTGAATGGTACATCTCTGCTTTACCATTAAACATAACAATCTTCGTTGATAGAGCTAACAAAACAACTTTAGCTGACAATATGAAGGAAGCAACAATGGTAGAGAAACACATCATAGCTCTAGAAAAGAAAAATGTTGTTGAAGAACGTAAATCAAAAAAGGTTTCTTTCAAAGAAGATCCAAAGAAAAAACAGCCCAAAGACCCATTTGATTTAGAGGGATTGCAGAAAGTTCTGAAAACCATGTCTAACGAAATGGTTGACATAAATAAACAAGTAGCAGAGACTTCTTCTAAAAATCCTTACAATCCTTATAGAAGAAATCCTTCGACTGATTCAAAGCCTCCTAATGCTATTACAAATGCTGAAACAGAGGAAGAAGAAGAAGAAATTGCTACCGATGAACCTACCAATGAAGAAGAAGTTGTAGAGCTACAAGGTATGTGGGAATTCATCCTCCCTAATGAAGAGGATCAAGAGGCATCACCAGTTAGTACTAGAAGTAGAAATCAACTCGATCCTCCTCAACCTACTCCTAAGCGAAAGAGCTGAAGTTCAACGCCTAAGGATAAAGTCGCAACCAAGAAAATGACATCCAAAGTGACTCAAACAAGCCCAGTCCAAACAGATTCACCAACTCCATCTAAAACATTGATTATTTCAAATGAAATGGAGTATAATATCATAGAATACATGAAGAAGACTAAGGCTAACATCACTTTTTATGAATTGAGCAAGTTAGAAAATCAACAAAAGCTCCTTTTGAAAGAATTACATGTAGTACCAGTTGCACCTCTGCCTGCCGCTGTAATCTCGCAAGCTTTTCATGAGATGGGAAGACCTCCAAATACTGTGATTAATAAAGTTGATCCAAATGAAATCACTCTAATGGGAGGAAGGTCAAGATCTCATACTCTGCCATTTCTTCTTACTTATGAAATTTTCAATAAAAATTTGCATAATTATTTAGTGGATTCAGGAGCTTCATCCAATATCTTACCTAAATCGGTTTGTGCAAAGTTGAACGTTCAACCTCAAAAATATGCTATGCACATAGTGCATCTAGATTGGTGGCAAGTTGAAGTGATTGACGAATTAAATCAAGTTACCATAAGGTTGTCATCTAATCTGAAGGTATGTAAAGTTATCGATATTTTAGTTGTAGACATTCCAGAATTCTATGGCTTAAGTCTTAGCAGGGATTGGTCAGAAAAGCTTCATGGATACTTTGCAACCGATTTGCCGCACATGTGGCTCCCTTAAAATGGTAAACCTAATCAGATAAAGGTTGAGCGAGAAAGACATCAGAAATACATAGTAGAAAAGTTGGAAGGAGAAAATGAACCAGTAGAATATAACAATAATATAATTGGCAACTATTCTGTTGATTCTTTCCTAGGAAATTTTAATGCTCACACTTCACCTTACTTAGAACATTCTGTTTTATCTCAAGTAGAAAATTTTTCTCAAACAGATAGTTCTAAATGTATTAATTTTATAGATAATCTTGTAAATAAATCTTTATTTTGGAAGTTATTTTTTGACGATTCTAAGTCTAATGAAGGAGCAGGAGCAGGATGCATATTAGTTAGCCCAGAGGGAAACAAAATTATGATAACTTCTAGATTCGAGTTCAATTGCACCAATAATACTATAGAATATGAGGCTTTAGTCCAAGGATTATACCAAGAAATCAGATTAGACATGAAATATCTACAAGTCTTCAGAGATTCTGAAATTGTTATGAGACAAGTATGGAATACTATACATTGTCTATCAGGTCATTTAAAGCATTACAAATCTTTAGTACAAGATCTGACTGAACATTTTATAACATTTAATATTTCATCAATTCCTAGACTCAAAAATGCTAGTGCTGATCTCTTGGCAAATGTAGGTTCCAAGTTTATTCCCTCAAAAGACTTTAGCCCCGATAGATTTTCAATCGAATTAATCTTTAGACCCTCGATTCTTGATAACATTACAAATTGGAGAATTTTCAACGATGATCTTGATATTGTAAGCTTCCTCACCTCTGAGGGATCTTACACCAATCAAATAATTGATGAGGACCAACATGACAGACAATTACAACAAGATAGCACTAACAATGCTATGCCAAAATTAGTAGTCAACTTAGAAGATCTATATGATTTGAAAGATCGATTCAAAATATCTACTAATTCAAAGATTCAAAGTTCAACTCTGAACTATGAATTAGTAAATCTAGGAATTGATACCAAGCCAGAGAATATCAACCTAGGCCTTGGCCTAGCTCCTGAAGAAAAATTAGCATATGTTCGCCTCTTGAAACAACACAAAAGTGTCTTTTCTTGGAACTATGATGAACTTAAGACTTACGAAACTTCTATCATCCAGCATACTATCCCAATGACAAACGATGAAAAACCTATCCAGCAGAAGCTGAGAAAGATCCATCCTAATCTAGAAAACCAGATCAAATCTAAGCTTAATAAGTTATTGAAAGCCAAAATCATTTTTCCCGTACGACATTCTCAATGGGTTTCCAATATGGTTCCCGTTAGAAAGAAGAATGGAGACATTAAGATTTGTATTGACTTTTGAAATCTTAACAAATCCTGCCAAAAAGATAATTTTCCTTTGCCTCCTATGGAGCACATATTGCAGGCAGTTGCTGGATCAGAATTAATGTCCTTCTTGGATGGTTTCTCCGGCTATAACCAAGTTTTGGTCCATCTCGATGATCAATTAAAGACCACATTTAGAACCAAATCGGGTACTTATGCCTATCAAAAGATGACTTTTGCTCTGATCAATGCTGGTGCCACATTCCAAAGGGCCATGGACATTGCATTTAAGGGATTAGTAAACAAATCAGTAGTAATCTACTTGGATGATATAACTGTATATTCCAACAAGCGAGGCAATCATCTCAGAGATTTAAAACAGATCTTCCAACGGTGTCAAAGGTATGGAATTTCACTTAACCCAAAAAAGTCCTTTTTGCATTAAGTGAAGGAAAACTTCCTGGATTCATAGTGTCAAAATCTAGAATCCATATTGATCCTAACAGAATCAAGGAGATTTCTGAAATACCTTTGCCTCATAACAAGAAAGCTATGCAATCTTTCCTTGGCCAGATTAACTTTGTAAAGAGATTTATTCCAGATTTTTCAAGAATTGTATCTCCTTTACAAGCAATGACTAAAAAGAATTCAATCTTCAAGTGGGGCCAAGATGAATATGAAGCATTCAATTTGATAAAACAAGCGATTTTTAACGCTCCATCTTTAGCAACTCCAAATCTTTCCGATTCTTTTATTTTATATACATTTGCCTCTGATAGTTCGTATGTTGCGATACTCACTCAAGCAAATCAAGACAAGGCAAAAGCCCCAATTTCTCTTTTTAGTTCAAATCTACAAGTGGTTGAGTTAAATTATTCAGAAGTAGAGAAACAAGCATATGCTATTTTCAAAGCAATAAAATATTTAAGACCCTTTTTGCTGAAAACCCATACAAAGATCATAGTATTGTTTCTAGCGGTAAGAAATCTTTTAGTACAGAAAAATGTGGGTGAGAAAAGAGCCAACTGGGTTGCCGCATTACAAGAATATGACGTTGAAATTAAACCAGCAAATATTGTTAAAGGCCAAGGATTTTACAAAATGCTAGCTGGAGCATCGCTTATTTCCGAAATTCCATCTAGAGAGATACAAATGTACGAGGTAAGCCTAAATGATGTTGATTCATTATACGCTGATATCATATTTTATCTAAAGAATGGATATGCCCCTTCAAATCTCGATTATACAAAGAAAAGAGCTTTAAGGTTGAAGGCTAAGAAATATCAGCTCATGAATGATGTACTTCTTAGGATGAATTATGATTTTGTTCTCCTTAGATGTCTTGAGAAATCTGAAGCTGAAAAGGTTTTGCAGGAACTCCACGATAGACCAGCGGATGGAAATTATGCTGGAGATGCTACTGCTCATAAAATCCTCCACGCAGGCTATTACTGGCCCACACTATTCAAGGACGTGCATATCTACGTAAGGAAATGTGAAGTTTGTCAAACTGCTGCTGGGAGACAAAAGAAGCCATCATTACCTTTGCAGCTAGTGAACATCGAACAACCTTTTGATCAAAGGGGATTGGATATAATAGGTGAGATCGTTCCTCACTCTTCTAAACAGCATAGGTATATCCTTACAGCTATAGATTATTTTAATAAATGGGTAGAAGCAATTCTTCTCAAGAGAGCTAATGCTGAACACATCATTGATTTCATAGATCAGTTCATAATCACTAGGTTTGGTTTATCCTCTGCTTTAATGTTTGATAATGCATCATATTTTTCTGGCAATACTATGACTGAATTTTCACTCAAAAGAGGTTTTAAGCTTAAATACTCTGCCAATTATTACCCACAGGGGAATGGGTTAGCTGAATGTACGAATAAAAACTTGATCAGGATCATTAAGCGAACCATTGACCAAAATCATAAGAATTGGCACAAGTCTTTAATATATGCTTTATAGGCAGACCGAATAACGCAAAAAGCCTCTATTGGCACTTCTCCCTTTAATTTAGTTTATGGGAAAGAAGTGGTTCTCCCAACTCATCTAGCAATTCACTCTTTGGCGTTAGTTCAATACATTGATGAAACACCAACTTCTTCCTTACAACTAAGGCAGCTACAAATCCTTAAGCTAGAAGAGTAAAGAGAACAGGCTAAAATAACTCATGCTCATCACCGAGCATTAGTAAAATCTTCTTTTGACTCAAACATGATGTCCAAAAAAGACTTTCAGATAGTGGATCTAGTTTTAAAATGGGACAAGTCTCATGAGGAAAAGGGCAAACATACGAAGTTTCAACGAATGTGGCTTGGCCCTTTCAAAATCGCATAAATCATAGGCCCATCTACCTTTATGTTACAAGATTTAACAGGAAAAAGAGAATCTTTACCTATTAACGGGCAAATCCTCAAAAAATACTTTCCATAGGAGATCATTCTTCTATTTTTGTAGATTAGTTTTTCCTTTATTTTCATAATAAAACCAGTTGTAAATGGTTACATTTGGAATTCACGAAAAGGACAAGTATTTCTTTTAGATTTTGTTTTTTCGCTTGTATAAATAGAAATAATATAGAATGTTGGTCATTATTATTGAAAGATACAAACAAAGAGATATAAGCCTGAATATGATACTAGTTCCAACCTTGTAAATTTTGATAAAAAGCAACCTTTAGTGGGACTTTTTTTTATATCAGTCAAATGAAAGGTATCAATAACAAAAAAAAGATTCTTTGTAGAAAAGCTCTTTCCAAAAACTCTACCATTGTCATCTAGAGCTACTCTTAAGGAAACAATGACTTCCTCCCCACCTAAGGAATCACAAGCTTCAGGGAATAATCCAATGATACACTTTAAACTTAAAGAATAAGAGGTCTCATCACGAGCTGACTTATCATGATCATAGATATTATAGCTTGCTGACTTTTCCAAAACTACATATCACAACAGGCAATGACTCAAGATTGTCAAAATACAAGTGGTCTCATCACGAGCCATCTTGTTCAGCAAATCTATAAATCAAGTGAGTGGCACTGTCATGATTTGGCTACCAAACCAAGGCATTGGTCTTTAAGGATTAAAAGAAAATGAAAGCAATAAGTGTAGATATGGATTTCTCTTTGAAAATTGTACATTTCCCCAAGTGGGATACAGGATCATTGCTAGGTAACAGGTAACCCTGTCAAGGCTATAAACGCCTGCTGGCAGCAAAGGCTCTACCTATGACAAATGAGCCTATTTAAAACTAATTTACAGAGAAGCCTTTTTTTTTGTCTCTATAAACTAAGTAGTGACTGATATAGATACAATGACCAGCTCTAGGAAGTAAATAAACAAAGTTGACATAGAAGAAATAAATTATCATTGATAGCTGAAAAGCATAATGTATTTTATCTTTCTATAATAAAGTTTTATTTTCTAGAAAAAATTCTATTTTGGATGTTTAGGAAATTCAAAAGAAAGGTAGAGATAATTGGTTCTTCCAAGTGAATCGCCAATTGTTGTGGCTAGCAACAACCCCCCTTATTTACTTTTATCACTAATACTAAATAAGTGGGAACCCTTATTCAAAAATTTAAAAAATCAATTAATGCTTGTATTTCCATTTTCAATAAAACTTGCTATCATAAACTTAGGAGAATACCCTCAAAAAATCTAAAAAGACTTAAGTTTTATGATAAGTTAGAATAAAATCACTCCTTAAAACACGTCGCATTGCAAAAGTGTAATGGATGCCTTCCTCCAAGCGGAATTCTAAAAGTGGGAAATTGCAATGCAAAATCATGCATCAAAAGGCCTTCATCGCATTGCATGCCTCAAACATCACTTACACTAAAATGCCTTAAACTGCCGATATGCGATGGCGCATCTCGCGAATTGCATTTCATAGAAAACACATTGACGAATGATTACCACATGCAGCGGAATTGCGAGATTGTGATTCGCGATATTGCGATTGGCGATTTACGATATTGCGATCTGCAATACTGTGATATTGCGATATTGCGAAGAAAATCGCAAAATAACCTTATTGCAGATCTACAGGGCCCATTGTTCGAGAAACTGTTTTTCATAATACCAAGGCCCAATTATGCGCATTTATGTTAATTAATGAGTTAGTTGGAAATCATTAATAAAATATGGTTTTGATCTTATCAAGGAGCCAGTTCACGTAAGGTGGTATATTTTATATGTTTTCGCATTTAAAGCTTTCCCGTCACCTTTTTCTTATCATCGTTCTCACCTCATTTGTAAATTGCAGGAGCAAAGAGAAAAGAAGTATACAGAGTAGAGTTAAATATATTATGGGAAAGAAGGGTAAAGCTCCCAATTCTAAAGATAAAGGGATGACTTCCTTGTACACAGACACTACCTTTAACAAAGATGCTGGTATTACTACTTGGGAAGGCATGTATAGTTTACTTGAGGAAGAAGATCCCAAGGTAATGGAGGTTACGACTACTGCAGGCTCACACAGGTCTTTTGAGGTGTCTATTACAAATCTAGCATGTTCGTTCTTGCGCACGATAGAGGCAAGGCCCAAAATTCTTCCATATACGGACATGGTTAAATAGGTACTAGATAATGTTGATATCACGTATAGAGAATTCAAAGCTTAGAACCAAGAATGTATAAGTCGTTATTTCCACAAAATTTAAGCTTTATATCCTCTATCAAAAAGTTTAGAAGAGGTGAAAATTACACCAGGGAAGACCAGATCATGAAATGGAGGCAGTTTCCACTAGGCGCTCGCCAGGAAAAATCCCTCAAGATGGAAAGCCTCAAATTGCTTAGTCGCTTGTAAGCTCGGAAATTTGTAGGAAAAAAGCACTAAAGACAGAAGGTAAAACTAGAACTCAAAACCAATGGTATTTATCTTCAAATGGTATGTAAATATCTACCAAATGTACAACATCTACAAACAAGCTGGAGAGATAAGGCTCAAGAAAGGGTAGAGTAAATCCATATGTTAACCAAGTTAGATTGGGATTCTTACTGGACATACTTAGTAAAACCACACAGCCAAAGCATGACTCTCAAATGTATCATCAATTCTACCGAGAAGATGGTGCCAATTCTTACCGATTCTGTTTTCGTAGGACAGTCTCCTCAAGCAAATGCTAAACACTTGCGGCTTCAAGGAACAAATACATAGATAGTTAGTTATTAATTTTAGTTTTAGATTCAATTTTAGTTTTAATTTTGCTTTATTTTTTCCTGAAATGAGGATGGTCATTTAAACCGCATCCTACATTTTTGTAATAAATTATTTTTAGAATTAGTTAGTAGTATTTAAACCCTTCTCATGCATTTAGAGAAGGGCCGAGAAATTTATCAAAAACTTGTCCTCAGAACATGCACTTTTGGAGGTTTTGATGAATGAATGGAACATGATTTATTGATATCTGCATTTAATATCTACTACTGATGTTGCACTTCTGTACTATTAGTGGATGTTGGATTAAGAAGATATAGATCATTATTGCTGGAGCTCATGAGTAGAACTAGTTATAAATGGTACTTTTATCTCTTAACTGTGTTTGCTTATGTGTTATGGTGATATTCATGTTTAGTTGTTTATATATGAATGCTTAAATGCTTGAGTTATAATTTGACACTTTTGTACGGCGATAACTATTTATTTATGCTTAATATATGAGTAGCTTATTATGCGATATGTTTTTCACAACTGTTTCGTCTAACTTTTTATATGAAATGGTTTATCTTTATTGAATTCTTTTCTCATAGCAGTTGAATGATCTTTATTACCAACTGTTGTTTGAAATCATTTTAGATCGCATAATGGAAAGATTACATCCCAGGTTAGTTTAGAATTAGATATTTCTATTTATTAGAATACAATTGCATGTTGTTAGATTAGATTTAGAATAAAAAGAATTTTACTTAGGAATCATTAGGAAAGAAATATCAATTCTCAACACACACACACACACACACATATTGGGAAACTGGTCCCATATCCCCAGTCGGACCCACTATACCAAATGGAAAAGGAGCTGCTAACCAAGGTCCGAACCGGGTGGGTATCCCCCTTGTTGTAGACCCGATTTTCGAGGCTTCAACATGTTCATATAGCACTGTCACCTATAAGTTTGCACAGACCTTGGGTTGATAATTTGAGTTGAAGAACCCTTGGGAGTTGTAAAATTCTTGGTGCAATATGAGGGCTCACGACTTTTTGCATTATTCTTGGGGAGGTGTCTAAGTATATGTTGTTTCTTCTTTAGCATCCCTTTCTGTTTTGCATACAATTTTTGAAAAAGTGAAAAAACAAAATCATGCATCATAGGAGTAGGGATAATCAAGGAATATTCTTACCAAAAACCCCCACATCCTGAACAAGTCAACCTTCATTCTCCTTTGGTGACAGTGAGCTTCCCTCTTTGACTGTGCGGGAGTTAGAAGACCCTTTACATGAGAAACCTGAAATTTTTGAAGTACCTGTTGGAAAGATGAAGAACCCACCTCACCTACCCAAACTATGGTTGAACAGAGAGACAACTAGGTTTTCCCTATCAGAGAGACTAATGGATAAGCTAGAATGAATAATATAAGCCCGAATTCCCTTCCACACTTCGATGGCTTAACCTTTGAGGATCCTAACACCTTCATGTTTGAATTTGTTGTTGTTTGTAGGACCTATGACTATGCCCCTAATGAGAAAAATATGATGTCATTCCCCTGTACCCTTAACAATGCAGCCTTGGGCTGGTTTATGGGTCTTCTTGGGGGTAGAATCACTACTTGATCCTGAATGCAACATGCCTTCAATATCAAGTATAAGGACTATTGGTCCAAAGAAACAAATGAATAAATATCTAGGATGACTCTTGCACTTGATGAATCCCTAGAGGACTATGAGGAGAGATTTCAACTCAGTTTTCAATTCTTCTATCAATTATCCTATGACTTCATCAAAAGTATATTCAAGAATCACTCTAGGGCTACAAGGAAGAAGGGTAGGGCTAGTCAAGTCTTGGTTAGTTCCTCTCCCTCCACAACATATGTCAAGAATGAGATAGGGAACATGTTGGAGGATTTCAAGAATGAAATGTTGCATACCTTTGCATTGCGAATGGATACCATGAAAATTAAAAGAAAGCAGGAGGAAGCAGATAGGGCACTAGCTATTTTTTTTGCTAGATGCACCAAAAGACATCCTAGGAACGAATGCCCATTGAATGCATAGAATTTTTCCCAGTTTGTGAAGAAAATCACGCGACAAAAAAAATCTCCTCTTTCTGAGGACTGAAAGTTGTATACTAAGGGGCAAAAGGTGGGTCATAGGAACTTTTCTTCATTAATCAAATAGGACCTCGAGGACCTCGGCCATATCAACAAGAAATGAAATGTGCACATTATTCTTATTACAATCCAAACCATAATGCACCTTTGAAACCTTGGTACTCTTCCACTCATACATAATGGGCCACAACTCCTTCTTGGCCTTACGCTCTTCCATAGCCTCAAGTTTCCAACCATCCTTTTCAACCACATCCACCCTAATATTCTTAATGGGGCAACCCATCACAAGGGCAGAGGCCTCAAGTCAATGAGGTTCCTGCTTTACTGCCTCCACCCCAACCTCAACCACATATCACTCATCCTACTCCACCTAAGAAACATTAAATGCATGCTCAACCCAATCCAAACTGGAACAAAAAGAAAGCATAAAAAGTCTATATTGGAGACACATCCTATCTTGCTTATGTTGTGGAAATCCAAGAGTCAACCTTCGGTCTGGGAGAATTGAAGAATTTGTGTGTTAAGATAGCTATTCTCCAAGAGATTAAATATGTTCCCATATATAATAATCTTATCAAGGAAAAATGTTTCAAAATTCCTAGGAGAAGAAAAAAAGACACCCCCACCATAAATGTTGTTGGGAAACTATCTGATTTAATGCTTCGGAGGGTGATCTTCCTGAAATACCTAGACCCTGGAAGCCCAGTAGTGTATGTGAACATTCATGGCATTATAGTTCCTAATACCCTAATTTATCTTGGGGCTGCAATCAATGTGATTATTAAGGAAACCATGCTAAACCTAAATCTCCAAGGGTCTTTAACGAATACCAGCACAGTAGCTCCTGAGGGAATTGTTGAAGATATTATGGTCTTCATTGACTCTTTGGAGTATCCTACAATTCGTTTGGTTCTCCAGCCCAAAACCATGTTTAATGGTTATCCTTTCATCTTAGCAAGACCTTGGTTGGCCACTGTTGATGCCCACATTAGTGGTAGGGCTGGGAACATGACTCATTAGAATGGACATTTATCAAAACAAATGGTATTGTATCCTTCTCCTAAACCTTCTATTGAACATTACATACCCTTGTGTTTATAAGAGGAGGAAGAGGATGGATTGTATCACACAACCCCCTAACAAATATGCACTCTAGATGCTATTACAAGAGGGGGGAACCCATTGAAGATGACCTCATTTACCATATCCTTCATAACCAACCTCCCACTCCCATACCAATTGATGAGTTAATGAAATAATCTAGGATTAGTCCTTAGAATAACTTATGCCCTATTAAATCAAGTCCAGAACATTTCAATATTGTTGAGTTTGGTCCATCCATGACTTTAAAGATCAAATTCTATAATGTGTTGAGGCAACACCTAGATTCTTTTGTTTGGGATTATAAGGAAATCAAAGGTATGCATCCCTCAATTTTTACTCATAATATTTACATCAAGGAGGTATGCAAGCCTATTTGCCAACCCCAGAGAAGGAGGAGCCCATCTCTATGGGCATTGTGAAAGAAGAATTACAAAAACTACTTGATGCATGGCTCATATAACCAATGTCAGATAATGAGTGGGTATCACCTCCTTTTTTAGATCCCAAGAAGAATAGGAAGTGGAGAATATGTGTTGATTACTGGAAAATAACAAGGCTACAAAGAAGGACCATTTGCCTTTACCATGCATTGACCAAGTCCTAGATGGCCTTGTAGGGAATAAATTTTTCTCCTTCCTCGGTGGATTTAGTGGATACAACCAAATCAAGATAAACCCTGGAGACCAAGATAATACAAATTTTACATGTCCTCAGGGTAGCTCTTCTTATAGATTTCTTCCATTTGGTCTATGTAACATCCCTACTATTTTCCAGAGGGAAAATATGATCCTTTTTGCTTAAATAGTTCATGACATTGATGAAATATACATGGATGATTTCACTCATGGATGTGAATATATCTCCAATATTTACAAGGTCTTGAAGAAGTGTATTGAAATTAATCTCCCATTTATTCCTGAGAAATGTGAATTCTTGATGAATGAGTGGACTGTCCTTAGCCATTCCATACCCAAGAAAGGGATACAGGTTGACCCAAACAATATTTCCATCATCAAAAGGGTCCCTACCCGTCAAAAGAAAAGAGATGTGAGGTGTTTCATAGGATCAGGTGGGTATTATAGGAGATTCATCACATACTTTAGTAAAGTGGCTTCACCTTTGTTTGTATTATTGGCCAAGGATACATGTTTTTGTTGGACAAGAAATTGTCAAGAGGCCCTTGAAGTGTTGAAAGGAATGTTGGCCACTGCACCCATCCTTAACGGTACCAACTGGGAATTGCCTTTCAATATCCATAATGATACATCAAAAAAATTTGTGGGATTAGCCTTAGAACAAGTAGAAGATAAATTTCCTTATTCTATCTATTTCATTAGTAAGAATTTGTCTAAATCCTAGTTGAGTTACACCATCATTGAAAAACAACTACTAGTTGTAGTATATTCTTTCAACAAATTCAGACACTATATTAGTGGGTATAAAACTTGTCTTCATATTGATCATGCAACCATTAAATATTTAATGAATAATCATGAAGTCAATGTTAGGATAATTAGATGGTTGTTATTATTATAACAATTTGATTTGGCTGTTATTGACAAACCAGAGAAATAAAATGTGGTCACAGATTTTTTGTCCATGCTAACCTTTCCTATAGGTAATGAGCTCATGGTGGATGATCAACTTCCATATGAACATTGATTTTCCATCTCAGTTCCTTCTCCTTGGTTTTCTAACATAGCTAACTACTTCGTTTCTGGAAATCTATCATCCAGAGAGAAAAGAAAGACTATAAGGAAAATCTCTCGTTTCACTGGATTGGGGGAAATATTTCCAATTGGGACCAAATCATATTTTGAGGATATGTGTAAGAGAATAAGAGGCCTTTGAAATTCTCTCAAAATTTCATGATGGACCTTGTGTGGGTCATTTTCCTACTAAAAGAAAATCCTTTAGATTTTTATGGGCTGGTTACTACCCACTTTACATAAATATGCAAGGAGATACACCACTAGGTGTAATCATTGTCAACAGATGGGAAAGACCATACCCAAGGATTAAATGCCCCTATAGCCTCAAGTGACCTTAGAGCCATTTGATAACTAGGACATAATAGGTACATTATTACATGCATTGATTACTTCACAAAGTGGGTCGAGACAAAGGCATTCAAAGAAACAACTGAGGATGAAGTGGCTGAGTTTTTAAGAGAAAACATCTTCTACAATTTTGGGTATCCAAGGGAGGTAGTCACTGATCAAGGAGCACAATTCACATCAAATCTGATTGAACATCTCATGAGGCAACACCATATGAATCACAACACATCTGTTGCATATCACCCTCAATAAAATGGGCAAATAGAGGTCACAAACAAAGCATTGGAGAGCATCCTCACAAAGGTTGTTAGCAAAAACAACAAATATTGGGTAGAAACACCAGTAGAGGCTACTTGGGCCTACATCACCACTAGGTTCACTCCATATGACTTGGTTTGTGGGAAGAATATTTTTATTTCTATTGAGTTTGAATAACACTTTCAGGATGGTAGCTCAGTTGGACTTAGACTTCACTGCATCACAACAAGAAATGTTTCTCCAACTTAATGGCTTAGAGGAGTTTAGGATGCAAGCTCTCCTACACACTAGATTCATACAACTACAAAGGAAGGTCTGGCATGATAAGCATATCAGGGAAAATACTTTTCAAGAAGAAGATTGGGCCCTATTATATGATTCTAGATCCAAATATTTCAATGAGAAGCTAATGAGAATATGGTTCGGTCCATACGTAGTAGAAAAGTTTCATGAAAATGGATTTGTCTAGATCATAACCATTGATGAGGAAGGTATTCCTTTACCTGTAAATGGTTATAGGTTGAAACTATATAGAAGACCTCTATCCAAGGAAGAATTTAATAGTTCAATCAGTAGAGAATTAAATGTGATTGTGATTTTCATAGCTTCCAATCCACAACATTCCTAAAAATTTGAAAAAATAAAAATAGAAATAAAAGAAGGCCTAGATGAAATCCTGTATAAGGCATATACGCCAAACTCTAGGTTTGAAAACCTCTCTAAGGTAGCCTAGGAGCAAAAAAAAGAGAAGAAAAGATAAATATCCCGAGGTGAAAATGTCCTCTGAGGCATGTAGGGTAGGAATGCAGGTTGAAAAACACCATAGAGGAAGCCTTATTGTCTAAAAAAAATGAAAATAAAAAAAATAAAAATAAAAAAACAAAAAGGGAAAAGAGGAAAACAATGAAGAAGATTAAACCATGTCTACTAACCTTTCTCTTCTTTTGCAGGACTGCAGACAGTGGAAGATTTCATGGCTATAGGAGAAAACATACAAGCTCTCATCCATCCATATGACTCATCTCCATAATATCCACTCATATAACCATTTCTCTCCACCATCCAATCAAAAAGAGATTCAAATTTCACCTCCTCACTATGATGCTAGAGGAAGGACCTGTATTGCTACAAGAGGTCTTGTAGTGCTGCAAGAAGTGTCTGTGAAGATAAATGAGTGCAATCCAATGAGGATAGAAACCCAAAATACTATTATGCCTCGAGTAAATGATAAAAAGGGTCCTCCAATGTTTTATGCATCATCCATCCATCACCCGTCCACTCAAATTCAACAAAACTTGCTCAAATTTTCGACTTTGTCCTACCTCGAAGAAAACAAAGAAGCCACTATTTTATATTTCTCCAATGTTTGAACTGATTCCTCATGACACTAACCCTATCCTCATGGATTTTCATCATCTCCCTCAACACCATCATGCAAATTTAAGTCTTCAAGGGAGGATCAAAAGACTACTACAAGAAGAAAAGTCATGCTTTAGCAACTTGTGCAATCACAAAAGAAGTCACTGATATTTTTTTCTACTGCCAGAAGGCATGATGGAGCCTTTTCTCACACCAAGAAGAGACACATCATCCCTAGGAAGCCTTCCCACAACTATCAATAGCTTGGACATCAGAGAGGCACCTCCACACACAAGGAAAAGTCAACAGTCAAGGTATCATCGTGTATGAAGACATGCATAAGAAACAAGTCAAAGAGTCAACTCCCTTGATCATAATATGGCCCAGATCCAACATGCAACCATCTAAAACAATTTGATCAACAGGTAGGCTCAGGTATGGAAACCCTAACCTCTTTTATATGCATAAAATGACTAAAATGTGTAATGGTCAAGAGTGGTGTTTTAATAGGTTAGAGGTGGTTAATGAACTTGGCCACCCTCGGTTAGTAAAATTAAGTTTGTGTTAAGTCACCCATGCAACGTGGAGACGTCAAATCAAGATGAGGTGGTGTCCTCAAAGAGTGGGGTGAGAATAACAAGGAGAGAGAAATGATTACAAGAAGTGTGGACAACAATAAAGAAAAGGAAACTCGTGTTAATGCCATTTCACTAGAGAGCTCCGAGATTTTACCCAAAAGAGGATATTATGTATTGGGATCGATTTCATTTTCACCATCACTCATTCCAAAAATAGGTACAAGAACGACGAGCTATTGTATCAGACCACCTAGGGTGCCACTGAGAAGTTTCGAACCCTATTTGCAAGTGCTATAAGAGGAAGCTATAGGCAAGCCTGCAAGTGCTACATGAGCGATGAGAAAGAGCTACAAGAGGAATTGGAGGTGAAAAAGGATCTATAATGGCTTGAAATTGTCTCAAAAACATCATGAACACACATAATTGTTTTGAAAAGATTTAAGTTACACCCTCCTTCCTTGTAATAGACAATTGAGTAGTAGGAGGTCTTTTGAAAATTGATTTGGTTAAATGAAGAGAACATTACTTTGGTTGATATCAATTTGAGCACCCTTCTCCCTCACTACCACCAAGAAACCTAACACTGTTTCACCCCTGAGATTGTTTAAATTTTTTCGAATTCCACACCTATATAGCACCAAGGAGGAATAATAGAAGAAATGGCGGGAGGTTTTGATAGAAGAGAAACCCCAGACACGAAGAGGATTCACCAGCACCCACCTGTAGTGGACATCTTCCAAAGACACCAATGGTTGGGTTTCTTTGAGCTGTTAAAGGGGTATGATGATGATATTTCTCATGAATTTTCCACAGAATTACATTCTCAAAAGGAAGAAAATGTCGCTACTGTGGTTAGAGGGTTTTCCATCTATCTCAGTCATGAAATGATAAGCAGTGTGACCACCTTACCCCTAGGAATTAAGTGGAGAAAAAAAGGCAAGGTAGTGAGTGTCATATGTAGGAAAAACTTCTTCATTTCAAAAGAGAATTTTGTAGAAGATAAGAATGGAGTAATAAGAGAAACTCTACATTAGCCTTGGGATGTGGTAGCTTATCATATCCTCAATTATATATATTTTGGAGGGAGATTGAGTGTGGTTTATTCCTACCACTTGATATTACTCCATGAGATGAGATTCAAGGAAGAATTGACTCTCCCTCAAAGGATTAGTGTTCCCCTTTTCCTCCTACAATCAATCATGGAGATGAGTACGAAGGCGAGCAAAGGAAATAACTAGTGCTTAGCTCACCAAGGCCTCATCAAATTAATAGTGATGGATTCATTGAGCCACTTGAGGGTCCCTATCCTATGGACTAAATTTGTGGACATCGATAGGGATACTTTCATAGAAACCCACCTATAGAATTGGAGGTAAAGAATGAAAAACAAAAGTAGAATAAGGAGAAAAAATAGAGGAGGAAGATGCACCAAAAACATAAGAAGAGGAGAGAAAAATAGAGGAAAAATAGGCATCGAAGATAGAGGAAGAAGAAGAAGAAATTAAAGGCGAAGAGGGGGATAAGCAAGTAGAATAAATAGTGATCCCTGGGGAGACTTCTAAAACCCAAGGATTTGAGTAAAAACTAAATCAATCATCTATCTCCAAGGGATATTGAACAAGAAGTAGCTGGAAGATTGGCTGCATTGGTCACTCATGTCAAGCCTAAGAGGAAGTAGTCAAGACAAGGTCCCATATATCTCAAAACTAGGAAGAGCACCAGAATTAGAAAAGGGAAACCAAAAGCTCCTACAAACATCCCTATTATTATTGATGAATCACCAAGTAGAAAGGAATAATTAAAACCCATTCAAGGAAATATTAAGGAGGCCATTCCTCCTAAAAGAAAAACCAAGTAACCTATAACATCTGTAGGTAGGCCCATCACTAGGTCAGTGACATTAAAGAATTCAAGGACACAAGTTGCCTTTGACAAAGTAGAAGAGAAGCTATAGGAGGAATGAGAGAAGTTACAAGAGACACAAGGTTTGTTATAGGAGAGATAGGGTTTGCTACAGGAGGGGCATAGTTTTCTATAGGAAGAACAAGGAAAGCTACAGGAGCATGAAAATGACCTACAAAAGGAAGCAACCACCTCAAAGTCATTTACAAAGGAACTACAAGAGCTCTAAGAACCTGACCCACAACCTATCTTGGGGTCCTACTACACATTTATTTAAGGAAGGATTATCCCTGAAAAATCTACAATCCCACTCCTCCATCAGCTAGAGATAAAGAAAGGTAGAACCCACAGGTGGATGCGAATTTCCAAATCCAAGAATGTGGAAGATGTGGGACTCATGGAGGAGAAAATCATTGAGATGGGTAAGGAATTAAGTGATTTGAGACTAAAGGAGTATATTATGAAGGATTAGATATAGGGAGAAAACATAAGGTTGAGAGACATTTTGTAGGAGAGAGAAACACAACTTTCCACCATGGCAAGTCTCACTATGGAATCCCTGCAATGCAGGCATCCATAAACATCTTATGCTCTCTTCTTCAAATAATAGTGGTTGCAGTTTCAAATAAAAAAATCTAGCACAATATGGGTCTCTTCCTTTTCAGGTCTATAGACATTTTATTGAGCTTTGAAACCAAACTAATATGGAAGATAAGGCAAAGTTAGTTGAATTCTATATGCATAATTTTACTTTGATAGATGTAAATGTTTTGGATCCCAATTCAAGATTGGGAGACATGCAGCTAATGGGTTTATCATCTTCGTTTACTCATGAGGAGACAAGGGCTGAAGAGGTGAAAAAGGTAATGACAAAGGAGGAGAAGGAAACCTTGTATATAAAACCAGATCTAGCAAGCCCTAAGGCTATCATCAACAATCATATCATCATCTCCAATGATCTTACTTTAGCACCCAAATACATTTCTACCCAAGAGAAATCCATTTTTCACTTTGAAGACACCTTGAGAATGTTGGGAACAAAGACTCTGCAAGCTTTCCAGAGAATATGGAATGCCTTACCCCAAAATATACAAGTCAAGGAATATCACTCTCCTAAAAGGGTAAGGAATGGCTTGGATAGAACACTGTTGTACAAGAGAATCATGCAGAGGATGAAATTGAGTGCATAGGACTCAAACTCATTCCACCCTTGCTTCTAGGCTTACAAGAAGGAAGAGATGAAATATAATAGCAAAGGGACTGGAGTGAGATAGAAACAAATGAAGGTTTTTACCCACAAGAGGGCAAACCGTTTGAGGAGCCTTGGGATGTCATAGAGGCCACCACGACCATGAAATATATTCACATGGATGACTATGTTTCTCAGAGGATGAGAATGCCTTCAGTAGGGGGTGATGACTAGTCCCCTCAATAGGTATATCTTGAAGATCATCATGCCATCCTCCAGCCTTAAAAGTATACTTTTATCACATTAATGGTTGGGAACGGGATCCCCCAAGGACAGTTGTGGGGCTAAAAGCCCATGTTTTGGGTAAAGTTTTGTAATAAAGTTGTAAAGTCTCCGCACTTTGTGGTCACGAAGCGCGAAGGTGTCATGAGTAATAAAGGGTTGTCTGTCCTTATTTTGTAAAGTGAAAAGTCAGTTGTAAAGTCAGTTGTCTGTCCTTATTTTGCGGACCATGGGATTGTATAAAAAGACCTAAGTAAGTAAGCTCTAAGTAGGTAATAAATCTTTAGTGAAGAATGGAGTGAAGGGTATTGATAGTGAAGTCTACGTGTTTCGGGTCCAAACATAGGTAGAGGCTCTACAACTGAGTGTGCAGAGGCATATGGTAGATGTCTGAAACTGAGTGCGCAGACACCTACAACTATGTGCACATGGCGGCTAGAGTTTGTGATAATCTGAATATATCAATAAATAGAAGTATTCCGTAATTCATGTGTATTTATTTCCTGTTAATACATCTTCTCATATTGTGTATGGATTTCATTTACAATGCTTATGTGGTGCGCGAACGTATGTAATTATGTTGGTAAATTGAACGCAAGTAAGAATATTTGTTTACGTGGTGCTAATTGTGAATGTTTAGTAAGTTAAGAAAAACACTTAAGATAACTTGGTAAATGGTGCAATACATTGTTATAGTAGAGCGAAAGTACTTGGACCACAGGCTAGGGCTGTGCGAAGGTCAATCGTACTCTTTCACGGAGGTACTGAAGGGCGAAATAAAGGGCTAGATTGACAAAGCTTGAGAGCTAAGTGACCTACGTGAAAGCAGGAAGAGGGGGTATAAACCAACATCACGACCATCTTAGGGTTCAAAAACTTGGTTCCAGCATCACCCCATACAGCTTCGGGTGAGACTTCGATCCGCGGTCCATGGGCTGATGCCAAAAGGGCTAGTAGTGTAGGGATTTGTTTGGCTAACTAATGCTGAACCTGGGTCAATCTCCACGCAGCCAGCAAATGGTTCTATTTCTAGGACCGGAATCTCCATAAGAGATGTGTGATGTCATATCACTGGAATCCAACTAAGAAAGTGATCAGAGACTTGTTGGATAGGAAGATTCACAAATTCGTAACATAGGAGAACATAAATCTGCGACTAACAAAGGAACAGTGGATGGATAGGTACATATATATAGAAATTCATGAGATCTATTTATGTTCCTTTCTGGTTGAGTTATACGAGTGGATCGCGAAGCTAGCAGATAGCCAAGGAAGGTGGAGACTTTATAGTCCTATTGTCTGGACCCTGAAGTTAGTACAGAGACTAGAAGCCTCTAAGAATGAGATCACCCACGTTGTTGACCATTGGCTCAATCAAATCATAGGAGGATTTGTGACTAAATTCACAGTCGATACCTTAGTTAACTACAACAAGGCAGAGTGACACCTTTTCAAAGGTCCACAAGGTAAGTACTTGAAGTCTTTGAACACCTGGATTAAGATGTTATTGTGCGAAAAACAAGTTATGCAACTATCTTGATCTTTGGAGCTACGTGAAGTGGGAAGACTTACAGGAATGAAGGAAGGAAGGGTCCTGAAAATAGTCCATTGATTTCACCTCCATTAGGGGATGAAGAGGGAGTAGTGCAGGCTTCTTTGTGAAGTGAAATTCAGTTGATAAGACAAGGATTCCTGCGACTGCCACCTTCAGCCACACCACCTTCGACTTCACCACCATCACCTGCAACTTCGCCCATACCACCACCACCTCCATCACAGTTCAACATGGCAAATTTAGTGAAGCTACCTTTCTTTAAAGGCTTGGGAAATGACGATCCAGACTAGTTTTGGTTCATTGTGAAAGCTTCACGGGAAGCTCAAGGCGTTACATATGATCACATGAAGGACGCAACACTGGTTAGTGCTTTGTAGGATCACGTGCTAACTTGGTACATTAAGTACTCTAATGATAACCCAAACTTTGGAGTGGCAGACATCTAGACCGCACAGAAAAAAGAATTCATTAGGCCTAAATCCAAAGCATAGTTGATTATGGGGTTCAAGGAAATTGTGATGAAAGTAGGCGAGATACCTTGGGAATTGGATCAGAGGTTGAAATGTAAAATCTGTGAAGCTGATATGAACTTAACAGATGAAAAACACTGCGAGTGGTTCGTGGCTTCGGTCTTGCCACACCTAAGGGTTGCGCTATCACAACAAAATATTACGACTCAGGTAGAGGCCTTGGATATTGCAATGAGACTGTATGAAACATTGATGCAATATCTGAATCTGGGGGCTCGACAGATCCATGTGCAGTTGCAAAATATTTTCCTTGAGATGCAAAGTTTGAAGAACGATAGAATAATTCGACCAGAGGTGCGCAGAGAGGTATGGTGCCTGAAATGTAAAGGTCAAGTGCATGACAAAGACCATTGCCCAGCCTTTGCAATATATATTGCAGGAGGAAGAGTGATGCCTTTGAGGCCGGAAGCTTAAGCAGGACCAGGTGTGGGGCCTACGTTGCGCTACGCTATTTGTCAGGTAGCAGGAAAACATGTGACGGATAACTGTCATTTGTTGTAGAAGTTTGTAAAAACACCGCAACAACTGTTCTACAACTTTTGTAGGTCAGTAGGACATGATGAGTGCAATTGCAGAAGATATGAATTGATGAGGGACAGAACACCCACCTATAGGGTTCAGGTGTACATGCGGCCTCCTGACCAGAGCGCAGGGATGGTGCGAATAGGCTTTCAGGGGCACAGAAGAGGCCGAGGCAATGGAGGACCTGGCCGAGGTCAAAGACAACTAATTTGCTACAATTGTGGAGGACCAGGACACTATGCCCATGATTGCACTAACCCAACATGTCCATTGTGAAAATATTACACTATGTTTGATCATGAAATGAAGGACTGTCCTATGCTGATAGAGAGGATACGTGATAAAGGGGTGCTACCACCCTAGCCAACTCAGAACCTGTAGATGATGAGGTCTGAGCCTCGTGAAGAGGATCCAAATGTGATTATAGTGCTCTGAAGTGGAATTGCAATAGGAGATGATAAGAAGAAACAACTGAAAGAAAGCACGTCGGTTCAAAAAGCTTCAACGAAGGAGGCTGAATTTGATTTGGAGCATGCACGTGAAACATTCATGGAAGTAAAGAAGAGCTTCGCTAAGGACTCCACCTCAGGGAACAAGGATAAGATTGATCGGGATATAGGCCCTTCTATGCTTACACGTTTCTAGAAACCTGCATGAAGCTGCTTCACAATAGCAAGTTTCTGAAGGGATTACAGTAGCTTATAAATAGATGCGCCAAAAACACTCTGGGTGAACCGCACTTGGTATGAAAGATTGGTAAGCATAAAGCAAGGACAAGATGAGAAATGAGACTGACCGAGAAGATAGGAGAATATGAAATGGATCAGGTTATTTTGGATATGGTGTTAAACGCGGATGTCCTACCAAAGCAAACTTGGGAGCAGATGGGAAAACCCACACTGCAGTGGTCTATGATTCAGTTAAGGATGGAAAATTAGCAGAAGATCATCCCCATGGAGTGGATACAAGGGGTGACTATCGATATTGAAGGTGCGAGTGCGTTGGCTGACTTTGAAGTAATAGAAATTGTGGATGACAACAACCCCTACCCTACGCTCCTTGGCATTGATTGGGATACTGATATGAATTGGGTAATCAACCTAAAGAAGTGAAATATGATTTTTTAGAAGAAATCACTCTGCGTAATAGTACCCCTACATCCCACTCAAGGATCACACTATACTAAACCAGTCTGCGATTATGAGAGAGATGATGATTTGGACTGTATATATAAGATAACAATGCGAGACCAATATTGGGTGAATCTGACAATGGATGTATGAATTACATGGGATCGCGAGGTTCATGCACCTCAGACTCTGATGAAGAATTAGAATGTTCGTAGAATCACTTGCATGAATTAACCACACTGAGCTGTAACATGATGACCCAGTTGTTGCATTGTGTATTGTCAGAAGTGAGAAATCTGCCCACATATGATGGCTAGAATGATGTAGATGTATTTTTGGATGCATTTGAGAGGGAAGTACTAGAAAAGCAGCACTTCCAATCTTTGGACTAGGCACTGCGTGCTACGCTCACAAGATGGTGGGGTACGCACAAAGGTAGCTTTGATGTTTGGCGTGAGTGTACGAGGATAATGAGGACACACTTTGTGAAGCTGAAGATATGAATAACAGAAAAATATGACAAGAAGGATGATTCATGTGCACACCTGGCCAAATGCGCGTAGTCTTATGGAGCGAAGCCCCAACTAGAATGGGTGCACTTGTTCTGTCATACCTTAGGTGTCATCCTGATGAACTAGTACTTGGAAACAGAGCTCTACCATGGTATAGGTGAATGGGATATTTTACGCGAAGGATTCATAATGACGTTCAGCTTTGAAGATGGGTTTGACTGTATTGACGAAGTGCTACAAGAGATGAAAGTAGCAATATTTAGTATACTATAGGATCCATTGGATATGATTCAATCTGATTGGACTACTCAACTAAGTCACACATTGGAATGCTATAACATGACCACTGAAGAAGAAGATGAGGATCCATGAAAGACTAACATCCCTGAAATAGAGGGTCACCGTGAGGTTGAGGGACCGCAGATTGAGAATCCTGATATAACTGTGCCACTGAAAATGAAACAAGTAAGTATTGGTACGGAGGAAGAACCCAAATTCACGAAGATTGGAGATTACTGGGATGATGCGATGGTGGATAATGTTGTTGAATTGCTTCACAAATACTAGGAATTATTCCCTACCAAGTTTACGGAGCTAAAAGGGATAATAGGAGACATGGGTGTTATGAAGATCACGTTAAAACCCGACGTGAAGACGGTTAAGCAAAGACCTTACCATCTCAATCCGAAGTATAAGGAGAAGGTCCACTTAGAGCTAGACAAGATTCTCGCAGCTGGCATCATTGAGCCTATAGAAGAATATGATTAGGTAAGCCCAATGGTGGTATAGGAAAAGAAGCAAAAGGATGAAATAAGGATATGCGTAGATCTCAAGAAGTTGAATGATGCTTGTGTACATGATCCTTTCCTGACTCCATACACTCATGAGGTGTTGGATAATGTAGGTGGCCAGGAAGCATATTCCTTCACTGATGGGTTCTCTGGGTACCATCAGATCAAAATCGCACCATAGGATAGAAGTAAGACGACCTTCGCGACTGAGTGGGGTTGTTTTCAGTACACTGTAATGCCTTTCTGATTGAAGAATGTGCCTGTGATTTTTTTGCACGTAGTCATTACTGTGTTCAAGGAATTTATTCATAAGTTTCTAGAGGTGTAATTTGATGACTGGACTGTGTTTGCGCTGGTAAAACTCCATGTGGCAAGTTTGCGCCTGATGCTAGATACCTGTCAAAGGTACCAGATCACACTCAATCTGAAAAAGTGCCTATTTTGTGTTCCTTTTGGGACTCTATTGGGTCATGTGGTTTGTAGATAAGGACTAATGATAGATCCCACGAAGATCATGGTGACACTTAACCTTGAAGCCCCGAGGAGTGTGAAACAACTGAGCGCAACCTTAGGACATACTGGGTATTACAGGAAGTTTATCAAGGGCTATGCCCAGATCACCATGCCTATGGAGAAGTTGTTGAAAAAGGATGCCACATTCTGTTGGAACAAGGACTATAAGAAAAGCTTGGATGTATTGAAGGAAAAGATGGTTACCGTGCTAATTTTAGTCTTCCCAATTGGAAGAAGGAGTTTCATGTACATGTCGACACGTCATGTATAACACTGGGAGCAATTTTGACACAAGTTGGCAGAGGAGAATTGGATCATCCTATAGCATTCATAAGCAGAAGGTTATTTAAGGTTGAGAAGAACTATTCCACCACTGAGTTTGAGGGGTTAGCCATGGTATACACACTCCAGAAGTTTAGATAGTATTTGTTGGGTTGACATTTCAGGATGTACACAGATCATTCCGCACTGAACTACTTGGTCAATAAGGCTGTGTTGATGCGGAGAATCTATAGGTGGTTGTTATTATTCCAGGAGTATGATTTTGAAGTCATTGTGAAGCCTTGATGACTGAACCCAGGACCAGACCATCTATCGCGCATCAAAACAGGAGAAGAGCCCACTAATTTGGAGGAGGGATTGCTTGACGGGCAACTATTTGTAGTGCACATCGTAGATGGTCATTTTGAAGATATCATACACTTCCTAATGACTGGAACTACCCCGAAAGGATACACTGTCCAACAGAAGGATTTAGTGGTGTGTGCGATAGAATTCTCTGTCATTGCTGGGCATCTATACAAAATGGGGTATGATGAAATATTGCAACGATATGTACCATAGTTTGAAAGAAGAAATATCCTCATGGATGCTCATGTGAGCACCGTGGGAGGTCATTACACTGAAAGAGAAACCGCGCAGAAGATTCTATACACAGGGTTATGGTGGCCAACCCTCCACCAGGATTCAAAAGCTTTCTGCAAGGCGTGTGATGTATGCGAAAGGATAGGTAAGCCATCATGGAGGGATGAGCTGCCTCTACATTCGTAGATGACGTCACAAACTTTTGAGAAATGAGTGATAGATTTTGTCAGACCCATTCAGCCCCAAGGGAAGAAGACGGGAGCATGGTACATTATCACTAGGACTAAGTATTTGACTCGATGGGTGGAGGCTCAACATGTGAAGGATTGCACAGTCATGACTACTGCGAAGTTCCTCTTTGAGTATGTATTGAAGCGATTTGGGTGTCCAAAGATTTTGATGAGTGATCGCAGTACGCACATTCTGAATGAGATGATCACCGTGCTAATGGAGGAATTCCAGGTATATCACCAGAATAGCACGCCTTATCACATATAGGCTAATGGAATGGTGGAACCATTCAATAAGGTGTTGGAAACTGTGCTGACCAAAGTTTGCAATGCTTAGCGAAGTGATTGGGACCTACACATACCTGCAGTACTATGGGCCTATCGGACGACATGCAAGAAGTTGACTAGACAGACACCCTTTAGGCTTGTATTTGGCGTTGAAGCAGTGATACCCATGGAATACATTGTGCCTACTATGCGCATAGTAGAACTCACAGTATGATGGATCATGGAGCACTAGAAGAAAGGCTTGCACAGCTGGCTGAGCTTGAGGAAGAGAGATTTCTGGCTGGATTTCACCAACAGGTCCAAAAGTAGCACGGAAAAGCATGGCATGATTGACACATTAAGTTGCACACCTTTAACGTAAATGACCTGGTTTTGTTATATTACAGTAAGTTTGATAATTTTCCAGGGAAGTTCAGAATGCCTGGTTAGGGCCCTATGTCATTAAGGAAATTATTGACGGTGGAGCGGTTCAGTTGGTTAAATTGAATGGAAATCCCTTCCTAGGAAAGGTGAATGGAAGCATATTGAAGTCATACATCAGTGGTCCAGCCATGTGAATATATAAGGGTAGCACAGTCTTAACACTCAAGGCAACTGAAAGGAGGCGTGAGACTATAAACTACACTGCTCGGGTTGGGGAGCTGCGCGATTAGAGGATTATGCGAAGCAAGGAAGTGTCATAGTGTACACAACAGTGCGAAGGGAGTTGTGCTACGTAGGGATAAATTATGTAGGTTGGTAGGAAAGTGACTGCTAAAGTCACTGTTCATGATTTGACGGTAGAAATGCGGTGAAATGGAGTAGGCAACCGACATTTAAGACAGAATTTATGGGTTAGATCCTTGAAAAATTGCCACCAATATGGCATTAAAGAAGCTAATGTGGGGGGAACGGTCGGATTTGAATTCAAAATACCCTATAAATTACATGTGGCTACCTAGCGAAAAACACTTGGCATTTTGAGAATGGATTTGTTGAGCTCCTAGGTGCACATGAACTGAGAATTATTGAAAGCTCTGGTAGTGAGTTCGGTGTTTGAGAAATTACCATAGACGACACGAGCATTATCTAATAGCGTCATGTTGACACCTACAATAGATATTGACACCAATGCAGTGACAGTCGAGGAGGATATTCCAGAAGTGGTTAGAGAGGCAGAAGAAGTTGCTCCAGAGGTTTCCAAAGCATTAGCGGAAGTCCTAAAATCACCACGGACACCAAGGCCAAAGTCGACCCAAACAAAGGAGAGCATGAAGGATAAAAAGGGAAAGTAGCCTACAATACTAGTGTGCACATTTCCGAGAAGAAATCCACCGAATGACAAGACCACCGCATAGAAGAAGGGAAAAGCCATCAATTTGGAGCCGAAGGAGGAGGGAATAGAAGCTATCCCAATGGATGATGAGGACTTGGGGATAGATGTGGATGAAGTTGAATCCCACGGAGCTGACCCTATCACTCGGTTTCTTGAGTACATCCATTTGCACAAGGGCAAGACTAAGGTGCCAAAAGATATTGATGAGAGAAAGGTCCCCTTGCAAACACCTCTGCATTCAGATGAGATGGTCTTCGAAGGACTGTGCTTAGGATGGTTTCCTCTGTTAAAGCTTGAAGAATAGAACCTAGATGACAATGATAAGTTCCTGCATTTAGCAACCAAGAAGTGAATGTGCTGCATTATTGACACAACCACTAGGATGACCACATTGGAGCTACGGAAGTGGCTTAAGGGAGTAGACAAGGTAGGTTTCCTCAACCTGCTATGGGTGCCGCAATACAACCACACCTTGATTACAGTCTTGGTCATCAAGCAGCTGCTATGCTTGGTGCATGATGGATGTTTGTGGCTGGAGGAGCCAATACCCATCATCGATAGATTGATCCACAGGATCACACGATTTCCTTACATAAGAGAAAGTTCGGCCACGATATTTGTCACACGGAATCTATCAAGGGTGCGGACACGACTGACCTTCCTAGAAGTCTAAGACATTCTAATGACAAACAAGACAAAATGGAGTGATCTTTCTCTAAATACACCTTTTACAACATGAAAACTACAAGTGTTTAGGCTTACCTTATTCCAAAACGCTGTTGTTGAAGTCCGTTCTTGACGATCCGGATGAGCTCCTCCTTCAAGTCAATTCCTGCAACCACAAACAATCAAACAATTACCAAGCACTTGCATTTCATATAATAAAACATATATTCAACATGCAGACCAAGGAACACATGAAATAACTCATTAACACAAGCTATTGAGAAAAATAAACCAGTTTGTATTAATAACGAAACAAAGAAACTCTTACAACCTGGCCTTGGTGTTGTGCAAGTTCCTCCCAGGGTCCATCAAGGGTTTTCCTCTACTTTGACAAAGCTCACCCTCTCCCAAGTAGAATCAAGTGAAGACAATCTCTCCTCACAAAGGTTCTAATGGAAGACCTAAATCCTGCAGCATTTACCCAAAGAAAATGTATAGCTCCAACCTCCTCTCCTTCTGGCTCAATGCCTTTATTTATAGTGCTGTAAAGAGGTTATTCAGGTCCACTATCAATGGGATCATCCCCCTCTATGGGTGGGATAGCTCCCTTATTGATGGGATAAGTTCCCCCTTAATAGAGATACATGAACCAACTGGAGGCGCATCCATTTCATCAAACCGACCTCTAGAATGTTCTAGAAGTAACCACAAGTAACTTTTTCAAGATAAAACTCGCGCATTTTGCCTTTTACAGAGGGACGCACCTGTCCCTTAACATACAGAGCGTCCATGGACGCAGATTTTGTGAACATGGTCAGCGTCCCCGCAGGTAAGGCTAGAGAGAACCTGCGACCCCAGAGATAAACATACTTTTTACAAGACTTTCTCTCTTCTTTGAGTTTGAGATGGATAACAGAGGCATGAGACTTGCCTAAGAGGGTAGCATGACTGTTGATTTGAGCCATACTAACTGTAAGTAGTCAAGGTGACATTTTTTAGTGTAACAGATTGCCCCCTAAAGTGCGAAGCCTGGAATAGAATAGGGTTTTGTAATTCTAGGAAGGGTGAAGCGCTTTATCATTTCAAGGATTGCCTTGTGGATGGCCTGGTTGGAACCTGCAATTTTCAACACAAAATACATGGATAAGATTATATCATCACTGAGGTAGGCATTCCCATACTCAGATTCAAAACTTTAACTAATGGACTAACTATTCTGATACAGGAATGATCTTGCAGTACATCATTTTTATAGACTTTTGTAGACACAGTATGGACGCAGCCATCTGTTTATGATTAGTCTACATAGATAATGAATACAAAACTCCTCGCAGCCTGGATGGTAAAAACTAGATCCAGGGTCTTCACTTCTACTTCCCGAATTGGTACGATTCTAGCCATGTGATTAAATGATTCGATGTCGAACATGGTAGAAACCACTTGATTACCAGTCAATGATGTAAACTGTTAACAAGCGTGAGAGAAACCACCAGTAATGTCAATGGTTCTCAAAGTACCAAGCACAACCCGTGAAATGTGAATAGATGTTTTGATGTCGAACACTTCACGGAATCCTCTGATCGAAAGTCAATGATGTAAACTGACGTCAAAGGCGAGAAACCTGCCATTGATGCATGCAGACTTCAAGGTACTGTCGATTCCTAAGTCATCTTTCTAGATAATGTGTCGATGTCGATAGAAAGCGACCCGTTGCAGGCAAGCCCGCAACACGAAATCATTGTTCAAGTTGAAGAAATGTTGCTGTAAGGACTGACTCAGGGATGGTCAAATGGATGACAAGTATTTTGCAGATGAAAGTTTTTTCTTGCAGACCTCTTGAACACATAACGACACAACAGATGGCTTGGTGACGAATAACTCAAAGTTAACCCCTGGAACCCGGTTAAAGACTTTCAAAGTGATTTGGTCAACTGTGAGGTAAAAGATTTCCCAACCCAGGTGAATGAAAAGTGTCGTGTTCAAGAGCGGTAATAAAGTTTCTTCTGAGACAAAAGGTGACAAATAGGTTCATTCTTCTCTTTTTTCCCCCACCATTTCTGGCAAGTACCTCTTTATTTTTAACAAGCTTGAGGAGGATAACATATGCTTGATTATAAGCTCATCCTTCGGACGAGTCCAACCTAGTTTAAATTCGAACCCTAGGAAGGAGTGGTTCGTTCCTGTTTGTAATTGAACAGGTCCTCTACTGTAAAAGTTTAACGAGCCCAGTATAGGAGAAACTCGGCGTTTTTCATTTTTAGAGAGTCTGAAAAAACTAAAGGAGACTCCACGTTGAACTTTTTCGTATATTTGTGTCCCTCAAGCCCGAAAAAGTATAAAATAATACCTGGGGGAACCGCTTGATCTTGCGACCAAGGAGTACTTTCATAATAGTGTCGTTAACCTGAAAAGTAAAAAGCGATCAAGGACACGTCGTTTTATTTCCTTATCGAGTTCGAAACGACAAAAACCCGGCAATCTTTTCCTGATTTTGCGGTCAGAAAAGAGCTAAAAGGGGACCGTCTTTTAATTCCGTTTTAACGAGTGAAAAAGAAACACTCGGCGATCTTTTCATGTTTTAGGAGTCAGAAAAGGGCTTAAAAGATGACTCTGAAATTTTGTTTGTGAAAAATTACAATTTCCCTCGAAATCCCTTTGTCCTGCACAAAAGCGACACATTACTCATACCTGTTTAAAATAGGCAAAAATACATTCAAAAACATCTTTTCATGGTAAAAAATGAACTAATTCATCCAAAAAACCTATAAAAAGACCTTTTACCATGTCATTTTTACCGTTTCACTGTTGAGGTTGAAAAAGGAGCTTTTGACAAGAAACTTCCCGTGGTCGCTGCGGAAAATCTGACCGTTGGAATCGAACGCCGTCTCATCCAGGTATTTTACACATCCTACTCTGCATTTCTATCCGTTTAGAATCAATTTTTAGGTTTTAGTTTCATTTTTTGGGGGGGTTTTGGTTTTGGAATGCGCCTCTCGGCGGACGCAGGTGCCCTTCGGGTGACCTGCGTCCCCCGACTTTTTCTCATACGGGAAAACGGTCGGAAGACGCAGCCCGCCTTCAGGCCAGCTGCGTCCGGGCGCCCTGTGCTACAAAGCCGGGGTGCGTCCTCCGAGAAACGCGCATTTCAAAACCCCAACTCTCTCAAAAAACCACCAAAAATTCCCAAATTAATTTCTAATTGCTATTTTTGATATGCAGGGCATTAATCATGTTAGACTGGAGAGAAAGAGAGCATGTAGAGGAAGATGAAGCTGCAATAAATCATCAACCTTCCCTGGATGCCCTAAGAGCATGCGGATTATACAAATATTGGACCATACCGGGCATGAGGGGCCAGGTAAGATTCTTGGAATGGCTGGTTGAGCGATGGAACGTACAAGAACAATGCTTTTACATAGGAGGGCACCAGCTCGAGATAGAGCCCTCGGATGTATACTTTCTCACTGGCTTGCCAAACAGAGGTGAGCAACTCAGTCTTGCGGGGACTAGGCCGGGTGGCCAATCCCTTGATAGTCTCCGCGAGAATTGGTGCACACCTGGGGCTCACCATTCAAAAGGCATAGAGATAAAACACATCACTCTACCGGAACTCAAAGTCATAGCGTTCACGGTTACCAGAATTTGCGGCGCGGCCGCTTTACACATTGCTTCCGGATCCCAAATGCGGATGGCAATTGACTGTTACCAAGGCACCATTTTCAACTGGTGTGAAGCTGTGTCGGCTCATATGAAGAGCCAACTGACCAAGGCAAAGAACGGACGACTAAAGACTTTTGGATATGGGCCTATAGTCGTGAGCTTTGCCTTGGAGAGAATTCCAATGCTGATCCCTCAGCAACTCACTGTTGATATCTTGGGTCCCCAGCAGCCAAAGCTGATACGATGGGTTGCGGTGATGGCCCGGCATCCTGACGAGGGCGCGACAGTAGTTCGATTCTCAGATAGTTATTTTGACTGGTTAGAGGGCCAGCTTTTTGTGATACAGGACTTTCCGTATGCCGGAATGGATTTCAGAGGTGATCCGGACATGGTTCTTCCACAGGGAGAACAATGGGACGACAGAGGTACTTTTTATTTTCACAAGTTTTCTAGTTATGTATTTTTTGTATTTTTTATATATATCGTCTCAAAACTAATAGTAAATCTTTCAAAATGCAGATGTTGGTCCACAGCGTCCAGCCAACCTCCGGCCTTATGATAGACTACATCCAGCTGCACCGGTACCGGCCCCACAGGATGCGACAGCAGAAGTACTAGCTGAGTTGGAGCATGATCTAGAGCGTCTCACGGCAGATATACCTGAGACTACTATGGACGACATTCCTATCAGGCTTCAGCGCTTCGTAGTCGCGGTCCCTGGACCGTTTAGGAGATTTTTGCGTAAGGTAGCCCGCGCAGTGGTGTCGTACAGAGAGCACCACCAGTGATTGACTAGTCACTTTTGTAGTCACATGTGACATTTTTGACTTTTTGTACTATCATTTTGCCGATCATAAGGTGTTTTAAACCTATGATCGAAGACGATGTATATATTTTTTGACACACTTCTATCTATATATATCACTATTACCGGCTTATCTTGTTTAACATATGTGATGAAATGTTTTTAAATTTACTTGCATGATTATTGTAAATGTCTGTCCAACATTCGAGAAGCAATTGCATCTGCTAATGTATTCAAAGACCTTGGAATATGTTGATATTCAATGTAATCAAATTCACGTTCCAAGAGACGCACTCTCAAAAACAACCTTAATAACACAGGATTTCTAATGGCATAAACTCTATTAAGCTGTAATACAACAAGTTCAGAATCTAACCTCACTATCAAACGTCGAATTCCAAATGAAATAGATTCGGATAATAATTCAACCACTGCACTGTATTCTGCAATGTTATTCGTTGTTTGACCGAGGCTTACCCCATGCATAGAAACTAACTCGTCAGAGGGCGAATAGATAACCCAAGCTGCGGAAGAGATATTCCGTGTATTACGACAAGCACCATCAGCAAATCCAATGTATGTTTGGAGAGGCGTCGACATCTACAATATCAAGAGTAAAACCAAGATAAGCCAGAATAATGACGAAAAACCACACTTGCTAAGCTAAGCACACTGACTAAACTAACACACTTGCTAGCTAGAAAGAAAATCTAACCTATCTAAAAATTTCTCCATACCCATCATTTTAAGCATAATACCTCTTTAGGTAAAGTCCATTTCTGGGTTTACCCAAAGAGTCCCCATCAAAATCAACTAACTCATAAGCCCCTTTTGCTAGCTTTCGCTTTACAATGTAGGGCCCATGCCACATGGGAACGAATTTTCCGGCACCTAGCTTATCGTTAGCTTGATCATATAATAGTACTAGGTCTCCTTCCGAAAAACTTCGAGGGGTTACATTTTTATCGTACTGAGCTTTCATTCGTTTCGCGTGAGTCTCGATAGCTAAAGTAGCGTCACGTCGAGTCTCATCTAATTTAGCCAAGTATAATAACCGTTTCTCCTCTTCGGAAGTAGCTGGAAGTAATTCGACAGCCATTTGAAGTGATGGGATTTCGCATTCAATAGGTAACACAGCTTCTAAGCCATAAACTAGCTGGAAAGGGGTGAAACCTGTTGAATTTTTCACTGAAGTTCGATATGCCCATAGCGCCGAAAATAACATGTTATGCCAATTCGTTCGATGGATACCAATGATCCGTCGAATCATGATGACTAGAACTTTGTTGATTGACTCAACCAAACCGTTGGCTTGCGGATAATAAGGAGTAGAGCTATCGTGGCGCAAACCAAGCTGGCTTGTAAGCTCAGTCATCATGACGTTTCGAAAATGGCTCCCATGGTCAGTAATGATTGCTTGTGGGACACCAAACCTAGTTATGATATGATTGAATACGAAAACTGCAGCTGTCTTGCCGCTTGCGTCGAATGTAGGCATCGCCTCGGCCCATTTTGTAAAATAATCAACCGCGAGGATGATATACGCATGCCCCCCGGCCGAGTGAGGGTTACAAGTAATAAAGTCAATGCCCCATTTGGCGAATGGACCAGCGGCAATTATAGGGTGGAGAGGAGCAGGTGGAGCGCGCATCTTTCGATCAAACACTTGACAGTTGTGGCATGTTCTGACAGCAAGGATACAATCTTTAAACATAGACGGCCAGAAATAGCCAGCGCGCAACACCTTCTGAGCTGTGGCATACCCAGACATATGACCGCCACATGCTCCAGAGTGACAATCATTCAAAACTCTCTCAGCCTCTTCGTGAGTTAAACAACGTCGAAAAACTAAGTCTGCCCCCCGGCGATAAAGTGTATCTCCAATAATTCTGTATTGCTGGGATCGAAACCGAATTTTTCGACGGTCTTCCTTGGAAGCTTCAGGCCGAAAGGTTTGGGTTTGGAGATAGATGATTATATCCCCATACCACGGATCTAAAGTGCTAATAAGAAACAAAGATTCGTCCACAATGGACTCCTCTGCCACAGTCTCTGTGTCAGCACTCGGGAAATCACACATCAATTCCGCAAAAACTAAAGATTTCTTAGACTTGGACTTCTCGAACTCCAAGTCGAACTCTTGCAGGATAACAATCCATTTAGAGTACTTGCCCCCTAGCAGTTGTTTTGTCAAAATATAAATCATAGGGTTGCAATCCGAAATAACTGTAGTCTTGCGGAGAAGAATGTAGTGACGAAAACGCTGGACAGCTTGAACGGCTGCCAGGGCCAATTTCTCCACATGCGAATATTTTAACTCAGTGGGATTTAAGGTTCTACTAAGATAATATATCACATGCTCTGCTTTGAATTCATCTTCTTGAACTAACACCATTCCAATGGTGGAATGCGAAGCTGCGAGGTATAAGAAGTAGTCCTGGTTGTAGTTGGGAGGATGCAATAACGGTGCATGGGTCAACGCGTGTTTTAGTGCATCAAAAGATTGTTGGGCAATCTCGTCCCAAAAGAATTGTGCGTTCTGTTTCAACAACCGTGTAAAACCTTTAGTGACCTCGGCGTAGTTTGGGATGAATCGGCGTAAAAAGTTCGCTTTCCCTTGCAAACTTTGGAGTTGGCGCAAACTCGAAGGAGGAGGCAATTTGATGATAGCCTCGACTTTCGAGGGATCGACGCGAATGCCGGCTTTTGAAACAACAAATCCCAGCAATCGACCTGTTTCTATACAGAAAACACACTTGTGGGGATTCAACCGAATTCGATAATGCCTACACCTCATAAAGATTGCTCGTAGGTGGACAAGGTGATCAGCTCGTTGTAAAGAATGAGCAGGCAAATCATCGAGATAGGGTTGCACAATGTGCTTGATGTCATGAAATGCATAAGACATCGCCCGTTGAAAAGTGGCCCCGGCATTCTTAAGTCCAAAAGGTAATTTGCAATAAGCAAATGTCCCCCATGGACAAATGAATGCCGTTTTTGGTTGATCGGCAGGTAGAATATTGATTTGATTATAGCCTGAGAAACCATCCATGAAGGAAAACATCTCACTTCCGGCACAATCATCAATAATTTGATCGATATAAGGCGTAGGATAGTTGTCTTTTGGACAAGCTCGATTGATATCCCTATAGTCGATACAGATTCTTATTGTTCCTTGTTTTTTATTGACGGGAACAATATTCGATACCCAATCCGTTAACGGGATCGGATAAATGAAACCTGCTTTCAACAGCTTTTCGACTTCTGCTTTAATCGCAGCCGCTTTTCGAGGGTGAATCTGACGCAACCGTTGCCGAATGGGTTTAGCATCCGGGTAGGTTTTGATTTCATGAACAACAATGGCAGGATCAATTCCCGGCATTTCCTCGTAAGACCAGGCAAACACGTCGCGGAATTCTTGGAATAGGGCCTTGTAAGTTTGGATTTCTTCTTCAGTACATGCGGCACCTATATGAATGTTCTCCTCGATTCCGGGCTTCACTGAAATATCAATGGGAATAGTACGAGAAATATTCCCTAAATTCAGCTCTGAATCAGAATGTTTCGTTGGATCCTGAGCGTCTTTGACATATTCAGCGGTAAAGATAGATGAAAAATCATTTTCAAATGCATCATCCTTAGGTAAAAACGAAGATCTGTGATGGAGATCTTCCCATGGTAGATCATCTACACTTAGGATTTCGCGAAGTTGTTCGTCAGATGACACTTCTTCGGGAAACGTTATCCGTTCTAAGGGTGAGGTGAAAAGTGACTCTTCACTGACCACATTCATTTGGTCGGTTGAATGAAAGTCGGTAAAAGACATAAGAGCTTCATAAGCAATCTCATACGGACTCAACGGCATAACATCACCGAGTGAGTCTAGCTCAGAGTCAGAGGGAACATACCAAGGATCATCATAAATAATGTTTTCTGACGTGATCATATGAATTGTTGCGAACGAAGGGTCTGCATTGAGTGGAGGGAGAGGAAAAGTTCCCAGTAAACCGGAATCCTTAACTAAACCTACACCAATGTCCCTATAAGGGATTGTCGTTTTACCAACATGCTGGATAGTTTCTGAAGAGGTTGGGTCGGATGAAAAGTATGTCAGCTGATCAATAGTCACGATCTTACCGTTATGTGGAAACTTAATGACTCTGAAGACCGATGAAACGACCGCTGTCATAGCATATGACCAACTTCGACCCAAAAGAAGGTTGTAGTCTAGAGGGGCATCAACCACTTCCACATCCAGACTAACGGTTTTACCTTCGACCCCTATAGGCAATTCTTGTAGAATACCAAACGGACGGAACCCACGGCCATCAAAGGCCTTAAGGATGGTGGGGGATTGGTTCAACGAAGGAGAACCAAGCGATCTCCAACATTGAATCGACATAATACACGTAGAAGCTCCCTCATCAATCACAGTCCGATGAATAGGCCTGTTTTTGACTATCACTGGAATTTGGAAAGCCATTTGATGGGGGAGACGCGGTGTACTACTTTCTAGATCAAAGATCATTAGGTTCGGGTCCTGAACATCGACAGCTCCAATAGCCGACAAAAGCAATTTTCGTTGCGCTGGACATGATTGCAGCACTTCGAGTGCCGACATTGCTGAAGGTGAAACAGCTAAGTCTTCAACAATGTTGTAATTCTGGGCTGCTCTCGCATGTGGATTGAAAGCAGACCTTCGAAGTACACCCTTGGCGGGCGGCTTAATCACTAAGTCTGGGTTAGGTTTTTCGATCTGTAGTGGATCGGAACCAGGAGCTGAGGTTGATGGGTTAGAGTGAGAAGATTCTGCTTCCTTACCATCAACAGGAGCCTTACTACCATAATCTTGCGATCGAGTCGCAATCCTGACATGAGACATCATCAAAATGGGTTCTTCACTGGCATTCGAAGAAGAACCTATCATCTTATTCTCCTGCTCTGGAAATGGATTTTTTAACACAGCAGGAGTGGGAGAACCTTTGACTATTTTCACTACCTCGGCCCGATGAGGGCAGTCTCTCGTAAAATGATCTTCTTCACAAATAAGACAAGGATATCGAGGTTTGCGCTTTTCGTCATTGGTTTCCGACTTTTCCGTTTTCTCCTTTGGAGCCTTGTCTGCTTTAGCCTTCTTCTTTCCTTTCTTCTTTCCACCGTTTTTGGATTTGGCCGTAGATGACTCTACAGCGTGAATGTCGGCGGTAAGTTCAGGAGGAGAAGACTCTCCTGTCGGAGAATCAGGCAAAGTGATAATTGGAGTATTGGAGGTCTTGGAAGACTTCTTCTTACTCTTCGTAGTCACGATACCGATCATACCATCAGCGGCATGAGATCCCGAAGGAGCAGCAGCGATTTGGTTTGACTTTGGAAGATCCGGAATTTTCTCGTGTAACGTACCCGACTGAGTGTAAACTAAGTCAAGGTATTGTGCCTGAGCAATGACTTGCTCCTCAGTAACTACTCCGGCCTTAGCTACATCTTCAGTAATTCTTGGTAATAATGATTTGACAAACCATTCAGCTAAGATTTGGTCCGGGATAAAAACTTTCACTAATCTTCTTCGACGTCTCCACTCATGGATGTGATCAGAAATGTACGTGGATGTCGATTGTTTTAGCGAAGTTAATAATTCTGTACCATTATCGTATCTGACTGGTAACTGAAAATGAGTTAAGAACGAGGTAGCTAACTGGCTAAAGTTGTAAAAAGAGGCCCGTGGTAACTCAATGTACCACTTGGCTGCGAGACCAATGAGTGTACGCTGGAAAAGACGTAAGCGGATGGAATCATCTGAGATGGAATTTGATGCACACCAGAGGTGGTAAGTCATCACGTGATTAGACGGATCCTCTCCAGACTTACCTTCGAACTTGGGTATATCGCTGGGCAACTTATTTGGCATTGGCGGCCAGAACGGAAGATATTGAATTGGATCGTTCGTTAGGCGCGTCAAGTCGGGTAAATCTAAAGTCGCAATAAACGGTAACTGCCGGTTAGGATCTCTAAAACTCTGAGTCACAATACCAGCCCCAGGAGGAGGATATCCAGGATAACTAGGAACAGGAGTCGCATTGGGGATATTATATCCTCCTGGAAAACCAGGATTAACCGGACCGTACTGGGGTTGCTGAGGTGGTTGATAAGTGTACCCAGGATACGGTTGATACTGGTAAACCGGTTGTTGGGCAGCTTGCCCAGGTTGATACTGTCCCTGGTACGGAGGTTGAACAAATTGAGGTTGAGTAGTAACAACCGTACTTGTACCAGGTTGGCCTGCAGGCATCTGGACTGTGGTTTGAACCGTGGGTCCAGACAACGGTACAGATGTCTGAGGAGTGGTTACAGGGACAGTAGAAACCGGAGCTGCCGATACTCCAGAAGTAAGCATGGTAGATGAAGCGGTAGTTGCTGCAGCCGTGTGAGGTGGAGTACCAGGTGCAATTGGCGGCTGAGTAACTACAGAAGTTACAGGGGTCTGAACACTTGACTGGACAGGTTGCGGTTGCTGGGGTGGACCAGGAACTGCAGGTTGTCCTGCTTGAGGTACCGACTGTATACTTGGTTGCGACATCTGTTGACCCTGTGACGGATCCCATGTTAACATTCCAGGGTATTGACTCGTAACAGGTTGAGGATACTGAGATCCATAGCCGTATTGAGGATAGGGTTGATAACTGTAAGGTGCAGTCCCATATGATTGCCCTTGAGGTGGTTGATAACCTTGACCAGGGTATTGACCCGTAGGTTGATAACCTTGAGGTAAATACGAATACTGGGGTTGACCTTGACCTTGAGGTTGGTATCCTTGAGGTTGATACCCTTGGGGTTGCCATCCTTGAGGTTGCCATCCTTGAGGTTGATACTGATACTGAGGTTGACTTTGGGGTACATATTGAGGCTGGGGTTGATACCCTTGGGGTTGATACCCTTGAGGTTGCCCCCCAGTCACGAATGAAGTACCTTGAGGTTGCCCCCCAGGCATTAACGAAGGTTGCCCCCCAGGCGGTAATTGGCCACCTTGAGGTTGGTTAATGGGAGTTGAACCTGACATCATATAAACTTCACCTATACTCAATGGTACATTACCACTGTTTCCAACTAATAACCCATGATCAATGGGTTGAGGAGATGCTCCCGCAAAGGTACCAGAAAGTGATTGATACCCAGTAGGAACAGAAGGACCGCCATGTAAAAATGATTCAGGACTTTGTGAAAACACAGATGACTGACCAGACATATTTACAGGAGAATGAATTCCTCTAGGTGGAACCGGAGTACGAGGTGTAGAAAAACCTACTGAGTTGTCTAAAAAATTGGTTAATGCAAGGTACCAAGATTCACTTCTAGGAGGACTGTAAAAGATGGATTCACGCTCCCTTAGATCAAGGGTAATTAGATCTTCAGAATCAGAAACGCCTATTTCTTCCTCTGGAACAAGTTCTTCTATAGCAATTAATCCAACAGGAAGATTTTCGGTGATAATTCTTTCTATTCTTGGTGAATCAGGAACACTAGGAGTTGGAGTAACAGGTTCTGAAATTTCAGGTTCTTCGCCTGTTTCACTGGCAGATGAAAAACTACCAGCAAGCTCGGAAACTGTAACAGCTTCGGGATTGTAACCTGTTTCTAAACTTTGGTAATCTGGATGGACTACCAAGGAAGATTCTCCTTCTTCAGGTGATCCTACTCTACTGCCACTAGGAGGAGTTACAAGGACCTTTAACCCTTCTAAATTACCTGGGTCGTCTCGAGGAGGGGATCCCCTAAGTCTACGGGATCTTCTCAACAATTCGGCCACAGAAACAACTTCAGGAGACTGGCCCGCAATTCGACGGGACCTTCTCGGTAATTCCGCCACAATTAAAGATTTTAACTACAACACACGAAAACAAAGTAAAAAATTTCAAATCAAACCACCTAAAGTCTTCTAAAGAACCAATCAAATTTGAAGCACACGCCTAAATAATCTAGAGCGTCAAACCACACACAAACAGTAGTCTTCCGGACCAAAAGCGCTAGTTGGTGATTAGGCCCAACCTCGCAGGATTCAGTACAGAAATAGTGGGTGGAACAGTTACCCCGGCAACCTGCTTAATGAATAGACTGGACCAAGTTCCTCCACTTTAACCGTCTCGAAGTGAAGCGAACCCCCCAGAAAATCCAAGTGAGTATAACCGACGTCTGCTCCAGGTACAGTGGGACCTTCCCTCCACCGTCACCTTGGGTAGAATCCTAGATATTATGGCCACTAAGGTTACCAATCACAACAATTACACCTGGGGGAACAGTCTAAACTCCGACAGCACGCAAGGGCAGAGTAGCAAGCTCCAATCCCCTTACCGGCTCCTTGACAACAATCCAAGGTTTACCGATAAGTGACCCCTGGCTCCTCGACAATGGTTAATCCGAGGTTTACCGTTTGTAATACGTACTGCCTGGCGTCGTTCCCAACGAGGGAGGAATGATCCCCTCACTGGTTCGGACACGAGCTCGTGCTTCTCCTTTAAGAGGAGCTTTCCCAGAATGTAACTGAAACAATTGGATTTGTTCTACTCAAGATAGACTATCTGTTTGGTTTTGTAGTCTTGGAGAGTTAAGTACTCACCTACTCCAAGACCCTAGCCTAAGCTATGTTGGTGCTTCAGAGCCCTAGAAAAATAAAGATTACTAGATTGATTTTAATTTAAGCGTTACTTTTAAGGTTGTTTCTTAAGTCAAAAGGTGATGGAAGTGAAACTAGTGGTGTGTTGACTCGACTCGAAACCACTACAAAATGCACCTAGAATGATTTATCCACTACTTTACTTTTTCGATGAATTGCTTAACTAAAAAGTTGAGAGAATGCAATCTTTATAAAAGCAACTTCTTAATTGAAGACAATCAAAGAAACAATTCGTTTTTCTTTTCCAAGCATAAAAACATAACTTCTCTTTACATGCACGAAAAAACTCTTTTCTTCTTTTGAAAACAAAAAGCTACTTGAAACAAGACTTTTTAAGAAGATGTTTTTGTATTTTTCTTTTAATAAAGCAAGTAAATCTAATATAACCAAAAATCAATCTTAACAACTCTTAAAATCTATGAAAATGCACTCATAAGCAAACTAAAGGCAAATTTACTCTAAGCAATCTTAACGAGGCCAAAACTAACAATGATTATTTCTAAGGTGTTTTACTTGATCACAATCAAATCAAGGACTAGCTTATTGCAGAATCAAAAACTAGCCAAAACAAAACTCTAATCTTTTTGTTCTTTTTGTAAAATGGAAATCAATACTTTATAAACAAGTAATTCGAAATTTGACCCAAAACAACTCAAATGGCAAGTTGCTCACAAAAGGAGACTTTACGACAGGCCCGACTTCTAAGAAGGTTGACTAACCAGAGAGATCTAAGGCTGGACAACTTTCTACTATCAAAGTCACTACAAAGCCTTTCCAAAAATCAAACCCTAGGTCTAAACTTCGTTGAAAACCACTAAAACACTCAAAGCTCACAAAACAAGTTCAGGTGAAAATTCTTGACAGGGTACTAAAGGATCTGGGCAGAAAACACTAAGGAAAAACAAAATCTAAAAGCAATTTAAAGCAAAAATGGAATTTTCTTAAGTTTTACAGGAAGACGCAGGCAACCCGTTGTCACAGGTGCGGCCCCGCTCTGTGCAGACGGCAACAGCGCGTCCAAAGACGCACTGTGCAGTACTCAGAGACTGCGTCCTTCTGGAAAAATGAAGAAAAACCAAATCTAACTAAATCTAAAGCTAAGCCACCCAAATACTAATTCTCACAGTCAAAAACCAGAAAATAAAAATGATTTTCTCAAAGCAAAGTTCATATAAAGGAAAAGACTCTCTCATTAATGGATTCCCCAGCGGAGTCGCCAATTTGTCACACGGAATCTGTCAAGGGTGCGGACACGACTGACCTTCCTAGAAGTCTAAGACATTCTAATGACAAACAAGACAAAATGGAGTGATCTTTCTCTAAATACACCTTTTACAACATGAAAACTACAAGTGTTTAGGCTTACCTTATTCCAAAACGCTGTTGTTGAAGTCCGTTCTTGACGATCCGGATGAGCTCCTCCTTCAAGTCAATTCCTGCAACCACAAACAATCAAACAATTACCAAGCACTTGCATTTCATATAATAAAACATATATTCAACATGCAGACCAAGGAACACATGAAATAACTCATTAACACAAGCTATTGAGAAAAATAAACCAGTTTGTATTAATAACGAAACAAAGAAACTCTTACAACCTGGCCTTGGTGTTGTGCAAGTTCCTCCCAGGGTCCATCAAGGGTTTTCCTCTACTTTGACAAAGCTCACCCTCTCCCAAGTAGAATCAAGTGAAGACAATCTCTCCTCACAAAGGCTCTAATGGAAGACCTAAATCCTGCAGCATTTACCCAAAGAAAATGTATAGCTCCAACCTCCTCTCCTTCTGGCTCAATGCCTTTATTTATAGTGCTGTAAAGAGGTTATTCAGGTCCACTATCAATGGGATCATCCCCCTCTATGGGTGGGATAGCTCCCTTATTGATGGGATAAGTTCCCCCTTAATAGAGATACATGAACCAACTGGAGGCGCATCCATTTCATCAAACCGACCTCTAGAATGTTCTAGAAGTAACCACAAGTAACTTTTTCAAGATAAAACTCGCGCATTTTGCCTTTTACAGAGGGACGCACCTGTCCCTTAACATACAGAGCGTCCATGGACGCAGATTTTGTGAACATGGTCAGCGTCCCCGCAGGTAAGGCTAGAGAGAACCTGCGACCCCAGAGATAAACATAGTTTTTACAAGACTTTCTCTCTTCTTTGAGTTTGAGATGGATAACAGAGGCATGAGACTTGCCTAAGAGGGTAGCATGACTGTTGATTTGAGCCATACTAACTGTAAGTAGTCAAGGTGACATTTTTTAGTGTAACAATATTTGGCGAAAAAGGTGGCGAGTAGGCCCTCGCGGATTCCATGAAGGAAAAATTTAAGCTTGTGACGAAGCCACGGGGCTATACCATCCTTAGTATCAGTGACCTTACAGTAAAAGTGGCCACGCAGATCTTGGTCAGGAAGGTGATGCAGAAGTGTCGCGCTGATGAGGTTCCCATAGCTGTCGTCGTGCTAGCAACCCAATGCGCCAAAGGAGTCTAGTTCAATTGGGCGCACTATCTTTGTGGTGAGTTCCTTGTGAATTACCGCGAGGCATAGGAGTTAAGCAAGGTGTTTCATTATGAGTGGCTCTTGATGTCTATTGTGGTGGTAGCATGGGAGCTACTGGAGGATAGTCAATTCTGCTCAGCCACGCTAGACATACCAGAAGCAGTGAAGTACGCTTTACTGTGGGCGACCGAGGACATGTAACTCATAAAAGATAGCAAGATCTTTTGGATCTTGATGGGGATGAACATTCGCATGGCCATCAATTGTAAACTGTGGTTGTCACCAACAACGTTTACCAACCTGTGGGGCTATGTAGAGTTTAGGGCATATTTTCACCATGTGTCCATCAGGGCCCGGAAGGATCCTGTGCGGACATGGTATGGCTTTTCTTACCTAGAAACGAATGATGCCATTGATGTAGTACTTGATCGCTGGCTGGTAAAATGACACACTACAACAAACTTGGTGATGGGAGTGAGCAAGTCCACCACGCAACATAAAAAGGAGGAGGCCAAGATGAAAATGACGTAGCTGGTTGAAAAGACAAAGAAGTAGGCCACTGACAAGGCCCAAGTAGAGCGCGATGCTGCTCAGTAGGTAGAGAAGCAAACAAGTGGAATAGAGTGGGGCTCTAACAAAGGCGCGAGGTCACCTTCACCCTAGATAGAGAGAGAGAGACGAATGAGCAGACAGAGTAGCACGATGCAGACCCGCAAGAGAAATCCGCCTGCATCAAGCATCCAAGGGAGCAAGAGAAAAGAGGGTTGAGGAAGAAATCCAAGGCCACTAAGACGTCGTTGGACCCAATCACCCTCACAGAGGGTGACTTGCATGACATTGGAGAAACAGTGCGGGATTTCACCGCAGAGGCCCTACAACAGTTTGAGCAGTAATAGCAACTAATATTGGGGGCCATCCATATAGTTCTACAGGAGCTACAGACCTGTGAGGCACAGGCTCGAATAGTGTCCACCAACCTTGGTATCAACACTTCAGAAGCTGTCGAGATGTTTTCCACAAAGGTATCCAGCGTGATAGTGTTGCCCGATGGAGCACTGACCATGGAGAATTAAGCTGAGAGGCCCATTGTCAGTGCCCTCAAGTAAGTATGGTTGAATCTAGCAGCTCTCGCTGGCGAGGTGCTCCACCTATTGTAGGATGGAGAAATTGCAGAGCTGAGGGCCCGCGAGCACCATGCCCTATAGGCGATCAATGAGAAGAAGATTAATAACAAACATATGGCCCTATAGAGAGACTCTTCCATCGCTGCTGTGACCAAGGTAACTGAACAGAACAAGCGTATAATTCAGGTCATGAAGGAGGCATGCCGAATGGTCCCAAAGTTTTCCATTCTAGTGGAAGAACCAGTCGAGGTGAGCATCTACAAGCCAGCTATAGGGGTGGGCGATGCTTGCACAAATATGGCAAGGGTTTAGCTGGAGTTGAACCTATAGATCAATGAACTATAGTTGAAGGCCCAACCTTCAACACCACCAGAAGTAAAGGAGCAGTGTGCAACCACTGTCACACAAGCAATATCGGCGGTAGACAGTGCAGTAGTAGACCGCACAAAACCTTTTGAACAGTCGTTCAAGGTCCTTACAAGCTTGAAGGAGGACCCTAATGTACATCAGCTCGAAACAGAAGTGCGAGAACTGCAGCAGTGCTATGATGAGGTCAAAGGCATGACGCGAACTGTCTCGCTCACACAAAGACTGACAAAGCTGCAAGAGGCTAAGTAGTTAAAAGAACAGGTAGATGCAACGCAACATAAGGAGGCAGCACTGAAGGCATGACTGAAGCCCTGGTTGGAAGGGGCTTCAGTGGTTACAAACTCTATTAAAGGAAACCTTGTGACTCTGCAAGCAACTCAACAAAAGCTTCAAGCCAACAACTCAGGAGTAGTAACCGAGCAGATGATTGAAGAAGCGAAGTAGGCAGCCGCACAGTGCATTGCCGAGGGTGTGGTCATATAGGTTGAGCTGGGAGGTCTTCACGCTATGATCTCCATGCAAACATCTTATGCTCTCTTCTTCAAGTAATAGTGGTTGCAGTTCCAAATAAAAAATCTAGCATAATATGGGTCTCTTCCTTTTTAGGACTATAGACATTTTATTGAGTTTTGCAACGAAACTAGTATTGAAGACAGGGCAAAGTTCGTTGAATTCTATATGCATAATTGTACTTTGATAGATCTAAAGTTTTTGGATCCCAATTCAATATTGGGACACATGGAGCTAATGGGTTTATCATCTTGGTTTACTCATGAGGAGACAAGGGTTGAGGAGGTGAAAAAGCTAATGATAGAGGAGGAGAAGGAAACCTTGTTTATAAAACCAGAGCTAGTGAGCCTTAATGATGCCATCGACAATCATATCATCATCTCCAATGATGTTACTTTAGAACCCAAATACATTTCTACCAAAGAGAAATCCATTCTTCACTTTGAAGACAACTTTAGAATGTTGGGAACAAAGAGTCTACAAGCTTTCCAGAGAAGATGGAATGCCTTACCTCAAAATATACAAGTAAAGGAATATCACTCTCCTAAATGGCTACGGAATGTCTTGGATAGAACACTATTGTACAAAAAAATCATGAAGAGGATGAAAATCGAGTGCATAGGACTCAAACTCATTCCACCCTTGCTTCTAGGCTTACAAGAAGGAAGAGATGAAGTAAAAGAGAAAAGGGACTGGACTGAGATAGAAGGAAATGAAGGATTTTACCCACAAGAGCACACACCATTTTAGGAGCCTTGGGATGTAATAGAGGCCACCAAGGTTGTGAAATATATTCACATGGATGACTATGTTTCTCAGAGGATGAGGAATGCCTTCAGTAGGGGGGTGATGATGAGTCCCCTCAATAGGTGTATTTTGAAGATCATCATACCATCCTCCAACCTTAAAACTATACTCTTATCTCATTAATTCACATTTTTCTGTTATATTATGCTTAGTAAGAGGAGTAAAATGTGTTTGTCATAGTAAGTGGCCTAATGTGGTTTAATTATAGGAAAACAAAATTGAGGCAATTATTATGGAGGGGATTGATGGAGACAACCACGAGAGAATCTAGAGGTTTTCTCCACCTCGTTAACTCCCTAACTTGACTTGGGATCACAACATCCTCTCTCACTAGTTCGAATTCATTATCAGTTGAGTAAATCCTAGTATAAGTGAAGCTCAAGAGGGAAAAGATCCACCGTTTCTGAGATCATGGGGCGAATCACCTATTTTCAAGGGAGATGTTATCAAGTACCCTTTTATATAAATAAACAAGATGGAAAGCTCATTAGCATTCAAATTTTTGACTCAACTTGTTGTAACTATTGAGCTTAGAACTTGACATTATCATTTTGAACTTTTATGTGATGTATGAAACCTTTACTTTTTGATAATGAGAAATTGGTTATTAAGTTGCATCTAAGTTAGTTTTCAAGGGCTAAGATGCTTCGGTTTAAGCCCAACCTAGAGAATTTGGTCCTTCTTTTGTAATTATGTTTTGTGCTTGATTCCAAGAATTTCTTAGTTTCTTTCATTTCAGTAGGTGTTAAGATATAAAAACCTATGGTTGCAAGCTTCCACATCACCTCTCTTGTGGGAGAATGGGCGGAAGGATTCAGAATCTCAGATGAATGTTAGTTATTCTTATTCACATTTTGTTTCTGTAGATTTGACGTTAGTTTAGTTATTAGAATAGTGTTATGGCATAAAATAGATGTTATGTAAATTCAACTCATCTTTTAAATCATAAGTTATATCACATTGTTAATGATCAATGGATGTATGCATGTGGATATTTGCAGGAATGTGTTGATCCATAGTGGAGGGCACCTCTTCCACCTCCATCTTGGACTCCTCCATCCCTCAATTCTATCCCAAAACTCTTTTTTCATAAGTCACTTTCCCTAGTAAACTTAGGACACCATGATCATTCCTCCTAGTGCAAAGCAGGCCTCTAAGAGCTCTTGGACTTGGCTATGGGGCTCAATCTAACCTTCCTTCATTCTCTCTAACCTTCATCCACCTCTCCATACCCTCAAGGCATCATTTTCACCCTAAAATGTGTCACGAAACCCCTATTGTAGCATTATAGACCCTCCTGTAGCAATATAGGACCTCATGTAGAAGAACCTATAGAAAGCCTATATCAACACTTTTCTTCACCAGTTTTGATCCCCACTTCAAATTTAGCTTAGTCAAGATGAATAATGATCCCAAGTGTTGGCTTATGGGGGCCTCACCCAAGTTCAGAGTTGTTCATGCCAACCAACAAAACCCTAACTTCTGGCCCTTTCGGCAATAACCTTTGTAGCGTAAGTTGCAATCTCACCCGAAGTAATATTGGGGGATGCTAGAACGAGGTTTCTACATCCAAAGACATGTGATAACTGGTTCTCAAGCTTCGATAGCCCAGATTTTCCTTTTCCCCGACCAATATCCTTCTAGGGCTTGTCATTGTAACTAGGGAAAAAAGGCTTCTAAACCTCCACAAAGATCTATTATCAGTCTTTCTGGACCTTAAACAGAAAGCTTATTTACTTTCACTTATCAATAAATAACCCTATATCTGAGTTCACGTAGATCTACCCAATTCATCAGAAAACATAGAAGATATAACTCTTATCTTTTCGAAGCTAGATAACTACTTAAATCATGCATAAAGAAGATAGATTCAATGGTTTCGTGCAACATTCATTGATTACTCCATATAAAATAAACTAAAAGTGACAAGTCATAGCACAAACAAAATCAATAGAAATACTTAGATTGATCAATAATTCTTCCAAAATCAATCTTTATTGCTCTACATTGTTCAGATTACAGACTCTTCTACCTTGTGCACTCAACTGCACGGGTCTACGCACTCATCTGTAGACTTACCAAGACCTCCTGCACACTCAGTTGTAGGAGCCTTCCCATTCTCACCTAAGTACAGGAATAAGATCCTTCCTGCCATAAAAATTGCCCAAAAAAACAAAAACCATTCAAAGTTCACAATTATTTCCTCTAAGTTATCCTTAAGACTTGTTATGACTCAACTATTTATAGCTTCCTTCCATACAATACCATGGTCCATGGACCATGGGAGAATATTAAAACCGACTCAAAACAAGGGGCTAAAACCCCTTTAACTCCTATCTACCTATGCACTCCGCATCCACATTTCACGGAGACTTTACATCTTTCTACAAAACTTGGGTTAACTAACCCCAAAATTGACCCTAGGAACCCTATCCTAACACACTCCCAACACAAAGATCATGACTCACCCTTGATTCACTTAGCTGGTGCCTTGATCTTGTTGCGTAGACCATCGAGCTTGAGTTGTAACACTTCCACTTCAGCAGCACTCTGTGCACCCTGCTACACTTCTTCGACCAATTTTTCTGTGGTTGGGCCTTCCAATACTAGGCGCATCATACTCTGCATCCATTGTAGCACATTTTGTTGGAATTATGATACAAGTGTTTTCCTTGATGGCAACTCACTCAGATGAAAGATCACAGTACAGCAAGTTAACAACAAATAAATAAAAACCAAACTACTCAAGATGAAGAAAGAGAGGTATACGCAGGTTCACCTTGACCAAGTTGCATATACATGTAGGTTCACTGTATACAAGTCATGTATACATACACATGCACTTTCACAGAAGGAAAAGCGTGTATATGTTGGAAAACTAAGTTTTTGATACGTGGTATTTGGTCCATGGTATTTTGATCCATGGTATTGGTCCAAGGTATCTGATCCGAGGTATTGACCATAGGTATTTGGTCCAAGGTATTGATCCTAAGTGGTTTTGGTCCATGGTATTGAGAAAGGCCTAAGGCTATAAAAGGAGGAGAAGATCATTAGGCCAAGGGTGCAAATATCGAATATCCAATGAAGTGTGAGATCTAGTATACAGGTTATTGGCCTATGGTGATGTGCTTGATTTGAACCAAGGATGAACCTTAGCGATTGATGAAGGATAAGATATATTGATGGTTCAAGATCTTAAGGCTTGAAATGAACTATCATTATGCGGTTTGATCTTGTATAATATAGATTTGAATACTCACGCATGTGTTATTATGTAAATATTAAGATCTGGGTATAACTGAAGTCTGTAATAGCTGCAGAATTATGAATTAATATTTGCAGATGTATACATTGGTTGGTTTTGAGAAAAGCGTCTATACAGGTAGGTTCGACACATGGAGGTAGCGTATACCTTATAAAGTATGATTCAGTTGTTTTTGTTTGCTATTGCAGAGTTCTGGGTTCTAATTTGGATTATGATTACTGTGTTCTGGTGACAGTGTTCTAAATAATCAGATTCAGGTTTAGTGATTGGTTGACGCAGATGTACTTGATGATTGTATGGCAATTATGATGTTGTTGATGGGTCCAGTATGAAAATTGAATGAAACGTGGCCTTTAGATTATAGTGTTGTGTTCTAGGAGTATCCAGTCTGAAAATTCATGAAATGTGGTCCCTGGTAGAAGAGTGGAGTTTTCTGTAGGCTGGCACCTACATACTAGTAGACATATTGGCTAGTACAAGAGCTAGGGAGTTGTAGCTCCCATCCAGTAGAAGCTGGAGAACAAGAGAAGGTAGAAACCTTCTGCAAGTAGAAGCCTGTGTACTAGTATGAGTCTGCACTAGTACAATGTTGTAAACAGATTTTCTTATTATTATTAAAAGAAGACAGAGACAACAACAGCAGGTGGTTTTGACCCACAATGGGTTTCCACTTTATATCTTGGTGTTCATGTGTGTTTCTTATGTGTGGTGCTTTATTCCACTTTTACTACACTGCCTAATAAATCACTGATATACTCGTTAAAGTTCAATGCATGATAAATTGGGTAAATAAAAAGTTCTCTGGATATATGCAGGTTGCTTTAAGTACAGTCGCATGTACATGCTAGTTCACTTAGTTGAAGTAGCATATACAAATCTATTTGGGAAACAAATTTATTAATCTGATAATACCAATTCACCCCCCCCCCCCCCAGTATTATTTCCAACAATTGGTATCAGAGCAGGTCCTTTAGAAGAATCTTGATCGCTTGAAGATCCATCATCATGAGTAATCAAGAAAATGTGGGATCCATTAGACCACCAATCTTTGATGGGAGAAACTTTGTTTATCGGAAGATAAGAATCACAACCTATCTACAATCACTTCGGATGGATGTCTGGGAAATCGTGGAAGGAGGATATACATTTCCATCAGCAATTCCTACAGATACGACAGGAAAAAAGCAATATGAAACCAATGCCAGGGTTGTCAATACATTATTGGGAATTCTATCACAATCAGAGTTTGTCAAAGTTATGCAGCTCAAATCAGCCAAAGAAATATGGGACAAAATCGCTCTGAGATACAAAGGAGACTCTCAGGTAAATCGGGCTAAACTTCAAACTCTCAGAATTCAATATGAAATGCTTAATATGCACAATGATGAAAGTATAACTAGTTACTTCTTACGTATAGATGAGGTTGTCAATTGTATGAAGAATCTGGGTGAACAAACAAAGGAATTTACTTTAGTTGAGAAAGTTTTAAGATCCTTGTCTACTAAATTTTAATCAAAAGTATCTACCATAGAAGAAAAACAGGACCTGCAGACTATCACTATGACACAGCTTCATGGAATCTTAACTGCCTTCGAGATGAGAAAATGAGGCCCATCAAATATGAGAGAAGCCACATTTAAAGCTTCAACAAAAGGAAAGGAAGAACTCAATGAATTAGGACATATTTCAGAAGAAGAAGATGAAGTAAACTTTGTCAAGAAGCTTCAAGAGGGTTTTGGAAGATTTAGAGGTAAACTTCCCTTCAAATGTTTTGCCTGTGGTAGAGTCAGTCATTATGCTACAAATGTCCTCATAAAGATAAATATGATAAAGGGAAGGAATCCGCAAAATGGAATAGAAAACAAAGTGTAAGTAAAAAGGGTTACTATACTTATGAAGATAACGATGGTTTATCAAATAGTGATGAAGAAAAAAATAGTAATGACTATAGACTTCTAATGGCTTATGACAATGATAATTTTTGTGATGCTTTAGAAGAAGATGACCTTCATGAAGAAATCTCTAAACTCAAAATCTGTTTAGAAGAAAAGAATATGATTATAGATACCTTGACATACCAACTTGGTGAAAAAGAAAAACACAATGAAAAACTAGAGTGTGAAATTGTGGGTCTAAGAAAGGATCTTGAGAAAACAAAATCTCTCAATATTAGATTTGCTAAAGGATCAAAAACCTTAAATGAAATTATCAAATTACAACATTATCCTCTGATAAAGACAGGTCTTGGATATACTGAAGAAGCATCTCAATCACAGAAGCTGTCAACCTCCACTAAAAGCTATCTTGATGCAACAAAGAACAATGAACAATATGACAATCATCAGCAAAGGCATAAAGTAGATCACCAGGTAAATCTGGCTCAATTTGCTTCAAGGATGAACAGAAGCCACAACCAACCCCAAGTAAATCATACTCAATTTGCTTCAAAGATGAATATCAATAGAAACTAGAATCACCAGGTCAATAGATTCGATAATCGCAGGAACTTCTTTAATGGTTAATGTTTCTCATGTCATAATTTTGGACACAAAGTTGCTCAATGTGTTTCTTACAAAACAATCATGACTAGAGAAGCATTAAATCAAAGGAATGTGACAGGGATCAATAAAAGTTCCTATAATAACTTTTCTCTTCTCGAAAATGAAATAGAATGCTCAATCTATAACAACTTTAGCCATGAAGAATCTGAATGCAACAGAAAATTTCGGCAAACATCTCAAAAGGAGCAAACACCATTAAATCAAAAGATATGGAGAAGGAAAGAACCTCAAACAGAAAGATGTGATATAGCCTTGTATGCAAGAGGATAAGAAAATCAGTGGTACATCAACAGTGGATGCTCAAAACACATGAGAAGTGACAAAGAAAAACATCACTCATATAATGCCTTAGAAAAGGAAAAGAATGTATCATTTGGAAATGACACTCCTACTCTAATAAAACATAATGGCTATATTTTCTTGAAGGAAAAGGTTAATGCTAGGAATGTTATGTATGTAGATGGTCTAAAGCATAACCTCTTGAGTGTCAGTAAAATGTGTGATTAAGGAAATGAAGTGGTGTTTCGATCAAATGGATGTGTTGTTTGTGAGCTTGATATAGGAGAAACCATGATCAAAGGTACAAGAACTCCAAACAACTTATACATACTCAAGGGAGGACAACAATAGTGCTATCTAAGCAAAAATTATGAAAACTGGCTATGGCATTGAATATTGGGACATCTAAGATTTTCACAAATAAGAAAATCATGCATATTCTAGGCTGTTTGTGATCTTCCAGATATTAGCATTCTTTAAAATACAATATGCAAACCATGTCAATTCGGTAAGAAAACCAAATATCACTTCATTGAAAAAGAAGGGTCAGCTAGTAAGCCTCTTGAACTTGTTCATACTAATTTATGTGGACCATCAAGGAAAAAGTCACCTCGTGGGGAAGAATACTTTATTTTGTTCATTGATGATTTTTCCAGAATGTGTTCGATAGGTCTTCTGAACCATAATGATGAAGCATTTGAAAAGTTAAAAGCCTTCAAAGCTTTGGTTGAAAATGAATTATATCGCAAAATCAAATGCCTTAGATATGATCGAGGAGGGGAATTTACCTCGGATGAATTCTTTGAATTTTGTGAACAACATGGAATTAAAAGGCAATTCTCCACCACAAGGACTCCACAGCAAAATGGAGTGGTAGAAAGAATGCACAGAACTGTTCAACAAATGGCTTGAGCTATGCTATATGAATCTAGAACTCCTACAACCTTCTGGGGTGAAGCTACATTTGCTGTCGTAACTATTCTCAACCAAGAAAATGTTCAGGTAAACAACACTCAAACTCCACATGAACTTTGGTATGGTAAGACTCCTACTGTAAAATACTTTAATTTTTTGGAAAAAAATGTTATATCAAAAGGACTGATGAAAAACTTGGTAAGTTTGAGCCCAAAGCAGATAAAGATATTCTTCTTGGTTACTCTTCTCAAAGTAAAGGATATAAATGTTATAATAAAAGACTTGGGAAAATTGTTGAAAGTATTAATGTTGTAGTTGATGAAGCATGCAAAATTCAAAAACAGATAAAAACCGAAGATTATGACAATCAAGAATATGGGGATTATTTTCCCACATAAAATCACAATGATTTTGAAGAAGAAACCAATGAAGCACCAAGATAAGAGATAACGATAGAAGAAAAGACTCCATCTAGGTATGTTCAGAAAAATCATCGAGAAACTCAAATTTTAGGGGAAAAGGAGGCAGGTGTATAGACAAGAAGAACTATTACAGAAACCTCAAGCTGTCTAGCATTACTATTCTCCACCGAACCTCAAAATGTAAATGAAGCATGCAAAGATGAATGTTGGGTTCAGTCCATGAATGAAGAACTTAAGAAAATTGAAAATAATAATACTTGGGAATTAGTTCCTAGACCTCATGATAAAAATATCATAGGAACTAAATGGATAGTCAAAAATAAGCTGAATGAAAATGGAGAAGTCATTAGAAACAAGGCCAGACTTGTTTGTAAAGGGTATTCTCAACAAGAAGGTATAGATTTTGAAAAAAACTTTTTCACCTCTTGTTAGACTTGAAGCCATAAGGATGTTTCTTGCTCTTTCTAGTTTTCAGAAATTCAAAGTATACCGAATGGATGTAAAATCTACTTTCCTTAATGGAGATTTAGAAGAAGAAGTCTATATTAAACAACCAGAAGGATTCATTATTGGAAATGATGCAAAACTTGTATGGAGACTTAGAAAGGCTCTTTATGGTCTAAAAAAGGCTCTAAGGGCCTAGTATTACTGCCTTGGCAAATATCTACACCAACAGGATTTTTCGAAAGGGTTAGCAGATAAAAATCTATATACAAAGATTGACACTAACAAATTACTAATAATTGTTGTTTATGTTGATGATATCATTTTTGGTAGCAATGAATAATCCATGAGTTAGAATTTTTCTTCAGTAATGCAGCAAGAAATTGAAATGTCCTTGCTTGGTGAACTTGCCTATTTTCTTGGTCTACAAGTTCAACAAAATAAAGATGGTATTTTTCTTTCACAAACTAAATATCTCAAACAAATATTAAAAAAGTATGGCATCGAATATTCTAAACCTGTATGTACCCCAATGGTAACAATATGTAGTATCAGCTCAAATGATGAATTAGCAACAGTACATCAACCAACTTACAAATCCATGATTGGTAGTCTTCTTTATCTAATAGGTACCCGACCTCACATCATGTTTGCAGTAGGAATAGTTGGAAGATTCCAAGAAAATTCAAAGGAATCACAACTTCGGGCGGTTAAAAGGATTTTCAAATATCTTCAAGGAACACAGAACTTTGGTTTATGGTATCCTAGAGATACGGATCTTAGTCTTCATGCATATAGAAATGTAGATTGGGCAGGAAGTGTTGATGACAGAAAAAGCACTAGTGGTGGTGCATTCTATATGGGTTCCGGGTTAATGTCTTGGTTCAGAAAGAAACAAAGTTTAATTGCGCTATCTATAGTTGAAGCAGAATATGTGGTTGTTGCTCTTGCTACACACAACTACTTTGGATGATGCAAACCTTGCAATGCATTCAGATCACATGTACTCCACCCATCTCCATTTTATGTGATAATACAAGTGCCATCAATATTTCAAAGAACCCAGTCATGCACTCCAAGACCAAGTACATACCCATCAAATACCATTTTCTACATGAACAAGTGCTTGAACAAAAGGTCAAATTGGAGTATGTTCCCTCCAAATAACAGGTTGCTGACATATTCACTAAAGCACTACCTAGAGTGACATTTGAATATCTCAAACAAAAGCTGGGAGTAGTTGTTGCATCATCCTGCTGTTAAAAAATAATTTTTCAGAAATTGGTTGTTATACGTGTGTTTCATAAAATGGAGTCGTGTACACATGCAAGTTGCTATGAGTAAAAGAGTGTATATGTGGTTCAGATATAAAAACAATGGGGTAGGATCTGATATGTGTGCTCCGACTGATATTGACAATTAATGTCTATATGCTCTATTCATTAAATTTTATCTGACTGACAAAGTTGCCTCGATCGTTGGTAGCATAGGTTCAGGGGGAGCATTAGCCTTCATGTACATTCAGCATTGTTGGCATTATTGTTGCTAAGTCCAGCTATGGCTTCACATATTTATATCATTTGTTGCTTCAATCATTTCAAAGTCTAGGCTGTGATATGTCTTCTCATACATTTGAATGGGTCCTCTTGGAAAAATGATGTAATTTATATCCCCACTTTACATGGGATGGGTGATGTAATATTTCTTGTTGTTTTCATGTATAAACAATTGGTATATCCCCACTTGGTTAGGTGGATGAGTCAAATTTAGTATATCCATACTTGGTTGGTAGATGGATGTATGTATGAGTCATTGGTGATAGGAAGGTGATTGGTGATGTATGTATAGAGTCATGTTATTATTTTAGAAAATCTTTTTGCAAACTTTGCTTATGGTCAGGGGGAGCATGACCCTTTTCCCTTGATGTCAAAGGGGGAGAGTGACTTGGTGTTGTTGTTGCCATCAAGTCCAAAGGGGGAGATTGTTGGCATTATGATACAGGTGTTTTCCTTGATGGAAACTCACTCAGGTGAAAGATCACAGTACAACAGGTTAACAACAAAGAATTACAGATTAGACTACTTAGAATGAAGAAAGAGAGGTATACGCAAGTTCACCTTGACCATGTCGCGTATACATGCAGGTTCACTATATAAAAGTTGCATATGCATACACACGCACTTTCATAGAAGGAAAAGCATGTATATGTTGGGAAACTATGTTTTTGGTCCGTGGTATTTGGTCCATGGTATTTTGATCCATGGTATCGGTCCAAGGTATCTGATCTGAGGTATTAACCCTAGGTATTTGGTCCAAGCTATTGGTCATAAGTGGTTTTGGTCCATGGTATTGAGAAAGGCCTAAAACTATAAAAGGAGGAGAAGATCAGTAGGCCAGGGGTGCAGGTATCGAATATCTGATGAAGTGTGAGATCTAGTATACATGTTATTGGCTTATGGTGTTGTGCTTGATCTGAACCAAGGATGAACCTTAGTGGTTGATGAAGGATAATATCTAATGATGGTTCAGGATCTTAAGGCTTGAAATAAATTCTCATTATGTGGTTTGATCATATATAATCTAGATCTGAATACTGACGCATGTGTTATTTTGTAAATATTATGATCTGGGTATAACTGAAATCTGTAATAGTTGTAGAATTATGAATTAATATTTGAAGATATATACACTATTTTAGTTTGAGAAAAGCCCGTATACATGTAGTTCGACACATGGAAGTAGTCTATACATTATAAAGTATGTTTCAGTTGTTTATGTTTCTTGTTGCAGAGTTCTAGGTTTTGGTTTGGATTCTGGTTACTATGTTCGGGTGACAGTGTTCTGAATAATCAGTTCCAGGTTCAGTGATTGGTTTATGCAGATGTACTTGATGATTGTATGGAAATTATGATGTTCTTGATGGGTCCAATATGAAAATTGAATGAAGCATTGCCCTCAGATTGTGGTGTTGTGTTCTAGGAGTATCTAGTCTGAAAATTCATGAAACGTGGTCCATGATAGAAGAGTGGAGTTTTCTGTAGGCTGGCACGTACATACTAGTAAACATATTGGCTAGTACAAGATATAGGGGGTTGTAGCTACCTTCCAGTAGAAGCTGGAGAATGAGAGAAGGTAGCAACCTTCTATAGGTAGAAGCTTGCGTACTGGTATGAGTCTGCACCAGTACAATGTTGTAAACATATTTTCTTATTATTATTAAAAGAAGACAGAGATGACATCAACAAGTGGTTTTCACCCACATTGGGTTTCCGCCTTATATCTTGGTGTTCATGTGTGTTTCTTATGTGTGATGCTTTATTCTGATTTTACTACATTGTCTAATAAATCACTTATATACTGGTTAAAGTTCAATGCATGATAAATTGCATAAATCAAAAGTTCTCTGCATATACACTAGTTGCTTTAAGTATAGTTGCGTGTACATGCTAGTTCACTTAGCTAAAGTAGCATATACAAATTTGTTTGGGAAACAAATTTATGAATTTGATAAGACTGATTCACTCCCCCTCTCAGTATTATTTACAACACCTTCAGATTTTTCTCAAGTGATGGAGTAAGCTGACAAGCTTCCTCTAGCCACGGCCATAATCTCATCTTTAGTAGGGCCTATTTCCTCTGAAATTCTTCCACGTATGCTTGCAGATGCTTTCCCTCTTGTAACTTCATGAGGAATCATACCGGCACCAAAGTGCGCGCAGTTTCTCGGACCTCATCATACTTTTATTGTGTCTATCGGACATCGGTGTTCATCTTCTACAAGTTTGGGTCCTCTTGCAGATTTGTCAATAATTCCATTGCTACATCGAACATCATTGTGCATTCACTAACTGTGCATCCAAGGTGTTCATATTATCCTTGATGGATTTTACGCATTGTTCCCGTACCTCTAGCTGGGTCGTTGGCTGCAACTTCAACTGCAGCTTTTCTATTTTCATTTAGAAATCAAAGTTCACCCTGATGACTTCCTCCTTTGATGCAGGTGCTACGACAACCAACTTCCTAAATTTTGCTGAGGCTTTTGCATCCTCTGGTATTTTTAATTTGGGTACTAACTTGCAGGCCTCCTCAATCATGGTCTCCAGGCCCTAACACCGTGTTTGTAGCTCCTCCTTTTCCTTCAACGCTTGAGTTATCTCTGGGAACATTTGTTCATTGTTGACCTCAAACTCACTAATGATGGTGAGGGCACACTTCTCTCTGATCCTCACTTCCTATGAAATCCCTTGATGTAGTGCATGGAGGGTCTGGAGCAACAGCGTGGCCAAATTCAGCCCCATGTCCTTCACTGTGTTGATCGTAGTGTGATCGTCCTCTGATACTGCGTGAACAGACCCTTATGGCAAGGGTATGATGCTGAGGTATAGAGTCCGTTCTAGCTCTACCACTGTGCCACTTCCCTGTGTCAGGCTCGATTGCACCCCGCTCTCTTGCCCGATGCCCACTTGAATCCTGTTAGCCTAGATCTGTAGCTCATGTAGATCCCTTTGGATGCTCCCTAGTGTCTGCATGTATTATTTCTCAAATTGTTGCAACACCTCCGTCATCGTATCTCTAACTTTACACCGGTATCATCAAGATCACCTTCTGTCAGCACCATTGGGTCTAGGTATATCTTCTTATCAGATTTATGCTTCTTCCACTATCCACCTATCTGATCCTATCCTCATCTCTTCAAGGTGAAAGTAGTAAGTTGCTCCTCACCACTGCCTCCTACGTGTTTTGACAATTCTTTCTCATCAGTGTGTTGCGAAGATGATTTTTTTCCTTCGTTTACATCCTGTCATTATTTCTAAGCTTGCTTTTTGGCAGCATGCTCTTTCTCTTCCTGCTCTTTTTTCAAAGCTACCTTAGCAGTAGCTTCCTTTTCCTTCTGCGCGGCGACAACTCATGCGGCTTTCTAAGCAGCTTCCTTACGCTTTTGCACAGGAGATTTTTCTCCACCCTTGCTAGTGCCTACATCACCCCTCATGGTTTCACAGAACTCTCCTATCTAATATCCCATGATCTCCTACACATTCATCTCATATGCCAAATAGGGAAGCTTGTGCCATGTGCGTTTTGCATCTTTTCGAGCTCTGATTGACACATTGTGGAAATCAGCCTTGAACTCCACGTAGGCCTTCAACTGCATGAAGAGGGTTGGGGACAACCTTGGCCTCTGACTGATCACCATATCAAGGTCCATCTCTACCAAATTCCAATTTTTTTTTGACTCCTTAACAATTATCAAATCCTTTGTATACCATAGCAAGGCAAACAATGCTACCTCGAGTAAATCTTCCTTATGCGGAGGAAACTGCCTGTCCTTTGGCAACCTGCAAGTGCCTAACACAATATAATGTAATGTCCATGCATAGTGGAATGACTTTATTTCTTCATGGGATTCTCGAAAGTTCATGAGGAACTCCTTGCATAGATATTTCACCCAATATTACTAAATTCCCTTCGCGCACTGGGCTGCTAGTGACACTACTAGCACCTAAACTTTGTTCGCGCGAAACTTGCTCATAATTTTTCCGACAAGAATATGGGTGGCGAACTACACTACCTGGTCCTAAATAGAGTGGATAGAATATCTGCATGACTCCTTAACAAGCCCATACTCTACCTACATCTTGTCCTTCAATTCTATTTCATCAGTTTTCTCTCCAAACTCCTTGGCAGGGTCCACTCCTTTGTAAGGAAACTTCGTGATTTATTGAATCAACATGTCCGTGATTGAGATGGGTTCTCCTAGCCATAAACACCCATCATGTACCAGCGTGAGGTGTTGGTTCACACAAACTATGATGATTGTCGATCTACGATAATGCGGCATATAGAGCATGTGCAGAAGTCCTGCTTGCTCAACACCTCTAACCCACTTCATGGGCTCCATCTGCGTAACACTAGTCTCCTCATAGTATATTTTGGTCATATACTTGTTGGTCCCCAAATTTGGGAACCTCTCATGCTTGTGCAGTCCCAACCCTCCATTTTCAATACTAGAATGTGCGCTAGCGTAGGACCTTCAAATTCCACATGTTCAGTAAACAGGGGTCTCGACATCATCAACTTCTCGGAATCGGGGTCTTTGGTAACCTTGGTCTTTCCCTTTGGTGAAGGGATATACTCGGGGAGCCAGAAGAGAGGTTCAACCTCTTTTGCGTCCAATTCCTCTATGCCTTGGTACTCCTCCTCCTCAAAATCAACCTCTTTGTCTAGTTGTTTATCCTTTTTCTGCTTTTGGTGCACCTTCGAATTCTTCCTCGATGACATTCTCACTGGCACTGGCTTATTCTACTTCCCCTTTGTGGGTGGTTTATTTTCTTTTTCCATTGATTGCTTCTCTTTTGTGGTGGATTTTTGTTTCCTCAGCAACCTTGACACATTAGGCACAGGGGTTGTAGCTTCCATACTTTATATTTTAGGACCCGTCGTGTCCAAAACAACAGCTTCACAACTCACAACTTCGAAAGGGTTCGTGGTAGTAATTTGCTGAAGATTTGACGGCTCATAAACTTCAGACAAAAAATCACGCAGACAAGTCTCAAAATGAAAAGTGTTATTTGGTGGTCCAACATGCATAATTTATAGGAAGTTTTGAATTCACATCTGACCGTCCCCCCCAAGTTCTGATAATAAATTCATCTTTGGCGGCAGATCTCCAAATATTTTCACCTTAAATAGCACCTACCCACTCCTCTTAACTGATTTTTTTCCATCAAATCATCAATAGTAACCTCAACGACTACTTTTGGACCCACCTGTGTGGCACCATCCTCCCTGGAGCAGCTCATCTAGTGCATCATCACCCGTTGCATCCCTGTCATCCATTGCGCAGCCTTTCAACTATGTTCTTCACCTAGTCGAGCATTGTAGTTTATCGTCCTGCAGCCCCTTGCAATGGCCTATATTACTAAGACTGTCCTATTTTCATATAGCCATCATGTAGGGGCAGGATCCCCTGTGTACAACTTCATCCTACTTCCGTTTACTTTTCCAGGGAATGGTTCTCCATTCAGCTTCGCAAGTTGAACTAAGCCACCGTCCATGATTTGCTTAATAACATATGGCCCCAACTAGTGCATTTGAAATTTTCCTGGAAACTTCATGAACTTGTTGTCATGCAATACCACCAAATCATCCACCTTAACATGTGCAACTTAATATGCCTATCATTCCATGCCTTCTCACATTCCTTTTTCACCTGCTAGTGAAATCTTGCAAGGAGGCAGTCTTCTTCGAACTCCATGATCTACATGAGCCCTTCCTCCAAGGTCTTGCGATCTACCATCTTAGTAAAGGTTGCAATTTGTAAACTTGGTAAATAGCACCTACCCACTCCTCTTAAATAATTTTTGGCAATTAGATCATGAATAGTAACCTCATCGCCTACTTTTGGACCCACCTGGACGACACCATCCTCCATGGAGCAACTCATCTAGCGCATCATCACCTGTTGCACCCTGTCATCCATCGCGCAGCCTTTTGACTTTGTTCTTCACCTTGTCAGGAAACGTAGTTTATAGTCCCGCAATCCCTTGCAACTTCCATGATTACTAAGATTGTCGTATTGTCATATAGTCATCATGCAGGGGCAGGATCCCCTATGTACAACTTTAGCCTACCTCCATTCACTTTTCCAAGGAATGGTTCTCCATTCATCTTCGTAAGCTAAACTGCACCACTATCCATGATTTCCTTAATAACATATGGCCCCAACCAGTGCATTTGAAATTTTCCTAGAAACTTCAAGAACTTTATGTCATACAACAACACCCAGTCATCTACCTTGAATGTGCACAACTTAATATGCCTATCGTGCCATGCCTTCTCGCGTTCCTTTTGCACTTGCTGGTGAAATTCTCCAAGGAAGAGGTCTTCTTCCAGCTCCATGATCTACATGAGCCCTTCCTCTAAGGTCTCATGATATACATCTTAGTAAAGTTTGCAATTCATAAACTTGGCACAATATACTCCATTGCCATTACTACTTCAATTTCGTAGACCATCCTGAATAGCATTTGTCCTGTCAACTTCCTATAGGTCATCCTATAAGCCCATAACATAGTAGGTACACACATGTCCCAATCATTCCTCTATGCATTGCATACCTTTGTCAATGCGTGCTCCAAAATTTTATTAAAATCTTCCATCGTTCCATTCACTTATGGGTGATAGGGTGTGCTCTTCTAATGATACACCTGAAATTCTTCCAACATCGCGCTGATCATTTTATTCCGGAAATGCATACCTCTATCACTCATCAAAATCTTAGGGCAACCAAACCTTGTTAATACGTACTCGAATAGAAACTTCACAGTAGTGGCCACTAAAGAATCCTTCGTTGGCTGCGCTTCCACCCACCTAGTTAAATAATCGGTTGCAGTATTGATATACCACACACCCATCTTCTTTCTTGGTGGTTGTATTGGACCTATAAATTCAATGGCCCATTTCTCAAATACTTGCAATGAAACTTGGGGATTTAAAGGAAATTCATCCCATCACGAAGGTTGCCCTATCCTTTTGAAAGCATCACACGCCTTGTAGTATACCTTACAATCCTTGTGTAATGTTGGCCACCATAACCCAGTGCACAAAATTTTTTGGGCAGTCACTTTCCCTTAATAGTGACCTCCTGCCACTCCTCCATGGGATTTAGTTAGGAGACTAGGGTGCTCAAACTCCGAAACATACCTTTGCAATATCTCATCTGACCCTATCTTATACAAATGAACCATAATTACCAAAATGTCCGTAGTGCGAACTAGTAACTCCTTTTGTTGAGTGAAATAACCTTTTGGATATTTTCCCGTTGTTAAGAATTGAATAAGCATCAGGTAGTGCTTCCTCTAGGCTACTTGGTTCCTCCCATGTTTCAATCCTGGATAAATGGTTCAGGCCTGCATTCAGCCTTCTAGGCTTCACAATCACCTCAAAGTCATACTCCTGGAACAATAGCAACCATCCATAGATCTTGCCACCAAACATAGGATTATTGACCAATTTCTTCAGCTTGGAGTGATCAGTATACATTTTAAAGTGCCCACCTAACAAATAATGTTTAACTTTTTGCACCGCATAGACCATCGCCAGCCCTTCGCGCTCTGTAGTGGAGTAATTCTTTCAGGCTTTGTATAAATTTCCTCTCCAGAAAGCTAGCGGATGATCAATCTCTCCTTCACCTGCTTGTGTTAATACTACTCCTAGTACAATGTAGGGGGCATTGACATGCACATGCAACTCCGTTTTCTAGTCCGAAAACACAAAAATAGGTGTTGTCACAATTTTCTCCTTCAAGACATCCAAGTTGTGCTAATAATCTTCATACCAGCAAAACATCACATCATTCTTTAAAAATTTCTCTTTTGACATGGTTATCTAGGCCTATGCCTTGATAAACTTCCTATAGTACCCAAGGTGTCCCAATTTTGCACCTAGCTATTTCACATTCTTAGGGGTTCGAAATTCACAATTACAGTGATCTTCGCATAGTCCACCATCAATCTCTGCTTACATACCACATGGCTGAGAAAATTTCCAAAAGGCGCACAAAATATACATTTCTTTAAGTTCAACACAGTATGATACCTTCTACATGTATAAATCATGAGGCATAGACTCGCAACATGTCGCTTTACCAACCCAAGCATAGTCCAATCATCAAAAGACACTTCCACATGTTTATTAATAAACTCTTTGAATGTCGCGATCACTACTCAAGAAAAGATTGAAGCCGTGTTCTTCAATCCAAATGGCATAACTTTATATCGAAATAAACCCCACTCATTGTCAAAGGTTGCTTTTCTTTGATCTTCTGGCGTGATCTTTATTTGATGATATCCCAAAAAACCATCAGTAAATGAATTCGCTTTCTGTCCGCTAACATTTTCTAAAACTTTGTCAGTAAATGGTGTCGGAAACATATCATGCACACGAGAATCAATCATCTTTCACAAACCTATGCATATTCAAATATTTCCCTTCTCCTTCTTTTCTTGGACTACCATTGGGCTTACTTGATCTAATTCTTCTACAGGTTCAGTAATACTAGCTTCTACCATTTTATCCAATTCTCGGCACACCTTCTCCTTATACTTTGGATTCAATCGATAGGGCCGCTACTTAATAGGCTTCACATTCGGTTTCAATGTAATCTTGATAGTACCTAAATCTCTAACAATCCCTTTCAAATATGAAAACTTCATGGGGAATAAGTCATGTTACTCACACAATAGCTCCTCTACCTTATCAACTGTATTTTCATTCCAATAGTCTCCTATCTTCATGAACATAGGTTCTTCTTCAGAGCCAATGTTTATGTATTGGTTTCTCAAAGGCTCTGATATATCTAGGTTCACCACCTTTGGTCCTTTGACTTCATGCTATCCTTCAGTTTCATGAATGGTAATATTCCAAGGATCATCCTCTTCTTTAGCAGTCACATTCTATCATTCCAATGTGTGGCGCAACTGTGTACTCCAATCTGGCTGAGTCCATTCTACCAATTCCTTCAGCATTCTAAATATAGCTGCTTTAATTTCTTGTAGCTCTTCATCAATACTATCAAACCCATCCTCAAAGCTGAAGGTGAATATAAAACTCTCCCTTAAAACACCCCATTCAGTAGTCCCATGGCGAAGATTTGTCTTCAAATACTAGTTCATCGGGATCATGTCTAAGGCATTACAAAAGATATGCGCCCATTTTGGTTGTGGTTCTTTTCCCTAGACCTTAATCCATTGTTCCAAATGATCGCGCACATCATCTTTCCCACTATATTTTTCTGTCATCCCATTATTAGCATATATGAACCTTAACTTCATCATTCTTCTATATTATTCCATCCAGAAAATGTTTCCTTGTGCATACTATTGGCCATGTGGGGCCTGACCCAGGTTCAACGTTAGTTAGCCAAAAAAATCCCTGCACTACTGGCCCTTTTGAAATCATCCCACAGAGTGCGGACCGAAGTCTCAGCTGAAGCAGTATGGGGGGATGTTGGAACCAACTTTGAGCACCCTGAGATGGTCGTGATGTCAATTTATTCCTTCTATTCTTGCTTTCGTGTAGGTCATTAAACTCTACATCTCTCTCTATCTACCCCTGTATTCCACCCATCGGTACCTCTATGAAGGGGTATGATTGACCTTCGCACAACCCTAACATGTGGTTCAGGTACTTTTGTGTTGCCATGGCAGTGTATTGTGCAGATTCCCAAATTATCTTAAGTGTCTTACTTATCTTACTAAACAATCAAAGTTAACACCATGTAAACATATATCCTTACTTGCGTTCAATTATCCAATGTAATTACATACATTTGCACATCATATAGGCATCATAAATGAAATTCATACACAATATGACAAGATGCATTAACAGGAAACAAAGACACATAATTTGTAAAATGCTTCTCTTTGTTGATATCTTCAAATGCTTACAGACTCTATCCACCCTGTGCACACAACTGCAGGGTTCCGCGCACTCAGCTACAGAATTCTACCCTAGGCCTCTACGCACTCAGCAATAGAGCCTCTACCTACTCTAAGACCTGATACTTAGACTTCTCCCCTTATCGCTCAAGACTTCTTACTTTTTCTACTGCTTACTACTTATGACTACTTAGAGCTTACTTACTTAGCTCTTTTTATACAATTCCATGGTCTGCAGACCATGGGTAGATCTTTACAGCTGACTTTACTTTACAAAATAAGGGCGAACAACCCTTTATGACTCATGACATCTTCGCACTCTGCCACCACAAAATGCGAAGACTTTACACTTTATTACAAAACTTGACCCAAAGCATGGGCTTTTAGCCCCAAATCTATCCTTAGGAGATCTCGTTCCCAACAAGCCCCCAACACAAACATCATGACTTGCTCTCAAGTCACTCTGCAGGCGTAGAGATCTTGGCACGAAGACCTCCTAGCTCAACCTATATGACCAAAACCTCGGCAATGCACTCTGCAGTCACCTGCTTCACGTCTTCAGCCATCTACTTGGTCACTGCCCCTGAACTGTCAGCCTAAAGCTTTTGCTGAGTTGCTTGTAGAGTCACAAGCTTTCCCTCAATAGAGGTTGTGACCACATAAGCCTCATCTAGCCAGGGCTTCAATCACACCTTTAGCACTGCCTCCTTATGCAGCACTGCGTCCACCTGTTATGTCAGTTGCTTGGCCTCGTGCAGCTTTGCCAATTTCTATGTGAGCACAACAGTTCATGCTGTGCCTTTGACCTCATCATACCTATCCTTGTCGATGATCACTGCTTCGATGTCCATAGCTGTGGCAGGTTTCGACATAACGCTAATCAACATTGCGTGTGACGTCTCTGGTAAGTTCTCAAACGTTGAAATCACTATCAGAGCCTCGAAGAATTCTCAGTTCATGTGCGCGTGAGAGCTCAACAACTCAATTCTTTAAATGCCAAATGTTTTTCACTGGACAACCACATGTAATTTATAGAGCATTTTGAATTCAAATCCGATCGTCCCCCCCACATTCAGCTCATTAATGCCGAATTGGCGACATATTTTCAAGGATCTGACCCATAAATTCTATCTTAAATTCTAGTGGCCCACTCCATTTGGCCGCATTTCTACCATCAAATCATGAATAGTGACTTTAACGGTCAATTTTTGGCCGACCTGCTCGATTTCGCCTTGGGTAGTGTAGCTCCCTTCGCATTGTCGTGAACTTTGTGACACTTCCTCACTTCGCACAATCCTCCAATCATGTAGCTCCCCAACCTGGGTAGTGTAGTTTATAGTCCCGCACCTCCTTTCAGCTTCCTAGAGCACTAAGACTGTGCTACTTTCACATATTCACATGGTTAGACCACCGGTGTATGGCTTCAATCGACTACCATTAACCTTTCCTGGGAAGGGATCTTCATTGAATTTGACCAGTTGTACTGCTCCTTCATCAGTAATCTCCTTAATGACATAAGGCCCTGACCAATGCATTCTGAATTTCACTGGAAATTTATCAAACTTATTGTCATATAAAAAAACCAAGTCATTTACCTTAAAGGTGTGTAGCTTAATGTTTCGATCATGCCATGCTTTTGCGCGCTGCTTTTGGACCTGTTGGTGAAATCTAGCTAGAAATCTTTCTTCCTCAAGCTCAGCCAGCTGTGCAAGCTTCTCTTCTAGGGCTTCATGATCTGTCATACCCATGAGTTCCACTATGCACAGACTAGGCACAATGTATTCCATGGGTGCCACCGCTTCAACACCATATACAAGCCTAAATGGTGTTTGTCTAGTCAACTTCTTGCATGTCGTCTGATAGGCCCATAGCACTGTGGGTATGTGGAGGTCCCAGTCACTTCACTGAGCATTGCAAACCTCAGTCAGTGCATTCTCCAGCAATTTATTGAATGCTTCCACCATCTCATTATCCTGTGGGTGATAAGGCATGCTCTTCTGGTGATATACCTGAAATTCCTCCCCTAGCGCGCTGATCATCTCACTCAAAAAGTGCGTAATGCAATCACTCATCAAAATCTTTGGACACCCAAATCACGTTAGTACATACTCAAAGAGGAAATTTTCAGAAGTCACGCCTGTACAATCCTTTACAAGTTGTGCCTCTACCCATCGAGTCAAATATTCCATCGCGGTGATAATGTACCTTGCTCCACTCTTCTTCCCTTGGAACTGAATGGGTCCCACAAGATCTATCGCCCATTTCTCAAAGGGTTGTAACATCATCTGTGGATTCAGAGGCAGCTCATCCCTTTGTGATGGCCTGCCATTCCTTTTACACATATCACATGCTTCGTAGTAGGCTTTTGAATCTTGATGGAGGGTTGGCCACCACAACCCTACGTGTAGAATATTCTGCGTAGTCGCTCTCCCTGCATAATGTTGTCTTGCTGTGCCCCCATGAGTGTCCACGAGGATACTGCTCCTTTCAAATGTTGGTACATATCGTCACAATATCTCATCAAACCCCATTTTTCACAGATGTCTAGCAATGATAGAAAAGTCTTCTATGCGCACCACTAACTCCTTCTTCTGCTAGATAGTGTATCCTTCAGGGGCAGTTCCTGTTGTTACGAAGTGTATGATATCATCAAAATGACCATCCATGATGCACACTACAAATAGCGATGCGCCAAGCAATCCCTCCTCCAAGTTAGTGGGCTCTTCCCCTATTTCGATGTGCGATAGATGATCTAGTCCCACATTCAGCCATCCAAGTTTCATAATAACTTCAAAATCATACTCCTGGAACAATAACAACCACCTGCAGATTCTTCTCCTCAACACAAGCATATAGACTAGGTATTTCAATGCAGAATTATCCGAATACATCTTAAAATGGCCACCCACCAAATAGTATCTAAACTTCTAAAGCGCGTATACCATGGCTAACCCTTTGTGCTCAGTGGTGGAATAGTTCTTCTCCGCCTTGGATAACCTTCTGCTTGCAAACGTTATAGGGTGGTCAAAGCCTTCTTCACCATCCCGTGTCAGTACTACTCCCAGTGCTATACACGACACGTCAAAATGTACATGAAACTCCTTCTTCCAATCCAGGAAGACTAAAATCGACGCAGTGACCATCTTTTCTTTAAATACATCCAAGCTTTTCATACAGTCCTCGTTCCAGTAGAATGTGACATCCTTTTTCAACAACTTCTCCATAGGGGTGGTGATCTGGGCATAGCCTTTGATAAACTTTCTATAATATCTTGTATGTCCTAGGGTAGTGCATAGCTATTTCACACTCCTCGGTGCTTCTAAGTTAAGCATCACCGTGATCTTTGCGAGATATCACATCAGTCTTTGTCTACAAACCACATGACCCAGCAGGGTCCCAAAAGGAACACAAAGCAGACATTTCTTCAGATTGAGCGCAATCTAGTACCTTCAACAGGTATCTAGCATTAGGTGCTAACTTGCGATATGGCGTTTCACCAGCCCAAACATAGTCCAGTCATCAAAGTATACTTCCAAGAACTTATGAATAAATTCCTTGAACACCGACTACACGTGAAAAAATAGTAGGCGCATTCTTCAATCTGAAAGGCATTATAGTGTACTAAAAACACCCCCACTCAGTCGCGAAGGTCATCTTGCTCCTATCCTCCAACACAATTTTGATCTGATGGTAGCCAGAGAGCCCATCAGCGAAGGAATATGCTTCCTGGCCACCTACATTGTCCAACACTTCATCAGTTAATGGAGTTGGGAAAGGATCATGTACACAAGCGTCACTCAACTTCTTGAGATCTATGCATATCCTTGCTTCATCCTTTTGCTTCTTTTCCTGCACCACCATTGGGCTTACCCAATCAAATTCTTCTACAGGCTCAATGATGCCTCCCACGAGCATCTTGTCTAGCTCTAATCAAACCTTCTCCTTATACTTCGGATTGAGACAGTAAGGTCTTTTTTTAACTGGCTTCGGGTTGGGTTTCAATGTGATCTTCATAAAACCCAGGTCTCCTATTATCCCTTTTAGATCCATAAACTTGTTAGGGAAAAAATCCTGGTATTTGTGGAGCAATTCAGCAACCTTATCCACCATCGCGTCATCCCAGTAATCTCTAATCTTTGCAAATTTGGGCTCTACCTCCATACGAATATTCACCTATTTTGTTTTCAGTGGCATGGTTATATTAGGATTCTCAATCTACGGTCCTTCAACCTTGTGGTGACCTTCTGTTTCAGGGATGTTAATATTTTTCGGATCCTCATCTTCTTATTCATCGGTCACATTATAGCATTCCAGTGCGTGACTCAACTGAGTAGTCCAATCAGTTTGAATTAGGTCTAGAGGATCCTACGATATCCTAAAGATCATTGATTTCACTTCTTGTAGCACTTCGTCAATACAGTCAAACCCATCTTCGAAGTTGAATGTCATTATGAATCCTTCGCACAGAATATCCCATTCACCTGTACCATGGTGGAGCTCCATTTCTATGTACCGAATCATCAAGATGGAATCCAAGGTGTGACAAAACAAGTGAACCATTCAGGTCGGGTCTTCGCTCCATAAGCCTCAGCCCATTTGGCTAAGTGCACACATGGATCATCCTTCCCATCATATTTTTCCGTCATTCACCATCAGCTTCCCAAAGTGTGCTCTCATCATCCTCCTACATTCGCACCAATCATCGAAGCTACCCTTGTGCGTACCCCACCACCTGGCGAGCGCAGCACACAATCCCTAGTCCAAAGCTTGGAAGTGTTGCTTTTCTAGTACCTCCCTCTCAAATGCATCCAAAAAGATATCTACATCATTCGGGCCATCATAAGTGGGAATATTTCTTACCTCTGATGACACATAGTGCAACGACAGGGTCATCATGTTACAACTTAGCATGGTTACTTCATGTAACTGATTCTGCCAGTGCTCTAATTCTTCATTAGAGTCTGAGGTGGAGGAACTCTTGCGATCTGACATAATTCCTACATCCACTATTGGATTCACCCAGTCTTGGTCGCACGCTGTTATCTTATATCTAATGTCCAAATCGTCGTCGCTCTCATAATTGTGGACTGGTTCAATGATCTAAAATTGATTTTGGATAGGCTACTAAGTTTATTATTCCTCACTGAGGAAAATGAAAGTCCAATGAAGTTCCTGGAAATGGCCCCATTATAGAGATCGTCTCGTCCTGAATCTACTGCAACTCGAATGGGAAAAAATGGACTTAGGATGCAAAAGTTATTGTAGAAAGAAGATGCTTTTGTTCCTTAGAAAAAGAGGTAAAATCCTTTAAAAAATGGCCTAAAAGGTTTTATGAAGTAAATCGAATCAGAGGCGGGGACATGCATATAACATAAAGCGAAGACCCCGGGTTGAGTGATATCACGATCACCAATATCGGCATTGGAATAGACGATGCCATATGGATAGACCTCAGGGCGCATGTGATATGCGATTGCGACAAGTCGCATCGCAAAATCGCATCGGAGCAACACCACGGAGCGGGGACCGATACCTATGCGACTTGCGATATATCTATATCCGAACCCGATGGGGTTATGAATGCCATTTCATAAATGTTTCAAGTCTGCCATAAAAGCCATGTTGTGTTTTTTTTAGTGTTTAATGTATTTTTTAATACAAAGGAAACAAGCAGGCTTTCGGGAGGACCCAAGGCGGTAAGAGGTTTTGGTCGGGCTCCACCCAATCCCATACATTGCCTGCCATGCGTCCATGCCTTGGAGAGAGAAAACTACTCTTTTCAAGCGGTTAACTCCGGTATGCATGGGTTGCCTGAAAAGAACTACAGCCATTGGATCTAGATATTCCACATCATCAGTGGAGATGCGGTAAGCGATTAAAAGGTGGACCTAATAGGAGTTATAAGGTGGAACTTATAACATTTCAAATTTGTAAATGTCAGTTTGGCAAATTTCCTATGTTTTTAAAGTGTTTCTCTTTGTAAATAGAGAATGTTATTCTTGGGGATTCCAAAGGCCTGAAGGTCCCTTCCATTACAACACAGGTGGCCACCATCCCTAAAAGCGTTTACCAATGATTGCTAATGCTCAGAGAAAGGATTTGAGCAGACCAGGGTCGAAAGCCAGAGAGCTCAAGAAGGGAAAATGAACAGAAAATGCCAATTGGCTTAAAAGCCACAAATGTCAAAAATAGAGGGAGGTTGTTGGATTTGTCACTGAAATCGAGCATAAGCAGAAAGCGAACCCTAAGCAGGAAGCTAAGGCGAAAGAGAGCAATGCAAAAAGGCAGCAGCAAAACAAGGAGCATAATAAGAAAAAGCTAAAGTGCAGGCAGCTAAGAGCATCACTTGGAGTTCAAGTGGAAAGCCAGAGGGTTGTAAACTAACAGAGAGCTGAAGAAGCCAGAGCTAAGAGCCAGAGCTAAGAGCCAAAGCCAAGAGACAGAGTGACAGCCGAGAGCCAGAAAGCCGAGTGGCACAAGAGCCAGGGATAAAATGGTGTCTAAACCCATTGTTTGTATGTAAAACCAATGGAATTGAGCCAGGGAGCTTGTAAAAGGACTTTACCATAATCCCAGAGAGCCTAGTCGAGTTGACTAGAGCTCAAGGAGATGTAGCCCAAGAGTTTTGGGTGAACAACAAATTAATATTGTTGTTCATGTGTCTGTTTATTGCTACATTGTTTACTGTTATATGTATGTGTTATATCAGCATAAACAACATATTTTAAAGTACACAAACAGTTAAAAACAAATCCCAGCGTAGACCTATTATTTCAAGAATTTTTTCTTAATTCCGCATTGGTTAATTAATAATACTTGGGAATATTTAAATATTTGGAAGTGGGAGAGGTTCTTGTAAGTTAGACATGAAGCCTAAGTGCCCCATTTTCAGATCATTCAATATAGCATGCTCCATCAGCCAGATCTAGGGGTACTATTACGTGGAATGATTTCTTCTCAAATATCATCTTTCTCTTCTTTAGGTTGATTACCCCATTCCTATCAGTAGCCCAATCAATGCCAAGAAGTGTAGGGTAGGGGTTGTTATCATCCACAATTTCTATTACTTTGAAGTTAGTTAATGCACTCAATCCTTCAATATCTATAGTCACCCCTTGCATCTGCTCCATGGGGATGATCTTCTACTGATTTTCCATCCTTAATTAAATCGGAGACCACTGCAGCGCGGGTCTTCCCATCCATTCCCAAGTCTACTTTGGTAGGATGTTTGCGTGTGACCCTAGATCCAAAATAACTTGATCCATTTCGTATTCTCCTATCTGCGTGTGGTGTAGGCCTCAACGAAGCTCTTCTTTGCTTCCATGAATGTTTCGTGTGTGTTCTCCAAATCAAATTCAACCTCCTTCACCGGAGCTTTCTGAACCCATGCACTGTCTTCGAGTTGTTTCCCATTATCATCTTCTATTGTAATTCCACTTCGGATCCTCTTTGAGAGGTTTAGACCTCATCATCTGAAGGTTATGAGTTGGCTAAGGTGGTATCACCCCTTTGTCGCATATCCTCGCTATCAGTGTAGGACAGTCCTCTATTTCATGATCAAATAGAGTGCAATATTTGCATGACAGACATGCTGGGTTAGTGAAATCACCAGCATAGTGTCCTGGTCCTTTGCAATTGTAGCAGATTAACTGTTCCTGGCTTCTCCTAGGTCCTCCTATGCCTCAGCCTTGCCCGTGCCCCTGAAATCCTATTAGCGATATCCCTGCACTCTGGTCAGGGGGCCGCGTTTCTACCTGAACCCTCTAGGCGGGTGTTCTATCCATCATCAATTCATAGCTTCTACAGTTGAACACATCATGCCCTACCGACCTACATACGTTGCAGAACAATTGTTGTGGTGTTTATACAAAATTATGCAGCAAATGACAGTTATTCGTCATATGTTTTCCTCCTACCTAACATATAGCGCACCAGAATGCAGACCCTGGGCTTGGTCCTTCTTGAGCCTCTAGTCTCAAAGGCATCGATCCTCCTCCTACCATATACTTCACAAAGACCGAGAAATGGTCTTTTTCATGCCCCTGACCTTTACATTTTTGGCACCATACCTCTTCGCGCACCTCCAGTCGAACTGTGTTGTCCTTCTTCAAACTTTTCATTTGAAGGCAAATATTTTGAAACTACACATGGATCTGCTGAAACCCCAGATTTGAATCTTGCATCGGTTTTTCATGTAGTATCATTGCAATCTCCAAGGCCTCCACCTAAATTGTTATCTTATTTTATTATAGTGCAACCCTTAGGTGTGGTAGGAGTGAAGCCACGAACCACTCGTAGTGTTGTCCATCTGTTAAGTTCATATTAACTTCACATATTTTACACTTGAACCTCTGATCTACTTCCCAATGTGTCTCGCCTAGTTTCATCACGATTTCCTTGAACCCCACAATCAATTGTGCCTCAGATTTAGGCCTATTGAACTCTTTAATCAGCGCAGTCTCGATGTCTGCCACCCCATCGTTTGGGTCATCATTAGAGTACTTGATGTACTAGGTTAGCACGTAATCCTACAAATCACTAAAAAAGGTTTCCTTCTTCATGTGATCATCCGTGACACCCTGAGCTTCCCATACAACTTTCACGACGAACCAGAATTGGTATGGGTCCTCATTTCCAAAGCCTTTAAACAAAGGTAGATTCTTTGAATTTTCCATGCTGAACTGTGGTGGAGGCAGTGGTGGTGTTGTAGCATCCATTTTCATTTAAATTTCATTTTTAATTTTATCACAAAAAATAAAAAATTCAAATATTATGTTCTAACTGAATTAAAAGAGAACGTGGAAGTCCAAAAGAAGTTATTTGTTTTATATTATTGATGGCTTTCGAACATGAGAAACCCAAGAGAGGATCTGAGCCGTCTGATCGATAGGCAACAGATCTAATGGTAATCGCATGGTAACAAGCACGGAGGATAACTCCAAAATCGGATGTGAGAAATTATAAAACTGAGTTAAAACCTTAGTTAATCGGGGTCATCTGCTTGAAGGATTTAGATCCAACGGTAATCGCATGGTTAACAAGGACGAGGTTTAATCCAGAAAATAGACACGATGGTTTATGGAATGTGATTTAATCCGTTGAAGTTCTGGTCGATCACAATTTCTCATCAATAAGAGACGATATCCGATGGATATCACATCAAAAAGTGCACGGGTTTTATTATAAATTTTTGCCCTGAGAAGTATATGAACTGCAGTTTTGTTTCCTTTCGGTTCTGTGGGTAAGGTAAACGTTTGCGGAAAAGGCGAACGCGATAAGATTATGAACTAGAGTCTTAATTCCTTTTGTTTTGTGGTAACTGAAGGTTTGCCATATTCCGCATAAATCAACCAATTCCGATATTTTAGCAGAATAACTAAAATTAGAGGTGGATGACTAAAACTCTAAAGGAAATCCGAGAAGAACTTCCCCCTGAGTTAGAAAGGATAGTTCTGACCATCGAGGCCATTCATTGATTGAATGATCAGAAGGTAATCGCGCTCGAATGTATGAGTGGGTTAATAGTTCTGGCGGACCCAATATGTTATGGGCTAGGGTTTATTTCCTTTTGGGTTCCGACCATAAGCATTTAAGGAAGGGCTAACGGTCATTGGTCAGGTTTCTTTGTGATTCAGCCAATTAGAATGCTTCCGATATATACATGGGCCCATAACCCACAATCCCACGCACAGAATTTTGTAAAGATGCAACTTTGTTGCATTAACGCAGTTTAGCTGTCATCAGAACATCTACATGAATAATGTTGAGAATAAGATAAATGAGATGAAGGAAGCAGTTTGGAAGGCCACAGGTTCGAACAGTGACCAGCAATCGTGAATCGTACTTTTATTTTTGTTACTCCTTGTTATCTTATTTTCTTGAGAATAATGAGGTGTCTTCTACCCTCCAATGTAATATTCTGTAATGACTTTTACTTTAGATAGTTCGAAGGTAGTTAAGCAGTTTTGATATTTTTGATAGTTACCAATTGTCTTGTGATGTATAAGAAGAGGCAAAATTATAGAAAAAATCTCTAAATTTTGAAGAGCCTAGAGGCTATGCTATTGTAATATTGATAAATTGATGATTAATGAAAGAATCAGGAGTTTTCCACACATTGTTGGGTATGACTTTGTAATTTCTCTATTATGTGTCATCATGTGTCTTCCTTTATTTAAATATGGTAATGAAGCTACATGCCTTTGTTTACTTATGTGAATGATGTTAAAATCCCTTAAAAGAGTGCTCCTATATTTAAAGTTCCTACCTCTACATTTCTTCTAAGTTATAGATAATAGTTTCTGTGAAAGATAACATATTGTCTCTAACTTCTCAAAGCATTTTTCACTCAGCATTTATATTCAGCAATCATATGGCATTCTAAGACTTTCATATCAGATAAATATTAAGGGTTAAAAGGCAGGCCCTTCAGGTCCTTCACTTGAGGATATTTCATACAAATAAGTCACAAGAATAATAAACATTAATATCTTAAGCATAATTTCTACACAGCCAATAAATTGGTTTCTTAAGGGACAACATTAATTTGCGTCGCTGTCGGGGAACGAAATCAACAACACTTTTCCTGGGTTTTTAATATTTTCCTCTGGTTACTCAGTGAGGAGGAAATATTTGGCTATGTTGAAAAGAAAATAATAACTCTAGCTTCAAAGAGGCCTCATACGAGGTCAGATACCTCACAACAAAAAGTTCAAGCCCTTTCAGACCCTGAGAGACTAGTTTCCAAGAGGGTTCGAAGGCCAAAAAATCCATTTACACCAAGTCCTACACTGTCTCCACTTAGCAGTAGTTCAACATCTCTTTCATATAAACATTCACCTTTCGTTGACCAAGAGCTAGCTTTTACATCCACTTCATTTCAAGAACCCAACTTTCAAGAACAGTCTTTAGAGTCTATTTCTTTTTCAGTATTCAGAGATATATCTAATATAGTTGTTCAACTTGAACTTATAACTACGTTTCCACCTTTTCATACTCCATTTACTTCTCAGACAGGTTTTACATATGCTGGCACTCAAGGTTCAGTAATTTCAGGGGCAAACATGGCAACACCTACATTTTTATTGAATAGGTATGCACCTATTCATTTGCCACAACATTTGAATCGATTGCCTCAAGAATACTTAAAAATTCGTCCTCATTTATCAGGGGAGGATGAACAAACATCAGAGAAGCATATAGAAGTGTTTTGTAATTTTGCAAAAAAACTAAATGTTGAACACCTAGATGTTGTTTTAAGACTTTTTGTGCAATCATTGCATGGTGAAGCAAGAAAGTGGTTTGAAGGGCTTCCTAATAACTCTATTCCTACATGGGAAGAGATGTAGTGTCTGTTCACCCAGAGATGGGGAGAAAAATGAGACCATGGGTATTCACTCACAGAGTTCAATTTTATTAAGAAGAAATCTGATGAAAGTGTTGTTGAGTTCATCAGAAGGTTCAATAAACTTTACAACAGTCTTCTAGTGGAGATCAAGCCCCCTCCTGCTGGTGCAAAAATAACTTTTGCAGGGGAATTTGAATCAGATTTTTGGTTCACATTGAGGCAGAGAAGAACCACAAACCTTGATCAGATCCAAACTGATGCCTTAGAAATAGAAGCAAATCTAGTGGTTGTAGGTAAAGCACCAGAGACACAACCTACTCAAGATAAGGGAAAGGCTAAAGTGTAATCCTCTCAAAGTCAAAAATTAGAGGATATGAATAATGTAATTAAAAATTTGTCTAATAAATTGACTAAATTGGAATTAAAGAGTAAGAATTCTCAGAGGCAAGTACAACATAACAAAAAATTTAATTCTCAATATAAAAGACAACCTCTACAAATTTTGCAGAAGGAGAGAAAAGACCAAGATTAGGTTCAAGCACCACTTTACTTAGAGGTAGATCCTAGTGAAGTAACAAAGCATTCCAGGGGCCATGATGATCATATTTCCACATTGTATGTAGTAGATGAAGATAAACTAGGTGTTGAGGGAGAAGAATATACTGAAACAGAGGCCATTTATGATGAGAATGAAATTGATGAATATTGGACGAAGTTTACTAATTTTATGAAGGAAAAATTACATAAGAAATATGACTTGAGATCAAGGAAAAGAATGAGAATTCAAGAAAATGAAGGTGAGCAGCAAGTTCCATCTCCCCTACAAAAGGTGACTCCACAAGAACCATAGCGTGCAAAAAAATTAAATAAAGGAAAGCAACAACAAATTACAAATAGAAAGACTCAAATACTTCAAGGTGAGTCTTCTCAAGATAAAAGTGACAAAATTCCTTTAGAAAAAGTTGTTTCCATTCCACAAGATATTTCATTGATGAAGAAAAGTGAAGATGAAAATGAAAATAATACTAAATAGGTTCATGTATTTAGTCTCACTAAAGAGTTAGAAAAAGTCAGAATTCAGGTGCCCCTCATAGAGTTGGTTAAAACAACAGTTTATCAAAGAGAGATTGTTGAGTTTATCAACCTGTCTTAGAATGTGAATATAAATGACATTGTGAATCTGCAAGAAGATAAACCAGTAGTGATTTTTGGTCCACATGTGGAGGAGGTAGATTCTTCAACACCTTCTTTCTACATTTCTTTATTGATTCATGATTTCCTCTTGCATAATTGCATGTTTGATTTAGGAGATTCACATAACCTTATGCCACTATCAGTGATGAAACAACTATACCTACAAGTTAATAAACCTTACAGAGACCTATATTCTTTTGATTCAAATAAAGTCAAGTGTCTTGGGGTCATTAAATATATGGTGGTGTCACTAGCCTAGATCCCACATAGAAGCTTGGTAATGGATGTAGTGGTAGCAGATATCCCTGCTAGGTTTGGAATGTTTCTATCTAGGTCATGGGGGGCTAAATTGGGTGGTGTTTTGAAACTGTATTTCGCTTATGCTGTCACACCAATTTTTGGTGGAGAAGAAAGAAGACTGTACAGAGAAACAATATTTGTTAAAACAATCACAAAGAATGGAGAAAGCTATTCGCCTGTATATATCCAAGAAAAAGATGAATTTTCTTGCTTCATGTTGCATGACAATGCAAAATTGGCTGAAGATAACCAGAGGCAGCTCACTTTAGCGTGTGTAAATACAAAGCTGCAAACAGAAGGTGTGGGGAAGTGCTTCTTTGATGGAGCTTATTCTAAAGAAGTAACAGGTGTTGGTTTCCTTTTAGTTACACCTGGAGGTAATATGATCCCATGTTCTTTTAAACTCGAGTTCGAAGCAACTAATAATGTGGTAGAATATGAAGCCTTGATCATTTCCCTTCAAACAACAAAACAAATGGGAGTCCAGTCAATTTCTGTTTTCGAAGATTCGGAGCTGATTATAAAGTAAATAAAGAACCATTGTCAAACCAAACACCCTAGGCTAAGGGCTTATAGAAATGAAGTGTGGGATTTAGTTGAGAATTACTTTGAGGCTTTTAACATACAGTTCATTCCAAGAGATGAGAACAGATTAGTAGACTCCTTGGTTATGGTTGCGAGTAATTTTAGGCCTCCTATAATTCCAAAGCTAAGATATGAGGTTGAAATGAGGCATAGGTCTTTTCTTTTAGATAATATAAAACACTGGCAGTTTTTTGAGGATGATCAGCATATTAAAGAATTCTTGACTATGATTGAAGATTTTCAGGGCACTGAGATTGATCAAGATAAATATGAAACAACAGAAGGCGTAGAAGTAAGTGGTTTGAAAAATTCCATAGTTAATCAAAAAATTATTCAATTGAAAGATAATATTTTTCCAAGGGGACTTGTCCCTCTTGAAAGACTTTTTAACTACAATGATGTAGCTATTAGTTCAGAGAAAATTCCATAGGATGAGCAGATTCAAGATCACAATATTGGAACCCAGGATGAGCCCATGTTAGTCAAATTATTTAATGGAGTTCCAATTAATTTTAAGGAGAGATATATTGAGCTTTTTGGGACTATACTGATGTTTTTTCTTGGTCCTATGAGGATCGCAAAACATATGACGTAAGCATTATTCAACACAAGGTTCCCTTGAAAGAAGGGATTAAACCATTTAAGCAAAAACTCCGGCAGATAAACCCTTTGCTTTTACCATTGATTTAGAAAGAAGTCAAAAAGCTACTTGATGCCAAGATAATAGTTCCACTCTGATACTCTGACCCGATGGCCAATCTAGTGCCTTTAAGGAAGAAAAATGGAGAAATAAGGTTATGTGTGGATTTGAGAAATCTAAATAGGGCTTCCTTAAAAGATAACTATCTGTTACCTAAAATGGATCATGTGTTGTAGAAGGTAACTGGATCATTCAGGATGTCAATGCTGGATGGGTTCTCTAGGTATAACCAGGTGGTTGTTGATAAAGAAGATCAGGAAAAGACTGCATTCACAACTCCTTCGGGAACCTTCATTTATGCTCGAATGCCTTTTGGGTTGATGAATGCAGGTGCAACATTTTAGAGGGCTATGGACATTGCATTTGTAGGTGATAAGTTTGTAGTGATATACTTGGATGACATAACAGGTTTATCTAAGTCTGATGAGGATCATTTGGACCACCTTAAAAAGACTTTTGAGAAATGTAGAAAATTTGGGCTTTCTTTGAATCCTAAGAAGTCTATTTTTCTCTAGAGAAAGGCAAAAATGTTGGGGCACATTGTTTCTAGAGATGGAGAGAAGATAGATCCAGCAAGGGTGCAAGCTGTGCAGAAAATACCCTTGTTGAGGAGTAAGAAAGACATTCAAAATTTTTTGGGAAAATTAATTTTTCTAAGGAGGTTTGTGTCCAATTATGCTAAAATTGTAAAAGAGATTACCAATATGTTGAAGAAGGAAAATGAAGTACATTAGACCAAGGAAGCCAGAGATTCATTCTCCAAGATCAAAGAAGCATTACAAGCAACTCCAATTTTAATTAACCCTTTTTATCAAAATCCCTTTCAAATTTTTTCATTTGCATAACTTAATTCAATAGCTCCTGTTTTGTTACAGAAAAATGATGAAGGAAGAGAGCAACCATTTTATTTCTTTATCAAGATTCTCAGAGATGTTGAACTCAAGTACAATATCCTTTAAAAACAGGTATATGCTTTAGTAAAAGCCCTAAAGGACTTCAGGACTTATGTGTTGCAGTCACAGATCATTGCTTATGTGATAAATGTTGCAGTAAAAGATGTCTTAGTCCAAAATGATGTGGAAGGAAAAAGAGGAAAATGGATAGCTAAGATTCAAGAGTATGACCTGGAAATAAAGCCCACAAAGCTAGTGAAAGTGCAGGGATTGGCAGAGATGTTGATAGAGTTAAATTTTCAAGCATTGGGAATCAACTTGCTAACACATGTAAATGAGGAAATAATTGAAGGAGGTGAAGAAAAATCAAACCCAGGTATGAAAATCTGATATAAATTTTTATATTCAAAATGGTACAAGCACATATTCCATTATTTATTCTTTCTCTCCTGTCCTCAATATTTGGATAGAACAAGATATAGATCATTCAAAATCAATGCACAACCATATGTGATTGTGGAGGGCATATTGTGTTGGAAGGATCCTGTGGGAATTTTATTGTTATGGTTAAGAGAGGATGAATTTAGAGAGACCATTAAAGATTATCATGAGAAGTTATGTGGTGGACATTATAGTTGGTTAGATACTACTCATAAAATCCTCCAGGCATGATTTTATTGGCCCACCCTATTTGGTGATATATACAAGTTGGTCAGAAGCTGTCAAAAGTGTCAGCTTTTTGCTTAGAAGAAAAGGTTAGCTCCCTTGCCTTTGATCCCAGTCTTCATAGAAGAACCATTCAGACAATGGGGACTAGATTTTGTTGGAGAAATTAACCCACCTTCAAGTGGACAACACAAGTGGGTTCTCACAGCTACTGATTATTTCACCAAGTGGGTAGAAGCTATACCTAAAGAAAAGGAAAATAACCAGGTGGTGGTGAAGTTTTTAGAGGAAATTTTTTTTAGCAGATTTGGATGCCCTATTAAAATCATAACAGACAATGCTCAAGTGTTCACTTAAAATAAGTTTGTTGCTTTTTGTCAGAAGTATAATGTTATTTTATCTTATTCAACAGCTTATCATCCATAGGGAAATGGATTGGCTGAATCCACTAACAAAACATTGATGAAAATTCTTAAGAAAACTATTACAAAGAATCAGAAAGACAGGGATTCAAAATTAAAGTTTGCTCTATGGGCTGTCCAAGTGACTACAAGAAGGTTTACAAGAAAATCACATTTTGAGATAGTGTATGCAACTCAAGCTTTGTTTCATAATCAGCTTGTGAAGCCTGTGATTGCAATGGTTTAGGAGGAAAAATAAGAGCCCAATGCTCTGATAAGAAGGATGCATAAGGTAGTCGAATTGATTGAAAGCAGGGATAAGGTAAGAGATAATTTGATTATGTATCGATCAAAGATGAAGGGTATTTTTGACAGAAAGGCCAAAGAAATTGATTTTAAAGTTGGAGACTTGGTATTAAGGTGGGATACAAGAAGAGAAGATAAGGGAAAACACGGGAAGTTTGATCCTCTCTAGTATGGACCATTTAGGATCATAGAAGCAAGGGAAAACAATACATTCTTCCTGGGAATCTTGATGGTGAAACTTTACAGCTGCCTATAAATGGGTAGTACCTCAAACATTATTTCCAATTCTGAAGCACAAGAATCATGTCATTGTAGATACCAGAGTGAATTCATTGTATAAATTCCATAGAATTTAAATTGGCTAAGCAATATATGACTCCATGCCCAAGGTGAAGGCACTAATCTACATTTCTTAGTGCTTCTGTGGCAAAAGAACTATCCCTAGGTGGAGCCAGATGTTGTAGCATCCATTGTCATTTAAATTTCACTTTCATATTTTTCATAAAAAAATAAAAAAATCAGATATTATGTTCTAACGAAATTAAAAGAGAATGTGGAAATCCGAAAGAAGTGATTTGTTTTATATTATTGATGGATTTCGAACGTGAGAAACCCAGGAGAAGATATGAGCCATCTGATCGATAGGTAATAGATCTAACAGTAATCACGTGCTAACAAGCGTGAAGGATAACTCCAAAATCGAACAAGAGAAATTTAAAATCTTAGTTAATCAAGGACATCTGCTTGAAGGATTTAGATCTGATGGTAATCGCTTGGTTAACAAGGGCGAGGTTTAATCTAGAAAATGGATGCAATGGTTTATGGAATTTGATTTAATCTGTTGAATTTTGGATCGATCACAGTTTCTCATCAAGAAGTGACGAGATCTGACAGATATCACGTCAAAATGTGCATAGGTTTTATTATAAATTTCGGACCCGAGAAGTCTATGAACTGTAGTTTTGTTTCCTTTTAGTTCTATGGGGAAGGTAAAGGTTTATGGAAAAGGTAGGCACAATAATATTATGAACCAGAGTCTTAATTCCTTTGGCTCCGTGGTAACTGAAGGTTTGCCATATTCCGCATTAATGAACTAATTCTTCTGCTTTAGCAGAATAACTAAAATTAGAGGCAGATGACTCAAATCCAAAGGAAATGCGAGAAGAACTTCCACCTGAGTTAGAAATGATAGTTCTGACCATCGAGACCATTCGTTGATTGAATAATCAGATGGTAATCGCGCTCGAATGTGCGTGTGGGTTAACAGTTCTAGCGCACCCAATATGTTATGGACTAGGGTTTATTTCCTTCCGGGTTCTGACCATAAGTGTTTAAGGAAGGAACAACGGTGATTGGTCAGGTTTCTTTGTGATTCAACCAATTAGAATTCTTCTAATATATACATGGGCCCATAACCCATAGGTCCACGCACGAAATTTTGTAAAGGTGCAGCTTTGTTGCATTAAAGCAGTTTAGCTATCATCAGAACATCTACATGAATAATGTTGAGAATAAGACAAATGAGATGAAGGAAGCAGTTTCAGAGGCCACAGATTCTAACAACGAGCAGCAATTACCAATCATACTTTGATTTCTATTACTTCTTGTTATCTTATTTTCTTGAGAAGAATGAGGCGTCTTCTACCCTCCAATGTAACATTCTGTAATAACTTTTACTTTAGATAGTTATAAGGTAGTTAAGTAGTTTTGATAGTTTTGATAGTTACCAACTGTCCCATGATGTATAAGAAAAGACAAAATTATAGAAAAAATGTCTGAGTTTTGAAGAGCCTGGAGGCTATGCTATTGTATTCTTGATAAATTGATGATTAATGAAAGAATTAGGAGTTTTCCACACATTGGTGGGTATGATTTTGTAATTTCTTTGTTATGTGTCATTATGTGTCTTCCTTTCTTTAAATATGGTAATGAAGATGCAGGTCTTTGTTTACTTATGTGAATGAGGTTAAAATCCCTTAAAACAACGGTCCTATATTTAAAGTTCATACCTCTACATTTTTCTATGTTACAGATAATAGTTTCTGTGAAAAATAGTGTATTGTCTCTAACTTCTCAAAGCATTCTTCATTCAACATTAATATTCAATAATCATATGGCATTCTGAGACTTTCACATCAGCTAAATATTAAGGGTTAAAATTTGGGCCATTCAGGTCCTTCACTTGATGATATATCATACAAATAAGTGACAGGAATAATAAACATTAATATCTTAAGCACAATTTCTACGCAGCTAGGAAATTGGTTTCTTAAGGGACAACAAGTGGTATGGGTGAAGTCCCAAGTGATGGTGGTGAAGTTGGAGGTGATGTGGGTGGAGGTGGAAGTCACAATAATCCTTGTCTTATTAACTAAATATCACTTCACGGAGAAGCCTATGCTACTCCCCCATCATCACCCAATGGAGGCGAAATGAATGGACTATATTCAGACCCTTTCTTCCTTTGTTCCTGTAAGTCTTTCCTCTTCGCGTAGTTTCGAACATCAAGGTAGCTACATAACCCATTTTTTGCACAATAACATCTTAATCTAGGTATTCAAAGACTTCAAGTACTTACCTCGTGGACCTTTGAAAAAGTGTTGCTCCGCCTCACTATAGTTAATTGAGGTATAGACCGCGAATTCAGTTGCAAATCCTCCTACGACGCGATCGAGCCAATGATTGATAGTGCGGGCGATCTCATCCTCAAAGTCTTCAAATCTCCATACTAAATCCAAGGTCCAAATAATAGGACCGCCAAGTCACCACCTTCCCTAGCTATCTGCTAGCTTCGCGATCCACTCGTATAGCTCAACTGGAAAGGAACATAAAAGGATCTTGTGGATCTCTGTATATAGGTACCTGTCTAGACACTATTCCTTTATTATTCATGGATTTATGTTTTCCTACGTCACGAATTCATGGATCTTCCTATTCAATCAGTCCCCAATCTTTTTTCTTAGTTGGATTCCAGTGATACGACATCACACATCTCTTATGCAGATTTTGGTCTTGACAATGGAACCATTTGTTGGTTGAGTCGGGCCTGACCCAGGTTTAGCGTTAGTTAGCCAAACAAATCCCTACACTACTGGCCCTTTCAGCATCAGCCCACAAAGCACGGATCGAAGTCTCACTCAAGGTAGTATGGGGGGATGTTGGAACCAAGTTTCCACACCCTGAGATGGTCGTGATGTCGGTTTATTCCTTATGTTCCTCCTTTCGTGCAGGTCATTAAACTCTAGGACTTTATCTATCTAGCCCTTTATTTCACCCTTCGATACCTCTGTGAGGGGGTATGATCGACCTTCGTGTAGCCCTAACCTATGGTTCAGGTACTTTCGCGCTACTAGGGCAGCGTATCATCCAGATTCCCAAATTATATTAAGTGTCTTACCTATCTTTCTAAACAATCACAGTTAACACTATGTAAACAAATATTCGTACTTGAATTCAATTATCCAACGTAATTACATACATTCGTGCAGCATATAAGCATTATAAATGAAATTCATACATAATATGACAAGATGCATTAACAGGAAACAAAGACACAAAATTTGTAAAATGCTTCTCTTTATTGATATCTTCAAATAATTACAGACTCTATCCACCCTGCACACACAGTTGCAGGGCTTTGTGCACTCAACTACATACTTCTACCCTAGGCCTCTGTTCACTCAGCTACAGAGCCTCTACCTACTCTAAGACCCAAAACTTAGACTTCTCTCCTTATTGCACAAGACTTCTTACTTATTTTACAACTTACTGCTTCTGATTACTTAGAGCTTACTTAGCTCTTTTTATACAATTCCATGGTCCGCGGACCATGGGTAGATCTTTACAGTCGACTTTACTTTAAAAAATAAGGGCGAACAACCCTTTATTACTCATGACACCTTCGTGCTTCGTGACCACAAAATGTGGATACTTTACAGTTTGTTACCAAAAATGTCCCAAAACATGGGCTTTTAGCCCCAAAACTATCCTTACGGGATCCCGTTCCCAACACATACCGCACCAACAGGCAGGCATAGCATGCAAAAACAATTCCAGTGTCTCGAATCGATGTTCTTCCAATACTTCCCTTTCAAATTCATCCAGAAATAGATCCACATCAGTCAAAGCATCATAATGCGGAAGATTCCTTACCTCAGTTGAGACACAACTCAGCGACTTGGTCAGCATATTACAGTGGAACGTAGATACTTCATGCAGCCTATTCTACCAATGTTCAAGATCTTCATCTGAAAATGAGGTGCAAGAGCTATCCCTATCCCACGTAATTCATCCATTGACTATAGGATTGATCCAATCCTCATCTCACGCTATTATCTTGTATATCTGGTCTAGATTGTCATCACTTTCTACATAGTCTCGCACTAGTTCAGTATAATGTGATCCTTGTGTAGGGTCTAGTGGCACTACAACCTTGAGCGACTTCTTCTCAAATGACATCTTCTGCTTCTTCAAATTGATTACCCCATTCATATCAATAACCCAATCAATTCCTAATAGCATGGGGTATGGGTTACTATCATACGATATCTAAATGACCTCAAAGTCAGCCAGCACACTTGCACCTTCGATGTCCACCATTACACCATATAAGCACCCCATTGGAATAATTTTATGCTAATTTTCCATGCACAATTGGATAGGATACCACTGCAAAACAGGTCTCCCCATTCTTTCCCATGTCTTCTTAGGAAATACATTTGCATCAGATCCTAGATCCAAGATTACTTGGTCCATTTCATATTCACCTATATGTGTGGTTAGCCTCATCTTGCACCCCATTCGTGCCTTATGCTTACCAATATTTCTTACGGTCTGTTTTTTAGTAGGATTCTTTTCCTTATTGGCATATTTTTCTATTAAGTCTTGCAAGCCTTCGACTTCTTTCTGATCACACAATAACTTCATACAAGTCTTCAGGAAAGTAGCTAGTATTGAAGGATCTACTTCTTGCGAAACAATAATTTCCAGTGTTTTTTCCTGACTTACTGAGGTGGAGGTGTCATCGAAGTTTTTCTTTGCTTCCAAGAAAGTTTCTTTAACACGACCATATCAAAGTCGACTTCCTTCTCAACAACCTTTCATACCCATCCATATTCCTCAGGTTGCTTACCTTTATCTACCTTTGTCGTCAAACCACTTCTCAACACAATATTGATGATCTCATCCTCTTCGTGAGGCTCAATCCTCATCATTTGATTTGGATTGCAGGTCCTAGCCTACCAGCAATCAGAGAGGTCTCTCTCTTTAAAATTTAGCTTTGTTTTGGGATGATTTTAGGCTAGTTATGATATGCATGAGTTTGTTTTGAGTTTGGTGGGATGGGTGATGTTTTCAAATAGAGATGGCATGCAAAGTGTGAGAAGTTCAGACCATTGGGCATGGAGTCAATGAATATGAACTGTCGGGTGTGTTTTCTTTGGTAAAAGAGAGGAATACAGAGCAGGATTGCTACACATGGAATAACTTCAAAGTTGGAATTAAGATGAAATGGAGGTCAGGGAATGAAAGTAAATTAAGAATCTTTCATTCAGCTAACAGAGGGAAAGCGAATGAATAATATCTAGGAGCAATGAAGGATTCCTAAACAGCATTCAGAAATGAGGGAACTAGCGTAAACATGATCAATGAAGTATACATATTCATGACTAATTATGAAGAAAACATAGAGAAATCACATAAATTGAGCACAGAGTACAACTAAGTAACATCTAAGCTACTCTTCTTTCCTGCAATCTAGATCATGACACATAGATGATATACTAAACATAGAAACTGAAAACAGAGGTAAGAAAGACTTATTGAACCATGAGGAAGCACAAGAATTCCATATTTTGCTCTTCAACCATTAAAACCACAACCAGCCAGTTCAAAAGCAAACATTCCAGCAATCTTTGATCATAAAAGTTCCCAGGCTTATAGCACAAGTCTAGAATGACTTAATCAACCAACCAACCAACCCTTAAAACATTGTTTGGGGAGGTATTTATAAGAAAAATATCTACAAAACAGATCTGACAAAATATCTTGGGAAATAACTGCGATTAACCTAACTTCTACTGCAAGTAAAGCAAAAATATCTATTTTGAGCTGCGCTGGAGGCGGCTCCATTGAAACATGAGTTAATATGCGTCCTTTTGGCTCTGTGATGTTCATTCTGTAATAACTGCTTCTTGATCTCTGATCCGCTGCTCTTAGGTGGCTTTTATGTGCATTAATCTCGATCTGATGAGGTTTTAATGGATTTAAACTCTCCACTGATACTCTTTGACTTGTTGCGATCTTCTTTAATGCTCATCTGCTTTAGCATTAATTCTTCCACTTATACTCTTTAACTGATACACTTTTCGGCTGTTCTGATGCACTTTTTCTTCACTGATACAGTTTAACTCTGTAAAATCGCCTTTTCCTACCTTTTTATGGCAAAAAGGAACGGTTGCGGTGCTTTCTGCGGGCTTTAGAAGGTCTATCGGCGCTGGCCGATCAAAATATCATAAAAAAAGGAGTAAAAACTGCATAATAGAGGAGGATTGCATACTGATAACTATGCTGAGGCCGAGCTCACTGTTCGGAGCTAATTTGGGCTGAGGCGATAAAAAATGGGCAAAGAATGGCCATGCTTCCTTTGAACTGGAAGCGCGTGCGGGTGCACTTTGAGAAATATGAGGAAAATAGCCTTTTTACTTTTATAAGGCAAAAAACACTTTACACAGGAAATTTGAGCTTTGTGGGGGCGGGAGCGATCACTGTAGCAGGGAATACATTAGGGCCGTTGGATCTAGCAAGAGGTGATCCAACAGCTGCGATTAGATCACAATATTGCATCGGGGGTGTGCAAATGGGGCGGACGCTTTTATATACATGTGGCTTGCGATATAGCGATCGCGATATCGCATCGACGATCGGATATCGGGGTGGAATGGGCGAAGGCCTTTTAAACAATAGCGATGAGCGATGAGCGAAATGGGGAGATGCGATATATTATAGACCATCGGATGGGCGGGGTGATCGGACGGCGATCACGCGATCGCAATATCGCCTCGGCGGGTTTCCATCGGGGCACAATGCAGAGGGGCCAACACTACTGCTGCGACCTCCGACAATGATATCGCATCGGAGGGAGGTCTAATGGAATCAGAGGGGGGATTTTAATGCATCAGAAGGGGTCCAATTGCATGGAAAGAGGAATTTTACTAAGTGGTAGGTAACTTAGTAATTTCCAAAGCAATATTTATGGTTATATTTCAACCAAAAAGGGGGGGGGATATGTATATAAAGGGGATTTTTATCATATTTTTAATATGGGGAGGGGAGAAATCATGGGACTTATATAATAGAGTTAGAAATTAATATGAATTTTGATCAGAAAGCGCTAAGCATAGAAATCTTAGGCTACAAAGGGGAAATAGGACTTATAGAAGAAATATGAGGACCTTTAAGCAAAGCATATCTTTACTTAGGCAAATGTTATGGAATATGATGAATTTTAGAGATATTAAGAAGACCTTAACATATTTAGGGGGAATTAGTGAATGATTTGGGGAAAAGGATGAAGGGGAAGTTAGTCACGGCTCGCTTGAGCTGCTCCAAGGGAATATGGATTGCACTTGTGATCTGAAGTAGATTTAACACTTTTGAAAAACAAAATTGATCACAAATCTTAATTCTGCAACCTCAAAACTGCCTACCCAGCCTACTTACCTAAAAGTTTTTCTTCTCTTTGTTTGGGTTCCCTTGAACTAGCAAACCCAACTTTTCTTCTTTTCTTTTGTCTATCCTCCTATCTAAATCTACCCTTATATCTACCAGGGGCTCAGATTAAGCTGTTGAGAACCCTTGATTCTCTACCTATCTAACAATCTGCCAAGATTAGACAGTTTGGACAAATTTTTATTCTCTATCTCTAAAACAAGCAATTTAAACCTAGGGAGGCCAAGATTAAGCTGTTTGGCCTTCCCTTAACTGTGAAACTCTTCAAAAATGGAATAGTTCTTCAAAAATGGAATATAGTAGTGGCACTTGAGCTAGCACACTTTCCTGGCCTTTTGATTGGGGTTCATTTCTTTCATTTTTCTCTTTGGCCCATTCATTCTTCTTTTTGCCCTTTGATTATTCTTTTAGGGCATACCCTCTTTACATTTTTTAAATTTTCTGAGTTTTTCTAGGAAATATGGAATCTTTGCAGCATGGAAAGAATGAACATATTTGGCACTTCCACTGTCAATCATGAAAAATGAAACCTATTGGTATAGGAGGCTAACAGTGGCTCCACATGGGGATGGCTTTTCTAGATGAAAAGCCAAGAACAGTAGGTCAGAATGCCTTAGTCTACAGCTGTTATTGTAAACTTAAAACTTCCTTCTCTTGGATGCTATTGACTGAATCTTTGTAAGTTGTATGCAAGATCCTTTTGAGCTGAATTGCAGTGAAATTACAGCTCTGCTTCTTGCCTTCTGAGTGCTTTCATATTCATATTTGCCTGAGCACTTCCTTTGAGATAAATTCAAAATATATATCAAACTGGTGCATTCCTTTCGATTCTTCCTTAAAAATTTGCTGCTCTAGTTCCTTTATTGGATTAGTGTAAATGAAAATGCTGAAAATACAAATATTAATGTACAATGTAGATCTGAGTTATATACATCAACAGGGATCAAAGTAATGTTTGAGCATTCGCCCATTGACAGGGCCATCTTTAGCTTCGGTGCCATCCAAACTCTTCAGAAAATATGTGTTATTGCCCTGCACAGCTTGAATAATGAATGGTCCTTTCCACAGGAAATCAAATTTGCCATGCTTTCCTCTATCTTCTCTCCTTGAATCCCATATTAACACTTTGTTTCCGATGAATAAGTCTTCGGCCTTTTTTCTTTTATCAAACATCCTCTTCGGTTTCTCTTGTAAAATCTGTGTTCTCTGATGTACTTCCTCCCTTGTCTTCTGTAAATGAATGGTTTGATTTATCCTCCTTTGGATATCATTAGGCTCAGCTTGAATCTCTTGTAGCAGCTTGATCACTGGTATTCCCAAAGATGAAGGGAATCTTGCCTCCATTCCATAAACCAATTCATATGGGCGTGTTCCAATGGACCTTTTGGTTGTTAATCTATCTGCCCATAGGGCATTCACAAGCTTCTTGTGCCAATTCTTTTTGTTCTCCTCCAAAACTTTCTTGATGATATTGATGAGGCTTTTATTGGATGACTTAGCTAGACCATTACCTTGAGGGTAATAGGCTGTGGAGTGACCTAAGGTAATGTGGTATTTGTGGCAAAAATTGATCATTATCTTGGATTTAAAGGCAGTGGCATTGCCTGTAATGATTTTTTTGGGACAGCCAAATCTGGACAAGATGTTGGTTTCAAGGAATTGCATGATGGTTGAGTCATTGGCTTGCCTACAAGGGATGGCCTCTATCCACTTGGTAAAGTAATCTGTGGCAGACAAAATCCATCTGTGCTGGCCTAAAGATGAGGGATGAATTTCACCAATGAAGTCTAAACCCCACTGTTGAAATGGTCGTTCGGTTGAAATAGGTTTGAGGGGTAAAGGTAACAACTTTCTCTTGCCTTCAAAGATCTGGCATTTATGCCAATACATCACAAATTTCTTCACATCGACAAACAGGATGGGCCAATAGTAACCAGCCCTTAGTATCTTATTAGCTGTAGATTTCCAATATAAGTGCCCTCCACAGTCCCCTCCATGAAACTCCTTCATAACATTATCAGTTTCATTCAATGTTAGACAATTTAACAAAATTCCTTCATGATTTTTCCAAAACAAGGCACTGTCTAAAATACAAAACTTTGAAGCTTTCATTTTCAAAAATATCTTTTTAGTTTTGGACAACCCTGGAGGAGTATGTAGGTTTAACAATAAAAGACATATGTCAGCATACCAAGGTGATTGTAAAAAGGCTTGATTGATCTGTGGAGTCGCCAACTCCTGTTCGTTGTCCAATTCATTAATGTCAAGGGCTTGAAAAAAAAATTCGGTCATCAGTTTGGCTAGACCTTGTCCTTTTATCAGTTTAGTGGGCTTGATTTCAATGTCATATTCCAGGATATTGGCAATCCATTTGCCCCTTTTGCCTTCAATTCCTTCTTGAGTTAAAATATCTTTAACCACTGCATTTGGAACATATGCTATCACACGTGAGTATAAAATGTAAACCCTAAAATCCTTGATAGCTTTTACAAGGGCATATGCTTGTTTCTGCATGATTTGATACTTTAAGGGAGCATCTCTAAGGGCTCTGCTGAAGAAAGCAATGGGATTTTCATTTCCTTGGTCATCCTTTTGTAATAGGACAACAACAATGGTATGTTCCGATGCAAAGGAAAAAATGATGAAATCTTTATCAAATCTCGGGCTTGTGAGGACTGGTGTTTGCGTTAAGGCTATCTTCATGCCCTCAAAGGCTTTTTTGGCTTCTATAGTCCATTTTACTTTGGAATCTTTCTTCAGCATGTTGTTTAACAGTCTTATCAGCTCGACCAAATTTGGAATGAATCTTTTCAAGAAATTAATCTTCCCTAGAAAGGCTTGCAGTTCTTTGATATTTCTTAGATAAGGTACTTGAAGAATGGCTTGAATTCGGTTTGGATCAATCCTAATGCCATCTTTTGAAATGATATGGCCTAGCAATTTGCCTTCCTCTAGGCCGAAGAGAGATTTCTTAGGATTTAAAGATATGCCATATTTCCTACAAGTTAGGAATACTTGTCTTAGATGTTTTAAATGCTCTTGGTCTGATTTTGAAAATGGGGTAAGATCATCAAGGTAGACTACTAAGAATCATGGATTTCTTTGGCAAAGTTTATATCCATGGCTCTCTGAAAATTGGCCCCTACATTTTTGAGTCCGAAAGGAATTTTGACATATTTAAAGGTTCCCCACGGTGTTGTGAAGGTTGTTTTGTCCTGATCATCTGGGTGAACTAAGATCTGATTGAAACCTAAGAATCCATATAACAGTGAAATTTTGGAAGACCCCACTACCCTTTCTAAAATATGGTCCATTTTGGGTAAAGAGTAATGGTCTTTGAGAGAGACTTTGTTCAAATTTCTTAAGTCAACACACAATCTAATCTCACCTGTTTTCTTCCTTGTGGGCACTAAGTTGGATACCCATTCTGAAAATCTGATTGGTGCAATAATTCCAGCTTCAAACATTCTCTTCACTTCTTTCTCAATCAAGGGGAGAAGCACAGGATTGATTCTTCTTAGTTTCTGTTTGAAAGGTTTTTGATTTGGTTTCAAAGGTATAGTATGTTGGATGACTGAAGTGTCATAGGATTTGAGGTCCTCATAACTCCAGGCAAAAACATCTTGGAACTCTTTAAACAAGTCAACATATTTTGGCTTTTGATCGGGTGGCACAGATCTGGACAGTTTTATCATTTTGGGTTTTTCTGCGGTCCCAATATTACAGTCTTCAATTGCAGCATTTAAGGGTTGCGTATTTGGATTTCTAGGGATATCATTTGAATCAAATATGTCTTCTAAGGGGGTCAAGCCTGTGGGCAGAAAATTGTCTTTTAGCTCAATTACTTCAGCCTCTGCTTCAACTGTTTCATCCAAATTCATTTGTTTGAGCTCTTGTATATTTTTGTCATCAAAAGTTGTTGACTGCAAAATTTGTTTAGCTGCCTCCGCTGATATGGTCTACTTGTTTTTGCTTACTCTTGTTGTTGTTCATCCATGGCACCTTCATCAATGTTTAGGGTTGAAAATTCTTCTTGTAAAGTGAGGAAATTATTGATCTGTGCATAATTATCAAAAACTTACCAATCTTTGACATTGTTTGGGACTGCAAGCCTGTTTTTTATCTCGTCCGTGAAATGGTGATTGGGCTCAAATGGCAGCTTGCATGTGCTGGCAAAGGTTGCCAAGCTATGTGCATGTAAGTTATGGCTTCTTGATATTTTAGTAAGTTGGGATTCTGTGAAGGTATTGAGTATTTCATTGGCAACACTTCTATAGGCTCTCAACCTATTATCATTGTTGGGCCTCACAATGGTCCCTATTTTCACTCCATTATTCACCAATATCTTCACATTTTACCTTCATGTCACCTCCATTCCACCTCCACATCATTCCATTTACTTCATTATTGGGTTATAACTATGCTTTTCCAAATTTTATTAATTCTTAACATTTTTAAGTGAATTTATGGCTAAACTTTAGAAAATAAGATGCTTATACTTATACCTAACAATTAGAATGAGTTTCTTGACATGTGTAGGCACAAAGGAAGCTTCCAGGGTATCTTTATGTGGCCTTGAATGATCAAATTCGAATTTGATAAGATAAGCCTCATGGAAAAGATCATGGAGGAAATCATGGAGGATAGGGTTATGTGTCTAGATGGTTGAGAAATGTATGGAACTAAAGAGAGATTAGTGGATCATCATTATGAGTTTGTTATCTCATCTCATTGTATAAATAGGAGTACCTCCTCCATTCCAAGAGGAGGACTCTTAGAGCATTGTATCCAACTTATGATGGCATAGAATAAAGCTTCATTTTTCATACATTTCTATTATGTAGTTTTATTTCCATTATGTAGTTTTTAGATATAAGTTTCCTTAATGTAGTATATGGAATAATTTGTCTTGTTCTTAAGAGAATTGAGCTCACTCTAAAAGGATGAGGGAAACATGTTATTTCATATTAGATCTTATTTCATTTACTTGCTTAGATGTTTGATGTTTGGGGATTTGTTTATGATTGATGAATGAGTTTTAAATTAGAATCTTATCAGCACATGAGAGAACAACCAACGGTCTAAATTAGGCTCTCTCTCTATTTGATTTGCATGATAATTGGAATTCATTCTTTTGCTTTTATGTTTCAAGTATCATATGAGGAGATACCAAGAGTCTAAGTTAGGCTCTCTTTCCATTGATTTATATGGTAATTGAAATTCATTCTTTTATATTTATGTTTCAAGTCATTTCATTTCTCATGCTTATGAATGAATCTTAGTTTAGTTTGGATTAGTACATGAGAGGACAATCAAGAGACTAAGTTAGTCTCTCTCTCTACTTAGAATCTAAACAATAATTAAGTTCATTCTTTTGTCTTCATTTTAAGTTTTTAGTTTCATGTAATCAATGATTTCTCTATGATACTGTAGGGAAGGACAACCAGGACCTCCTTAGTTAGGAGCCTCTTCCCTTGCATATTGTATTGAATCATAAATCATTTAGTTAGATATAGAGTTAGTTACCTACTCTTGCATATATTTTGTTGGCATCATCACAAGCTTACGAGTTTCCCTGGTCGATAATTTATGCAGCAATTTAAGCCCAATAAATTTCCCAACATTTTGGCGCCGTTGTCGGGGAAGGTGCTAAGGGATTAGGCATTAGAAATTAAATTTAGTACTATTATTTTTCTTTAGACAAAATTACTTGTGAGACCTGGTGACAGCAGGACCTTCACAAAGGAGTTTAAATTTGAGTTTTTAGATGTTTTAATGTTTAGCTAGTTTTAAATTTCGTCGTTTCAAAAACACCCCCTGCATAAATAAAAACGAATCAATCGATTAGTATGCTCTCTTCCTGCGCTTTGTGCGATCAGGAAGATCAGAAAATCTATTGATTTCGTTCGAATAAAAATACTCTTGCTGGAGAACTAATGTGCAACATGACAATAAAGAATTTTGTGAATGAAAAACAAACATTTTTAAATTTTTAGATGAAATTTAGTTTTTTTTAAATTTTAGATTTAAAAATAAAAATAAAAATTTTAATAATATATGTATCATATATACATATTATTATTAAAAAAATAAAAAATCAAAAAATTAACCATTTCTTTTGTTGTTTTTAGATATTTAAAAAAAAACTAACTTCATTATAGTCATTGTTTAATAATAGGTTGTTGATTTTACAACTTTAAAAAAAAAAAAATCTCAACTTAAATAACAAATTAAAAAATTTTGTTTTTTAATTTGTTGTTTAACAAAAAAATCTAAAGCAATAAAAAAAATCAACATAAAAAAACAAAAAAAATATGTTTTCATTTCTTTTTCTTTTTAAGATTTGTTTTGTTTAATTTTTTTTTTTTTTTATGTAATAATAATATGTATATCTCCTATATATATATTATTATAAAAAAAAAAAAATTAAATTGATTGACTTTCATTGTCAATTACATTTTGATTGCCTGCAGGACCAACCACTCCCATGGGACCATGTCCAAGGCCCAGTCCCAATCCTTGCTGAGCAGATAATGGCAATAGAGGCTGAGCGGATTTGAACTACACTATATGTTTGGGTCTGACCAGAGAAACGACTTGTCTAGCTCCAGAACAAACCCCTTACTCGGCTACCGGATCTACCCGAGATGCGGCTGAACTCAGGAATGCAGGCTTTTTAATCCTCAATCTGTCCGTCAACTGCCCAGAATTCCCCAAAAAAATATGTCTCAAGGTGTCTGTTAATGTTTCAGGCACTTTGGCCCTGCTTCTATTCTTAGTTGAGATCTCGGACTAGCCTGGAGGGGCTCATTCATATTCCGGCACCCTCAGAAAATCACAGAAGGACTGCCGTTCCACAATCTGGCCTCCCGAAATGATTTAGAGTCCTCCATCTTATCAAATTCGATCACCACGTCTACAAGTCCCTTTCCTGAATTCTGGACAAGGAACAGAAGTATAGTGATACTTTCGAGGATCTCGTCTTCCGGCATTTTCTCCAGGGTGCACAAATGGGCACTCAGTCCAATCATGAGAATAAGCTCTAGAACAACGTCTCACTTTGAAAGAATACATTCGAAACTCATCAGTGCTATACAATGCAATTTGAACGAGAAGCATGCCCCAATTTTTACGCATCTGCAACTTCGATCCGCAATCTCTGCTTGATTTTCGATTCCTCAACAGTTGGCAGAGGCGATCGAGGGATTTTTATGATACCTGGCCATGGCCACCAGCAAGGCTGTAGCGTCCCTGCTACGCGCTGGCACCCGCAAGGTCGCCCATAGATCAACCCCTGTGGCCTCCAAGCGGTTCCACGGTCGTGTTCTGAGCAGTGGGCGCCTGGAAAGAGCCGCCTCTGCCCACCCTTTTCTGTTGAACCGTGTTGTCGAAAGAGTCGTTGGCCATGTCTCTCAGGTCATCGGTGCCGTCGTTGATGTCCGCTTTCATATGGGGTTGCCGCCGATCCTCACAGCGCTGGAGGTTCTGGACAATCCAGCCTGTTGATATACAGATAAGGGCAGGATCGATTCTCATAAAGGCCTATCGAGTCAAGCCTGGATGCTGTAAAATGCTGAGTAGCAGAAAGATATACAGCAGTTGTTCTGCTCACTCAGGCAGCAAAACTCGTAACGTATACAATTGGAATTGGGAGCCATATGTGTGGATACACAGTCCCACTCATGCTGCTAAATATGTAATGCCACCGTTCTCCATATCCACCATCACGTTTTTCTTCATTGCATCCACGGCAGAGCAATCGTATCAATAGCAAAAGAGTGATTGCTAAATATGTAATGCCAGTGATTCGAAACCATCCAACGGCATTGGATTTGTATGAAAAGCAGCTAATAGATGTCAAAGGAAGAAATTGATGCTTTGCACAAGAAGAAAGGCTTTTTCATCCTACGGATCTTGGAATGAAAGCCAGCACCAGGAACATGAGCACGTATGTTATCCCTTGGTCGATGGCGGTGCGGTCGGACGAAGGAGCAGGAGCGGGAACCTCTGCATTGGCAGAAGGTGCGAAGAGATTCATCAACAGGGAGGCGACATATTTGTATATTTTTAGTAATAATTTTGATTTGTTTTATTTGTTTTGATTTATAAAGGTTGGATTTCTTTTGATTTATATATGTATATTTTTAGTAATAATTTTGATTTGTTTTGATGTTTTTAGATTTGTATTTGTATATATTTGTTTATTTTTCTTAATAATTGATTTGATTTATAAGTAATGTTTGACTTGTATTATATATATATATATATATATATATATATATATATATATATGGTTATAAACTAAGTATTGAACCAGTTATCGCAAGGAGTTTATTCATCAATCCAATATATTAATATATATTATGATTGTATTAGTATATTATTATAAATATTAATATGTTATAATTATATTAATATGGTTAAAAAAAAAAAACATTTTTATTTTATATTTATTTTTAGTTAAAAAATTGGATTTTCTTTAAAAAAAAAAAATACTAACTTCATTTTAAGGATTTCCTAAATAAATTTTGTTGATTTTACAATTCAAAAGAAAATTCAACTTGAATAATAAATTAAAAAAAATTTATGTTTTTAATTTATTTAAAAAAAAAAAAAAGAAGTAAAATCAACATAAAAAATGATGTTTTCATTTATTTATTACTTTAAAAAATAATAATAATAATAATAATTCACAAAATTCACGCAGATTTGAAAATAAAAAAAAGGATACTTGGAGACACATTTCGAGAATCGATTGGAGGATTCTTATGACGATAATAGCTTCATGTTGGCATTAAACTCATAATAGCTTTCTGTTAAATACTGTTATATGAAATACTAACATGCAGAACACAACAGATCTTTCTAATGCCAATCTTTTTGCCGAACATATTTCGTCTAACATCAACAGGGAGTATTACTTTTCCATTGTTATTTTAAGAATGGATTGATTTTAAAATCATGATTACGTCAATTTTAACACTTTGTTTATCCTTAATTTGTTTTATTTGGTATGAAATTTTTGCGTAAGAATCATGAGGAAACTGGCCATTTCTTCATGAGCACACTTATGTTTTCTTTGTACCAAGTTTTTTTACAGGTTATAGGACAATCAAGTATTCATTCAGGAGATTACATTGTGCACACAATTGGTCTTCAAATGACTAATTTCATGAAAAATTCTAAAGACAAATCCATGTCCAGAACCATTATTTCGCACTCCCATTCTGCAAAAGTTTTTCCACCAATTGTCCATGTCCATAAAGCATACCATCGCCATGTCCATTTTTCACAGCAAGAGTTCTTATTGATACAACATGCATTTCCTTACATCCATCCATTTTCCATGTCATTACCATTCCCCTTCATTTCCGCAATAAAACTTTGCTTGAGTCAATGTCCTAGAGTCTAAGTATCATTGAAAAAACACCTAGAGGCTTGCATGCCTTAATGGCAAGTACTCTTGCCAATGAACAATGGGAGTACATTAATATCCCTTGTTCGTTGGATCTTGTAGGTGACTCGACCACGGCAAATTTATTCGTACCTACAAAGATGTGTTAGGCACCCTGACTCCCATTGGAATTAATGGTGGGAGCTCTTGTGTTGGCTAGGGGCATTCATTAACGGCCACTAAGTCAACAACTTCTTGCTATGTTCGATATCGACACATTTAATCACATAGTAAGATTTGTGCCATCGAGCGTTGAAGACTTGAAGACCCATATTTTGTAGCAGATGAAGCCAATTTCTTTTCATTGTTTTTCAGTTTGCCTTCACTTGAGGACAAGTCAATCAATAAGGCTGGGGGGAAATGTAACTTCTATATTTTATATACCTTCCAAGCCTTATAGATTTTCAGCCATATTCAGCAGACTCATAATATTCATCATCCAGCAGCAGATACAACTTTCAGCCATGTTCAACAGACTCCTCAGATTCATCATCTAGTATCAGAGGATCTAACAACCGATACAACAATACAGATCCATCTTTCATCCACAACTTGAAGAAGCAGATTCAGAGCAGAATTGTGGCAGCTGCACATGCATGATTCATGCATGATTTTTCCAACCAAGTAAAGAAGACCATGAACAAAAGTTCTTGCAGCCACACGTGCACAGCTCTCATCCATTTTGGAAGGGTAAGTTAAGGTATGATATTTTCTAACTTTTAACCATTAAATTCCTTGAAAAGTTAGAATAATAATTTTTGGAAAAACTTCACTTCCTTTTTCCTTGCTTTCCCCATTTCACATAATTGTCCAAATCATCCGTTTAAGGGGAAGGATACATCCACATTCATATATCACATTCATATAACATCCACATTCATATATCACATTCTTAACCCCACTTACCTTCAAGCTATATTCACTATTACATGAGCATACAAATGGCTTTGTCAAAAGTATTTAAAAGTTAATTGGATGCCAACAGAATCATGGTTGTTACACAAGAACCAACCATGGTGCATTCCAGCAAAATGCCAACGGAATCATGGTTGTTACACAAGAACCAACCATGATGCATTCCAACAAAAATACTCTGCAATAAAAATCACATTATCAATATGCAAAGATCATACATTGAATGCAACAAATAAAATATGGTTGAAACACAAGAACCAACCAAGTTGTAATTCATCAAAATAACACTTTGCAAAAGTTATGTAAATGATATCATGCAGAGTTTAAGCCAAAGCTCAAGTACCAAAAAATAATGTAATAGATTGCATGAGGACATGCAATACCTTCAGTTTGGGGCAGATGTTGGGCCTCACAATGGTCCCTATTTTCACTCCATTATTCACCAATATCTTCACATTTTACCTTCATGTCACCTCCATTCCACCTCCACATCATTCCATTTACTTCATTATTGGGTTATAACTATGCTTTTCCAAAGTTTATTAATTCTTAACATTTTTAAGTGAATTTATGGCTAAACTTTAGAAAATAAGATGCTTATACTTATACCTAACAATTAGAATGAGTTTGTTGACATGTGTAGGCACAAAGGAAGCTTCCAGGGTATCTTTATGTGGCCTTGAATGATCAAATTCGAATTTGATAAGATAAGCCTCATGGAAAAGATCATGGAGGAAATCATGGAGGATAGGGTTATGTGTCTAGATGGTTGAGAAATGTATGGAACTAAAGAGAGATTAGTGGATCATCATTATGAGTTTGTTATCTCATCTCATTGTATAAATAGCAGTACCTCCTCCATTCCAAGAGGAGGACTCTTAAAGCATTGTATCCAAATTATGATGGCATAGAATAAAGCTTCATTTTTCATACATTTCTATTATGTAGTTTTATTTCCATTATGTAGTTTTTAGATATAAGTTTCCTTAATGTAGTATATGGAATAATTTGTCTTGTTCTTAAGAGAATTGAGCTCACTCTAAAAGGATGAGGGAAACATGTTATTTCATATTAGATCTTATTTCATTTACTTGCTTAGATGTTTGATGTTTGAGGATTTGTTTATGATTGATGAATGAGTTTTAAATTAGAATCTTATCAACACATGAGAGAACAACCAAGGGTCTAAGTTAGGCTCTCTCTCTATTTGATTTGCATGATAATTGGAATTCATTCTTTTGCTTTTATGTTTCAAGTATCATATGAGGAGATACCAAGATTCTAAGTTAGGCTCTCTCTCCATTGATTTATATGGTAATTGAAATTCATTCTTTTCTGTTTATGTTTCAAGTCATTTCATTTCTCATGCTTATGAATGAATCTTAGTTTAGTTTGGATTAGTACATGAGAGGACAATCAAGAGACTAAGTTAGTCTCTCTCTCTACTTGAATCTAAACAATAATTAAGTTCATTCTTTTGTCTTCATTTTAAGTTTTTAGTTTCATGTAATCAATGATTTCTCTATGATACTGTAGGGAAGGACAACCAGGACCTCCTTAGTTAGGAGCCTCTTCCCTTGCATATTGTATTGAATCATAAATCATTTAGTTAGATATAGAGTTAGTTGCCTACTCCTGCATATATTTTGATGGCATCATCACAAGCTTAGAGTTTCCCTGGTCGATAATTTATGCAGCAATTTAAGCCCAATAAATTGCCCAACAATCATTAGTGACAAAATTGCCTTTCATTTGCTGTATAATCAGATCTGAATCTCCCAGAATTGAGATTTTTGTTGCTCCTAGAGCTTTGATCAGTTTAAGGCCTAAAAGGAGGGCTTCATACTCGGTCATATTGTTTGTACATCTGAAATTTAGCCTATATGCATGACCCTCACCATGGTCAGTTTGTGTGTTGTGGATCCAGACTCCTGCCCCTGCTCCTAATTTGTTTATAGAGCCATCAAACTCTAAATACCATAATATTTCTTGGTCCTGACTAGCATTGGGAGTTGTAATTATTTTTGGAGTGGGCAGATTTGAGTTTTCTATTTCATGTAGTTTGGCTAGTGTGCTGGTTACATTAGTTATTTCAACAGTTCCTCAATTTTGGGCAACCGATTCTTCGTTTATGGCTTATCATCAGTCGGAGGACTTTTATCAGCATTAAAGAAGATGAATGAATGCATATCATAATGGATAGAATATATAGGAAATTTTTGGGGCTTTTCCTCACTGTTGACCACATATTTCATTAGTGTTTCCTGATACAATCTCTTAGGTTGCCCAAAAACTGAAATAGTGGCGTAGGACATGTCTAATTGCAAAGATCCTTGGAGTTTGGCTCCCTAAGATCTTGATAAAAGCATACCATATTTGGGTGGAATATCAGCTACCACCACATCCATTAGGATTGTTTTATTCGGGTATTGGACTAAAGACACACACAAATCTTTGATTAGGCCCAAACACTTGACTTGACTGGAATCAAATGAGAACAATTCTTTGTATGGTCTAGTGATATCTAAGTTCAGTTTCTCCATTACAGCTTTGGGCATTAGGTTGTGTGAAGCTCCTGAATCAAACATTGCATTGTGCAACACTTTTTCATGGATGTGTAAACTAACATAAAAGGGTAGAACACCTCCATTTGTTGTTTTACCATCAACCTCAGGACCAAAAAGCAGCTCAGGTCGATCATCTAAGACATTAACATCATCCCTATTCTCTGGCATTTGCAGCGATCTTTTGATTTGCTGTCTGTATACATCATGTTTAGCAAGCTCAGAGAGAGGAATAAATATCTTTAATTTACCAATTTCTGCCTCTAAATCGAAGGGTTTCTCTAATTGGCTCTTTGTGTTGTGACTAGCAGATTTTCCTTTTTCAATTGCACTTTCAGCGATTTTCTCTTGATTATCAGTGCTATCTTGAAGTATTTCTATTTTGGAAAGGCTTTCAGGAGTGTTGTTTGAATTCTCTTTTGAGGAAGAGGATACAAATGGCTGTTTTTTAAAAGTCTGCATGTCTGATACATCCTCTACAGTCACTTCTTTTGAGTTTGGGTCTGTTTTATTAGCAGGTTCTGTGAGGATAGCTTTTTCCTTTATATTCTTGTGTTGTTTAGCATCCTTTGGTTTGATAGGTTCAGGTACATCTATGGTTCTGGTTCTCAATTTGTATTGCTTGTGGACCTCATATACTGCTGCATCATAACCTTCTCTAAAGTCAAATGACTCTCCCGACTTAGTCTGAAATTGATTGATATCATGATCATCTTGGTCTTCTTGGGTTAGGAAAACTTGTTGTTCACTCTTCAAACCCATCAAGTTTATGTGAGTGTCCTCGGCCGGCTCACTAGATGTTGATGCTTCAGCATAGTTTTCTTGAAAAGGAGGTCTTATATCATGGTCGGGGCTAGCCCTTCCAACATTTGGGTTTTGATTTTTCCTAAAGTTTGGGTTTCTGATAGTATTACTTTGTTGTCCTTCCCATGATGTTTTTCTTTCAATAGTTCCCATTCTATCTCCAATACTGTGCACGGTATTGATGATTGCATCCAGTTTTTGTTCAATTGCTGAAGGTTCTTCTTTAAAAGTAGTTCTTCTCTCAACTCTTGCTCTATTTCGCTTGGTGATCAGGTTTGCCTCCACACTAACAGCTATATTTTGCATGTCTGCTAGGCTTTGAGGGTCTCTTTCCCTCAATTAATATGCCATGTCGGAATCAAAACCATCAGGGAATTTGTATAAAGCTAGATCAGGTGGAGGCCTAAGGTTTTGGGGAATAGCATTGTAAACATTGTTGAACCTAGCACAATAGTCTAAGACAGCTTCTTGTGGACCTCTTTTTATGGTATCATATTTGGATAATATGTGCATAAGGTCCTTATTTTTCTCCCATCTGTTAAGAAATGTTTGGTAAAGGGCCTCTGGATCAGCTATGGAATTTGCAGGAAGAGCTCTAAACCAGGGCCTTACATCACCTGTTAAACTTTGGACAAAAATCTCCATTCTTACATGATCATCATCTTTTTCATAATTATCAAAATATTCCTGCATTTTCTTGGTATGTTGCAGGGAAGTGTTAGAACCAGTACCATCAAAATATGTGGTTTTGGTTTGATAATCATGAGGCATAGCCCCTGGATTTGCAAGTAACTGTAAAGGTGCATAACGATTCGCCATATTTGCAGGGATAAATGGAACAGCAGGAATAAGTGGAACAAATGGGACAGTGGAGATAATAGTAGTAGTATGTGCAGCAGATGGAGGTGTAGAAAAGGTGCTTTGAGAGGTGGATGATGAACTAGGAGAAGTTTGAACAGAGTGAAGATGGAATGAAACTTTAGTAATATCTTCTTTTTGCTCTTGTTTCCTGAGGGTCTTTGGGATTAAATTGGGATTTTCAAAGATTGTTGGGGAGCTGGGTTTGGATTTGACCTGGTATAGCGAGTTTTCTTCTTTGGAGCCAGCTTCTGAACTTGTTTTTTGGAATTTTCTAAGGATTTCTCCCCAGTGGAGTCGTCAATGATGTTATCACTTAGGTTTTTCCCTTTGACTCCTAAGGGAATACGACCGAGGTAACCACAGACCAATCTTTGGATTGCAGGTCCTAACCTACCTGCAATTAGAGAGGGCTCTCTCTATAAAATTTAGCTTTGTTTTGGGATGATTTTAGGCTAGTTATATATGCATGAGTTTGTTTTGAGTTTGGTTGGATGGGTGATGTTTTCAAACAGAGATGGCATGCAAAGTGTGAGAAGTTCAGACCATTGGGCATGGAGTCAATGAATATGAACTACCGTGTGTGTTTTCTTTGGTAAAAGAGAGGAATACAAAGCAGGATAGCTACACATGGAACAACTTCAAAGCTGGAATTAATATGAAATGGAGGTCAGGGAATGAAAGGCAATTAAGAATATTTCATTCAGCTAACAAAGGTAAAGTGAATGAATAATATCTAGGAGCAATGAAGGATTCCTAAGCAACATTCAGAAATGAGGGAACTAGCATAAACATGATCAATGAAGTATACATATTCATGACTAATTCTGAAGAAAACATAGAGAATTCACAAAAATTGAGCACAGAGTACAGCTAAGTAACATCTAAGCTAATATTCTTTCCTGCAATCTAGACCTTGATACATAGATGATATACTAAACATAGAAACTGAATACAGAGGTAACAAAGACTTATTGAACCATGAGGAAGCACGAGAATTCCATATTTTTCTCTTCAGCCATTAAAACCACAACCAGCCAGTTCAAAAGCAAACATTCCAGCAATCTTTGATCACAAAAGTTCCTAGGCTTACAGCGCAAGTCTAGAATGACTTAATCAACCAACCAACCACCCCTTAAAACATTGTTTGGGGAGGTATTTATAAGAAAAATATCTAAAAAACAGATCTAACAAAAGATCTCGGGAAATAACTGCGATTAACCTAACTTCTACTGCAAGTAAAGCAAAAATATATATTTTGAGCTGGGCTGGAGGCAACTCCATCGAAACATGAGTTAATATGCGTCCTTTTGGCTCTTTGTTGTTCATTCTGCAATAACTGCTTCTTGATATTTGATCCGCTGCTCTTAGGTGGCTTTTATGTGCATTAATCTTGATATGATGAGCTGTTAATGGCTTTAAACTCTCCACTGATACTCTTTGAGTTGCTGCGATCTTCTTTAATGCTCATCTGCTTTGGCATTAAGTCTTCCACTGATACTCTTTAACTGATACACTTTTTAGCTGTTCTGATGCACTTTATCTTCATTGATACACTTTAACTCTGCAAAATCGCCCTTGCCTACCACTTTATGGCAAAAAGGAATGGCTGCAGTGCTTTCTGCGGGATTTAGAAGGTCTATCGGCGCTGGCCGATCAAAATATCATAAAAAAAAGGAGTAAAAACTGCATAATAGAGGAGGATTGCATACTGATAACTGTGCTGAGGCCGAGCTCGCTGTTCGGAGCTAATTTGGGCTGAGGTGATAAAGAATGGGTGAAGAATGGCCATGTTTCCTTTGAACTGGAAACGCGTTCGAGCGCAGATTGAGAAATATGAGGAAAATAGCCTTTTTACTTTTATAAGGAAAAAAACACTTTACACAGGAAATTTGAGCTTTGCAGGGGTAGGAGCGATCACTATAGCAGGGAATACATTAGGACCGTTGGATCTAGCGAGAGCAGATCCAACGGCTACGATTAGATCGCCATATTGCATTGGGGGTGTGAAAATGGGGCGGAGGCTTTTATATACATGTGGCTTGTGATATAGTGATCGTGATATCGCATCGGCGATCAGATATCGGGGGTGGCATGGGTGAAGGCCTTTTAAACAATAGCGATGAACGATGAGCGAAATGGGGAGATGCGATATATTATAGACAGTCGGATGGGCGGGGTGATCGGACAGTGATTGCGCGATCGCAATATCGCGTCAGCGCGTTTCCATCGGGGCACAATGCAGAGTGGCCAACACTACTGCTGCGACCTTCGACAGCGATATCGCGTCGGAGGGGGTTCTAATGGAATCAGAGGAGGGATTTTAATGCATCGGAAGGGATCTAATTGCATGGAAAGAGGGTTTTTACTAAGTTGTAGGTAAACTTAGTAATTTCCAAAGCAATATTTATGGTTATATTTCAACCAAAAAGGGGGGGATATGTATATAAAGGGGATTTTTATCATATTTTTAATATGGGGAGGGGAGAAATCATGGGATTTATATAATAGAGTTAGAAATTAATATGAATTTTGATCAGAAAGTGCTAAGCATAGAAATCTTAGGCTACAAAGGGGAAATAGGACTTATAGAAGAAATATGAGGACCTTTAAGCAAAGCAAATCTTTACCTAGGAAAATGTTATGGAATATGATGAATTTTAGAGATATTAAGCAGATCTTAACATCTTTGGGGGGAATTAGTGAATGATTTGGGGAAAAGGATGAAGGGGAAGTTAGTCACGCCTCGCTTGAGCTGATCCAAGGGAATATGGCTTGCACTTGTGATCTGAAGTAGATTTAACACTTTTGAAACACAAAATTGATCACAAATCTTTATTCTGCAACCTCAAAACTGCCTACCCAGCCTACTTACCTAACATTTTTTCTTCTCTTTGTTTGGGTGCCCTTGAACTAGCAAACCAGATTTTCTTATTTTCTTTTGGCTATCCTCCTATCTAAATCTACCCTTATATCTACCAGGGGCTCAGATTAAGGTGTTGAGCACCCTTGATTATATACCTATCTAACAATTTTCCAGGATTGATAGTTTGGACATATTTTTATTCTATATCTCTAAAAAAATCAATTTAAACCTAGGGAGGCCAATATTAAGCTGTTTGGCCTTCCCTTAACTGTGAAACTCTTCAAAAATGGAATAGTTCTTCAAAAATGGAATATAGTAGTGGCACTTGAGCTCGCACGATTTCCTGGCCTTTTGATTGGGGTTCATTTCTTTCATTTTTCTCTTTGGCCCATTCATTCTTCTTTTTTCCCTTTGATTATTCTTTTAGGGCATACCCCCTTTACATTTTTTAAATTTTCTGAGTTTTTATGGGAAATATGGAATCTTTGCAGCATGGAAAGAATGAACATATTTGGCACTTCCACTGTCAATCATGAAAAATGAAACCTATTGGTATAGGAGGCTAATAGGCTGCGCCTTCTTCTCTTGCATCATTGTCATCAAAACCAGACATTCCTCTATGAAATCGTCAAACTATCGACAATACTGACATGAGGGATGTGTGGGATTTGTAAAATCTTGCACGAACTGCCTTGCTTTGCCACAGTTATAGCAGATCACCTACCCACACCCTCGTCCTGGTCCAACACCTCTTCCTCTTCCTCGGCCTTGGAATGATCCATGCAGTTCTCCCACTCCTTGATACTGTGGCCGGTTCTCTACCTACATTCTATAGGTAGGGTTTCTATCCATCAACAACTCATAACTTCTACAATGGCGTTCATCGTGTCCTACATACTTACAAAAATTGCAAAATAACTGTCACGACATCTATACACACTTCTGCAATAGATGGAAATTATCTATAGCATGTTGTCTGATAACTTGAAAAATAGTGCACTACAGTATGACTCTCGCACTCATCCCAAAATTACTCTTAGGCTTTAGGGGTATAGGCCCTCCCCCTATAATATAATTCTTAAAGACTTGGACATGGTCCTTATCATGTCTGTGGCTCCTACATTTCAGACACCAGATCTTAGTGCACACCTACAGATAAGCTTCCCTTCCTTTCTTCAAGATACACAACTCTAAGTGCAGGCTTTCTAGTTGCGAATGAAATTGTTGCACTCCAAGGTTTATATCCTGAATAGGTGATGCATCCAACCTCATCGTCATCTCCAAGGCTTATGCTTGCATTGTTATTTTATGTTGTGATAGAGGTATCTTAAATGTGGCAAGAGTGATGCTATAAAATAGTCACGACATTGGGTATCTGAGATTTTCATATTAGCCTGCCTGATCAGGCACGTCAACCTATGATTAAATACCCAAGGTGTCTCATTGACCTTTTTTTTGGATTTCCTTAAATTCAATTACTGACTGCGCCTCTGAATTAGGATTACTAAACTCGTTGTTCAAAGATAGCTGTATATTTGCCAATGACACATTGTGGTTATCAATGAAATACTTGATATACCATGTTAATGTGCAGTCCTGTGAGGCTGCAACCAACTTCGCTTTCTTAATATTATCGTCTGTGATCTATTGTGTTTTCCAAACAACATCTGTGAGAAACCAAAATTAATCAGGATCTTCGGTCCCTATTCCTTTAAAAATGGGCATCTTCATCATGTACACCATGTTGAAAGGTGGGGGTGGAGGTGGAGGTGTATGTGAAGGTGTATGAAGCAGAGGTGGAGGTGGAGTGGATGGATGAGATATCCTCAGAATACCCTATGTTATTAACTGAACTGCACTTTGCGGCGTAGTCAGCACCATCCCTTTTTCGTCGCTTGAGGGGTTTCAATGAGGCAACTATATTCTGGGCTCAATCCTCCTTTCCTTATAAAGAATCTCCCACTTTGCATAACCCCAAACATCAAGATAGCTACATAAGCCTCTTTTCACGTAACAACGTTTTAATCCAAGTCTTCAGCGATTTCAAATACTTACCTTGTGGTCCTTTAAAGATCCTTCTCTATAGCTAATATTCATATTGATCGCAAAATAAGTCACGAAACTGCCCAAAATGTGATCAACCTAATGATCCATAGCCCACGCGATATTTATTTATGATGCCTCCAGATGTCACACTAGTTCAGGAGTCCACACTATAGGGCCTTCGAGCCTCCACGTCCCTTAACTATCAGCTAATTTAGATAACCACTCATATAGTTCTTCAGGGAATAAACAGAAGAACCCGTCAGTCTCGTCCATGTACAAATATATCTGCAAACACTACTCCTTGGATAATTTAGGGCTCATATTCTCCTGAGCTGTGAATGAGTGCAATTTTGATAAATCCATTTATCAATCTCTTTTTTTTGTAGGAAACTATTTGTCATGCATCTCTCAGATATATGTTGGTCCTGGAAAAGAAACAACTTGTTGACTTAAAGGGGGCTGACCCAAGTTCAAATTTGTTCACGCCAACCAAGAAAACCCTAATTTCTGGCCTTTTTGGCAACAACCTGCCTACCACAAGTTGCAGTCTCAACTGAAGCAGTATTGGGGGATGCTAGAACTAGGTTTCTGCATCCAAGGACATGTGATAAGTGGTTCCCAAGCTCTGATAGCCCATGTCTTCCTTCATGCAGACTGGTATACTTCTAGGTCTTATTAGTATAACTAGGGAAAAAGGGCTTCTAGACCTCCACAAAGGTCTACGATCAGTCTTTGCAGACCTTAACCAAACAATTTGTCTAATTTCGCGTATCAATAAATAAACCTATATCTGACTTCGTGCAGATCTACCCAATTAATCCGAAAACATAGCAGAGATAATTCTTATCTTCATGAAGGTATATAAATAGTTAAATCGCATAAATAAGATAAATTCAATGGTTTCGTTGAGCATTCATTCATTATTCCGTAGAAAACACATTAAACATTACAAGTCATGGCATTAACAGAATCAATAGAAATACTCAGATTGCTCAATAATACTTTCAAAAGCAGTCTTTATTGATCTTCAATGTTCAGATTACAGACTCTTCTACCCTGTTCACTTAGCTATGGACTTACCAAGGCCTCCTATGCACTCGGCTCTAGGAGCCTTCCCCTTCTCACCTGAGTACAAGAAGCAAAGACTTCCTACCTTAACACTTGCCTAAAACAACAAAAACTATTCAAAGTTCACAATTATTTATTCTAAGTTATCCTTAAGACTCGTTATGGCTCAACTATTTATAGCTTCCTTCCATACAATACCATTGTCTACAGACCATGGGAGAATCTTAAAATCGACTCAAAAAAAGGGGCTAGAGCCCCTTTGACTCTTATCTACCTACGTGCTCTGCATCCACATTTCATGGAGACTTTACATCTTTCTACAAAACTTATACATCCTAGGGACCCTATCCCAACACCAAGCTATGATTTTATGATCAGGGGAAGCTCCTAGGCCACTCCAACCATTACTTTTCCTCACTGCAAAATGAAGTAGAATTAGTTTTTTATCACAAGTATGATGCAAGTTAGGTTTATAAGTTTCAAGCAAGTGTGAGATAAGTAGCGGATACATGCAATTATATTGCTAGTTTTATGAATTATGCAAGATAAGGTAGATTTATTTATTCAAGTATATTAGCCCTTTTCCTTTCATGAAATGATTAATTAGCATCTAAGCTGAGCAAATGGAATTTCCACTTTCATTGCTAGAATTAGGTTTTAATTGTACTTTCATCGACAAGTTTTCACTATAGTTTAGTATGAGGAATGGTCTCTAAGCACTTTGATCTAATGTCCTGACCTAGGGTGGCGTATAATCCAATATTTTGTGCATACAGTAATGCCACCTCTAATTTTGTATAAACCCTAGGTTGGTAACTTGAGTTGAGGAACCTTTAGGAGTAGTAACATTCTTGGTGCAATACCAGGGCTCCCCATCAATCACTACCAAAAATAATATCATCAATATAGAAAACCACCACTAATAATTTCCCATCATTAGATTTAACATACAAATTACTATTAGTTTTGTCCATTTTAAAACCATACTTGAGTAAATAATTGTCCACCTTTGAATGCCAAGCCTATGGGGCTTACTTGAGACCATAAAGGGGATTTTTTAGCTTGCAAACATAATCAGGTTGATTTATCATCTTAAAACCATTTTATTTATTTACATAAACTTATTTCTATAATTCTTCATTTAGATGGGTAGATTTCATATCCATGTTATATATCTTGAATTTATTGAAACAAGAAAATGTTGAAAACATTCTAAAGTCCTCTAATTGACTAATTCTTCAATTTTTTCATAGCTTTGCAAACTAATATTTCCTTGTTTGCTAACACTTCGCCAAATTCATTCATTTTTTTCTTGTAGAACCACTTCATGCCAATCATATTCTTATTTGTTGGTCTGGGAACAAGTTCCCAAGTTTTATTTTTCTTGATTTGGTCAAGATCTTCATGCATAGCTTTTAACCAATTATCATATTTGTTTTCCTATGCAACATCCTTTGGTTCCATCATCGATAAAATATCTGCATGTGCTTGAGTAGGGGGATTTAACAACCTTCTTCTTATCTGCACACCTGGGTTTAAATCATTAATAATTTGATTAGTTGGGTGGTATTTTTCCACGTACCTTGTATGATCTTTGGATTGAAGAAGGAGAAGTTATTCATTAACTTCATATTAAAGTGGCTCATCATCCTTCTCATCGTTGTTGTTATTTATTGGTTGATAGTTTTTTATTCAATGTGATGATCCACTTTGGAATTGATGCAATCAACTATCCTTTTTGTTTTTTTGTTGTAGTATATGAAGTGAGCTTTGTTTAAAATCGCCACTCTTTTTTTGAATGGCTTCAACCCAAAATCTCTACTTAATTTTTATTTCACCCATAATGTCTCTAGCTAACCACTTAACTAATATGTTAGCTCTCTCGGCTACATCATTCTCTTGTGGAGTTTCTATTATAGTAAAATTTTTGTTGATGCCATGTTGCTTGCAAAAATCATCAAATCCTTTTGAATTAAACTCACCTCCATTATCAAAACTTATGCTGTTGATTTTATAGTCAGTCTCATTTTTTGCCATAGCTTAAATTTTCTCAAAGGCCTTTTATTTTTCTCTTAAAGATGCAACCCACATCATTATGCTGAAATCATCAATAACTAGCATGAAATACAATTTACCTATGGATGTTTTCGTTCTTGAAGGTACACATAAATCCATGTGTACTAACTTCAACGGCCTTGTTGATGAGTTATGTTGTTCCTCTAAGATGACAATGGTCAATTGATCATGCCAGAGCATCTAAGATATTTGTTTTTGGGGGTTTTGGTTTTTATGGAGGACAAATGCATAGAACAAACTGTAAGAATGATGTATTAAATCTTTTCGATTTTACTAATAGATAATCAAAGGGTTGTTATTTAACTTCACACAGTGATTTGAATTTATAAGGTGTGTAGAAAGAATAGTAAGGAGATATGATTAATTTAGATTTCAGACAGAAAGATAAATTACAATAAGTGGTAAAACCTTTGTCCAATGTTCAAAAGTTAAACAAACTATGCTTAAAATTACATAAGATGTTGACAATTTTATGATTTAGAGGGAGAATTTTAGACAGATAGTCCAATATCACGGTCTCTTCAGATAATAACTTCAGAAGGAATTTTAAGAATAAGTGTTACACATTTATTCTCACCTTATATCTCTATGAAAATTAAACATATGCATAATAAACATAATGAATTGAAACACAATGAAAACTTACAGAAGAAAACGGGACTGTATGACACCAAATTAAGAATCCTTTGCTTTATTACCAATGATCTAGAAAAAGCTTTTACATCAATGATTTACAAACTTTCTTATGGAAAGGTACCACCTTTAATAACTCATATAAGAGAGTTATTTATACAAGTTTTTACAAAATATTTTTAACTGATTACAAAATAGCTTGAAAGAAGATAGGAAAAGAAAAATTGTTGCATGATGTGTCCCTATTAAATAGGAGGTTGTTTATGATTGTTCCTTAAAAATCTGTTGTTGTTGTCTTCTTTTTGGAATGAAAAGTTAATCAATTGTTTCACACAATTGATCCCACATTTTCTCACTAGGTATCTCAAGATTTACCATCCTTCTCAATATCTCATCAACTTCGGTATATTTCTCAAAATTGGGTTTAGTGAGAAAAAGGTGTCCAACGTCATATCTGATGGTGAGGTCAAAGCTCAAGGCTTTAAAAAACTCTTTTCTAGTAATCTGTCTTTTTATCCCTGCAAATTAACTATCGTATGATGCAATAGTATATAGTCTCTCACAGTAATCCTCCAATTTTACTAGTTGATCATTTGATGACACTATCTCTGGTAACCCTTTCTTATGCAACATACTAAATTTAGAATGAAACCTTATAGTTGTAGTGTTCAAAGCTTCACATTTTTTTTTCAAGTGAGTTAACAGATTCTTCTTCACTAGGACTTTCTTAATTTCCAAAATAGTATATGCCCTATCCGGAATGTTCATCTCTTGTAACTATTGTCTAGTTTTAGATTTTAGTACCCTTATCATCCCTAATGATTCTTTGAGTTTTGTGCCCAATGCTGTGTTCTGGGTCTCTATCTCTGCCCTGCATTTAGAAATCAGTTCTTGCTTCTCAAAAATGATTTGTATGGATGGCCTTACTTCTATTATAGAGTGGCTAAAATCTAACCAGATGTCTTCTTTGGCTTGGGCCAAAGTGTCTGCCATTAGAGTCTTTCTTTCTAACAGTTTAACCTTGAGCTCTAACCTATGTGACTTTTATATTTCCTCTACATAGAAGGTATGCTTTTTTACCTTCTGTGACTCCAGGGTTTGGAACTTTTGGAGTAACTTCTAATTTTGTTTTTTATGTGCTTGTAGCTCCTATGACAACCTTGTTGTTTCATATGTTGCTAAAGATGAAACAATGTCAGTAGGAGATGAGCTTAAATCTGGACATGTCATTGGAATTGTTTTCGCTGAGGTCACAACAAGTTGTGATGCCTCTTTTTCTTTGAGCAGATGTTCTATCCGCTCCTCCATTTTCTTGATCTTTATGTTTTTCTTAATAATGAGATTTAACATCTCCTCCTTATGTTGTCCACTTTCTGGCATTTCTTTGGTCTGTGGATCCTCAGTTGAAGGCAGCTTCAACTATTTCTTCAAGGTTGTAATCTCTACATTCTTCGTTTGCAGTATTTCTTCAATTGCTTTACAGTCCTAGGGATCATATCCAATCTTGATAATGATATCTTCTAAATACTTTAATTTGTTATCTTTAGACAAGTATGACAACTTTACAATATTAAGATGTGATTGTACATTGGACAAAGTAGTTCTAAGCTTGGGAAGAGATATGGTAGTTGTAGTCATTGTTGAAAATAACATCTCACCTGATTGCCTATGCAAATCCATTTGATCAATGTGATGTATTTGGTTCACATCAAATGAGAAGATGGTCTTCTTGTAGTCTGCCATGGATTTGGGAAATGGAATTTGAGCCCGCAAAAATGCCATTTTCATCCTTACTCTTTCACTGTCAAAGGAAAAGAGAAGTCTATGCTGGGAAGTAGATTTTTGTTTCTAAAAGTGACTGTAAACTGGAGATTTAAGACTTTTGTTCTTTTGCTTGATTTCCATAAATGTTGAGAAGATATCAGCATCTCCTGTTGAGCTGGTCTCAGTTGACTGAATAATCTCCATAGGTTCAGTTGAAGGAGTTGAAGAAGTATAAGGAGGCTTGGGATCAATGGTCCCTACTAATGAAACATCTTCCATTTCTCCAAAATCAATTATCTCTAGTGGCTTGCTTTCTGATGACATTGAGAGTACGGTTTTCAATTTCTTTTGTGAGATATAGTACTCTTTACCTGGTTCTGTAGCTCACTGAGTTTCCTCTCTAGCTCTTTTATGTTGAGTACTCTATGTAGCTAGAGTCTTTGTCTATGGAGTTGATATAACCTGTTCATCAGCTTCTATGAGAGTACCTTGAGACCATTGCTCCTGGTTCATAATTTTTCCAATTTTTGCCTGGGAGTATGGTTGTAAGGTGTCACCTTCAACTACACTTTGAGAGCTGAAATGATCCCAAAAGGATCATAAGACCAAGTAAACCTTCACTGAAGGTTCATGTTCTTTAGTAATATGTTTGCTTCTATACCTGCAGAGCTACCATTACAAATGAAATTTCATACCTTGGCTTTGAGTTTAAACTGCGATTTATTCTTGCCTGAGACAAAATGGAGTTCATCCATATTTATCATCTGCATGATGTATTCCAGTGAGAATATTCTCGTTGGCACATACATAGGTAGTTTGTATGGAGCCAACTCACTACCATAGATCCTAATCTTAATGTAATTATGGTATAGGTACCAGTCACCAGTTTTGGTTTGCTCTGATAGGTGCAATGTCTTTTTAATTTCTTTTGCAAGTTTGGGCTATGCCTGACTGTTGATTAGTTGAAGAACTGGATGTATAAAAGAATCAATGAAATGAGAGAATGTAAAGTTAGATGATCCTGTTCTTACTAAATCTGTCTAGTGAATCACTGATTGATTCACTCCTTGATCATCTTGTCTATTCAGCTAAATGGGCAATAGATCTCCCTGTTGAGACAAACCTAACTGGATTATGATTGAACCATACATGAAAACTCCATGAGTGGTAAAATTCATAAACAGTTCATGTATATTATCAGCCAAAAAATGGCTATAATTATACATGGAGGCAGGTTTATATTCTTTGCTAAAAATGGAAAAGAATCCAAGGATGGATTCATCAACAGATTGGTCATTTTCATATCTTAGGAGGTATGATAATAGAGAGATAATGTGTCTAGTAGCTTCATAGAACATGGAAGATGAATATGGTGGATTTCTCTTAGGTAATTCCACATCTTTTGGTAGGAAAAGTTCAAAGATAAGGGCTCTCTCTAGGAAAGTAAGTTTATTGTAGAGTTTCATGAGAGCTGCAGGTGAGAAATGGCTGAGGGAATCAAATGGAGGTAACATTAGCATTTGATTTACACTCTGAGTAGTAATGGTGATAAATATTTTTCCATCCAGAGTCATCACAATTCTTTGCACAGGGTCATAGCTATCTTGACACCAAGAGATTAAAGTAGGAAGTGATGGGTCTTAGGAAAAGAATATAATGGCAGAAGTTCCTCTCAGAAGCAAAAGGGGTCCTCTTTATCAGAATATTTCAGTTTTAACCATGAATGTAATTCACAGAAATCAAATTCACATTCACAGTCAATGATCTTAAAAATGGAATCTATAAGGGGCATATGATCCAGATGAAGGGATATTGTGGAGGGATTCCCTTCTTCAACAGTCTTCTGTATCTTTGTTTTAGGAGCCATCCTCCTGCAGGGGAAATTCAGAAGTCGTTTCAATAAAAAATGGATAACAGTGGTGAAAATACATAGAATGACAAATGGTTCTTTTGATTTATGGATGGAAGCGAAAAGTGGCAAAATATTGGTTTCCTTCACTTTTAGAGGATCTTGCATCTTGGGTGTAGAAGCTCTTCTTCTTTTCCTTCTTTCTTTCCTTTTTAATTCTCATAAACTTCTCCCCAGGATCATATTCCTTCTTCTTTTCAGGACACTTGGAAGCATAGTGACCAAATTTACCATAGTTAAAGCATTTGAAAGGTATCTTACCTTTCTACATTCCTAAGCCTCTCTTCAGCTTCCTCATGAACATAGCTTCCACTTCATCCAATTCACAATATGAATAATCATGCTCTTCCTTGGGTTTCTTATCTACTTTGAATGCTAACTCCTTTGTAGTAGGTTTTCCATTGGAAATTCTCATGTCATAAGCAGTAAGAGTGCCAAGTAGCTAGTCTAAAGTGAGATTATTCAATTCGATCATCTCCTCAATGGTTGAAACCTTGGGATTAAATCCCTCAAGGAGACATCTTAACGCCTTTTGAACTACTATAATCTCTTCTAATTTCTCATCATGACCTCTTATAGTGTTTACAACTTCATCAAATCTGAGAAATTATTTCGCAATATCTTCATCATCAGTCACCTTCAAAGACTCAAATTGAATTCTGAAACCTCAAATTTTAGCTTGCTTTATCTTCTTGTCACCTTCATAGCATCTTCTCATCTTGTCCAAAATAGCTTTTGTGGTAGAGAAATACATGACCTTTCCTTTTTATGATTAAAGTAGGCTAACAATAAAGGGATACATAGTTTTATCATTGCATGCAAACTCAAACGTTTGATCTCTTGTCACCAAAGATGGATTCTTTTGACCTTCTTCTCCCACTACATCCCATACACTATTTCCAAGTGATTGAATATAGGTCTTCATCCTTACATTCCAAAACACATATTTTGTTCCACTAAAGATAGGCTCCCTATTGGTATATCCTCCTCCCTAGTTTTCAATGATCCTTAATAGTTATTCCAGCTATTAAAATAATTTGAGGTTACCTAGTTGTTCTTTGATACCAATTTTTAGAGACCAAGACAATGCTAAGACCATGGGGGGGGGGGGGGTGAATAAATATTGTAGGAAATTTAATAAATTTGTTTTCACTAGTAAAAGTAATAGGAGACCTATAAATACTTCAATAATTGGTATCTAAATAATCAATCATTATACACACAAATATACACAGATTATTCAAACTTTCTTCAATTTAGTTCACAAAGGAAATATTCTACTTGTTAGAAAGTTATCTAGCTAAAATCACAAGGAAGCTTGTACTCCTTGATTTATTAGTTACAGCTAAAAGGATCTATAACCCCTATGTTTATCAGCTATCACTGAAAGTAGATCCAAACCTTAATAATTTACCAACCACAACTAGAAGGAGATAAAACCCATGATTTGAAACCTACAACTTAACTAACCTCAATGATTCATCTTTCATTCCATTTTGAAATTCAAATCATGAAGGCCACTTCCTTACATAAAATCATTAAATTGTTCATTATAAAAACTCGCCACAAAACACCTTTAGCAATCTCCGATTACTAATAAATCCACCAGCATACTAGCAACATCAATCCAACAGACATACTCACACACTTTTTCATTTTACAAAGTTGATTATGCTTTTAAAGAAGTTTGAGTTGATAATTCTTGAATTAAAACTTTAGTTATATCCAGCTCTTCATCATGCATACATATTTATTTTTGTCTTATCTTACTTCAAATGCCTTTTGAATGTTCTCTTAAAGTCCTATAGCATTGCTCACCTCTTACTGCAATAAAACCTAAGTTAAAGTGCTAAGTATTGCTATTCTAGAACTTTTATCAGGATTTAGCAGAGATTTTCCAAATCTAGCTGACCCCAAATTTGGCCAAACTTCCAAATAAGTTGCTAAATATGTCCACTTCCACTACCTACATTTCTAACTCATACATGCATTTGATTTAAAACTTTAGTCCTCCACTTGATATGGAATAAATGCAAGCTTTGAGTCTTGTCAATATGTTCATGCCAAGTCTTTAATATAGGATTGAGTTCTTACATAAAACCATCCATATGAGTAACTGTTGGGCCCACTATTTTTAATACCAAGGGCTTTTCCACCATTATAAGCTTTTGCGCATATGGTAAAAATGTTAGCATAGAACCTTGTGTGCTTCAGATCCCTATGTGATTGGTTTGAACTTTATTTTGATGTGAATTACATTAATAAATTAACTTCTTAGACTCTAAATCTTGCTCGAGGGTGATTAGTTGCAAGAAATATTGCAGTGTAGTTGGCCTACAATTGGGTGGAGATTTTAAGTCCCTCCCATATTTTCCAATCACTCAAGTTCATGATATAAGTTTATTCACGTGTACATATATCGCACTATGAATGATGAATGTTGTTGTTATGTGTTATCACAATGCATGTATTAGCATTGTTAATGGAGGAATGTGTTATTCTTATTTTTCTACAATGAGATGATAATGTGAATGTTCCCATGATTATGAGGGAATTATAGATCCGTGTGGTTGTTGATATTTTTATGAGTTGCAGAGTTATTTACATGGTCATGTATGAGTGCTTGATGTGCTCAACTAAACTATTACAATGTTTGAATTCCACTATTTGGTATGTTATGGATATCATGGATCTCTTACTATTTAAGATTGTCGATTTTATTTCCTGGTAGAGAAATAAGAATAATGAAATGTATGATTTATGAGTGGAACTGATAGGGTTGTTTGGGATACATTTTGAGTCATGATATGATTATGTTCTATTTGAAAATAAAAAGAAATGTTAGTTGCATATTATCTTGATTCAGTGCCCAATAGTAGGCATGTCGATAGATCCATTGATTGTATAATGGCTACATATATTGTTTGGAATTTTAGTTTTTGAATACAGGTTTCATTCCTATAAAAGGTGGTGTTCAAGGAAATAGTAGGCATCAAGGAGAACCTTGGAAAGGTTCCTTGAGATTCTTATAATTTCTAATTTTTAGTACTATAGATATCATACTTGTATCTAGGGTTAGATAATTTTTTGGCAAGATTTTATATCTAGGTTGGATGCAATTTAGGCCTATTAGATGTATCCAAGAATTTGGGAATCCATCTAGTTTTCATTTATCCATTTTTTGGCAATGCACCGGATATGAAATGATCTAGATATCTCATGGAGAGAGTAAGAAAAAAAATAATATCTAGAGTGGGGCTTGTTTGGATGTTTGAAGGTATAAAGTTCAATTTTCTCGAAATTCGTACTTTGGCTGAGTCTTTGGGGTGGGTCTGGTCCAGTGGAATCATTCACACGAGCCTAGATTAGAGTGGAACTAAATTTCGTAAAATGTAGAAGTGTTACCTGGTAAGTTGCACTTGGGTGCTACAAAGGGAGGATGTATCTGGTATCCAATACATTCAATGATGAAGGCATGGAGAAAATAAAAGAAATCCCGTATGCGAGCCAGGGTCCAAATTTCCTTACAAATAAAGATTGTATTTAAAGGGTCCAACAAAGGTGTCTCTTTGGAAATGTTGTGCACACGATATTTTTTCCAAGCCAAAATATAACAAAAAAGAATTAAAAAACATGAAGAGGATGATCCTTATGGGTCCCACGAGTTAGATTGAGATAGAAAGCGCCATGATTGCATGAATCTATAGTGAAGTGGATGCCATGTAAGTATTCCATGTCACACAACACTAATCAGGTGAAGTGGAAAGGTCACGTGGGTGCCACGTGGAAGCACCTTGTTGACGTGGCTAGAGTTAAGCGAGTCAATATTTAAAGGAAATAACCCTTAGCAGTGGAGCAAAATTTAGATTAAAATTATATTGTCAGAAATATCTCGATGATATAAATATAATGGTGGTATTTATGCTGGGTTTGACAATACTATAAAGGAAGTATTTTTGTAACCCCATCTCTAGAGAGAGACCATGAGGGTTGGTTAAGATCTATATAACACCTTCCACATAGCCCAACAATCCCAAGGGGGTGAGAGGGCATGTTACGTAGTGGTATGAAAGTCCCGAGGTTCAACACTCATAGTGAATGGGCTTAGGAGGATTCCTTTAAGAGCTATGTTACAGAGTAATATCAAAGAAAGAGCTCAATAGTGGACCCTTGCAAAAATAAAAGTTGGTTTTTGTTACAACATGATATAAATCACATGGTGCGGTATTTAAAGGATGATTGTTTGTTGTGTGAAAACATGAATTGATTTTATAAATTTCATTAGCAATAGTGTGTTGTATGCATATATATATTGGTATTAGAATTATGAACTGATCGAAATGAATGGCATGTAATATTTTTATATGTTAGTTTGTTTTCTAGTTTCCATATCATCTTGAGATTTAATGTTTCAGATAGCCTTGCATTAACATGCTTATTGTAAATATGCCAAGGTTATGGGTAAATGTGTTTATTTGTACCTTTAGTTGGCTAAAAGTTATGTGTTATAACAACACATAAAAGGACACCAAGCAACAATACGAGAGCAAAGGGATGAGCAATAGAATGATGTAGTACAACACTGATAGATGCCAACATTGTCAGGAAGCGGAGTCAATCAAAAAGAGGAGAGAGGAAGAATCCCCTAACTAGATGGACACCCTTAGAAGTTTGAGGGGTGAATTGAGAAGTTGTAACAATGACAATGAAAATGTTGTCAAAGCTTAGGAAAAGAAATCATAAGTAAATGATGGCCCTCTAAATTAGACATAAATTAAGGCCCATGCCTCTAATTTAAAACATAAATTAAGGCCTATGACCATTCTTCAGAACATTAAACCTCTCGTTTTGCATTAGATAATTTATTTTTAAAATTAATATATTCATTAGGAAGGTTTATGAATAATTGAACATTCGTGCCTAATATTATTTATTTTTTGTGCAATATTATGAGAATATTGGGCAGATTATGAAGAGTTGGAGGAGGAGACAATTTAGGGACTTGTTTCCTACTACTAGAGGATCAATAATAAATAATAATTGAACAAGGTATTAGGGAATTATGGCACAAATTTTGGAACTCCAATGATTGATAAAATCTAGGAATGTGTTCCACTAATCAAGGGAGCATATCCACCAATCAACAGAGCATATCCATTAAGCAAGGGATTTCGGTGGGGAAAGCTTCCTCCATCCATGGAAAATGATTCTTAATCATTTTGTATAAGTACCAAGTCGAATTTTCCTCTCAGGAATGATTGAGAAAATCTAGGAATGCGTTCCCTGCCATTTAATGCAAATTCCTAGTATTGCGGACTAGATCAACTAATCAAGCGATTTTGGTGGGGAAATCTTCCTCCATTCATGGGGAATGATTCCTAGTCATTTTTTATAAGTACCAAGTCCAATTTTCCTCTAGGGATATATTTTTCATTAGTATTATTGTGGAGAGAGCTTGTATTTTTGCAGCTCCATTGTATTTTCTTGCAGGGATGTAATTATATTGATTAAAATGATTAATATTGGTGTCATGTTCATCTTCTAAACCTTGTTCTCCTCCATAGGTCTCCGATTTTCCTTGGGCTTGGCCATCCCAGGAACCTCAGAGCCCTCTTGTATCATTTTCTTTCCTTCTTTTCATTCCTTATTCACATGCATCTCTAGGTTTTATTTCATTCTATTTCTGCATTTAGTATTAATGATTTCTTGTTATAGGATTGAGTTAAATGGTTGATGTAAGTCCTTTTGTAGGATCACAAGCATTATTTCATTCTTGGAAAATCTTTGAAGTTCATGATAATCAATGAGTTTCTTGGATTAGTCTCCTTATTCCCAAATCTAGATTGTTGGACCTCTTTTTTAGCAAAGAACAATAAATTTCTGATATTTTTTAGGGCATGCTAATGAAATTCAATATAATTTATTCCACTTGCATTAGATAAAAAAAACATACTAGTTCATAACAAAAATTATCCCATTGCATTTTCACTTTATTTGGTTAGGAAGTTTTTAGATTTACTAGCTCACTAGCTCTCGAATTTCTAGATTTTCAACTAGTAATGTTCTTTTATTTTTTTTCATGGGTTAATAGAGGTCTTTTTGAGAAATTCCACTTGGAATGTGGAACTAATAAATCCTAGTTAATACCAAATTTTTTCCCATCCAATTTGGATTTGATTTGATTGGTCATTCAATGAATTATAGTAAAACCGTACATCATGTAGGAAATCAGGGGATCTTGTAGGAAATCACTATAGCATCATGTAGGAAAGCCTGTTTTGAGGACGAATTGACGAAAAAGCCTCTAGGAAGCTACCAAGGGGTCCCGAATAGTCTCCCAAACCTTCTGACCATTCACCATCATCTCCAAGCCACCTTCCACATCACCAAAAGAGATTAGCTTTCACATTCTCACATGAAAGAAGACAAAAAGAAAAACAAATTTATTTTATTCATTTACGTGCAGACCAGTAGAAGGTTTGATGGTTTGAATATGCATGCTTAGGACAGTAGGATTGCATATGTGTTAACTTCGAATTATTTTTAAGCAAATCCTCTTAGCATTTCGTTAGAAAATGGTGTGTTTTAGCATTTGATTTCATTCTCTTTCCTTGTACTTTCTTTCTTGCAATAGGTTAAGATTCCATTTCAAACATTTCATTTTCTGCAATTAGTCTAGGATTTGGCTTCAATACATGCATTCTATTACATCATGACAGCAAAGCAAGGACACATTGTATGCCGCACACATAGTGCCAACACCTTTTAAGTTTGTATGAACCGCGGGTTGATAATTAAAGTCGATGGCCTTAGCAGTTGCAGCGTTCTTGTTGCAATACTGAGGCTCATCACTTTTTGGCACCGTTGCTAGGGGGGTGTCAAATTATGCATTGCTTTCTTCCCTAGTTGATTCAGTTATTTTTATTTTTTTCAAAAACAATAGATATTTGCATTAGGCATATTTAATTTCAAAAGTAGAAAACTGCATTGCATTATAGTTTTCATTCAATCATAGAAACAAAAAAATCTCCAACACCAACCCACCCCCCTAATTGATCACGTCATGCAATAAGAGCCACATCACCAGTCACTTTTTTAGGTAGAAGAAGAAGATGGTAAATAATGTAGAAGAAATGGATGGGGATGATGACAATGAGGAATATCCAGTCGGATTTCCCATTCAAGATACTATTGGTAGTGTGCACATGAAGAACATCCCTCCCTATTTTCTTCCAAAGTTTCATGGTCTAAGGTCAGAGGATCCAGAAACATTTCTATTTGAATTTGAGATTGTTTGTATATCTTATGGTTACTTATTAAAAACTCAAAAACTGAGATTGTTTCCGATAAATTTGAAGGATAGAGTTCTTAAATGGTTCACAAGTTTAGGGACTAATTCAATAAGATCATGAAATGATATGCAGAAGATATTTATAGAAAAATATAAAGATCATGATCTTAAAGAAGAAATATTTAGAATGAATCAAAGAGAAGATGAGAGTCTAGAGGATCTAATAGAGAGGCTCATGTATAATGTTAAGAGGGGAAAACTACATCATCTAGGATCTGACACACTAAAAACCCTCTTACTTAGGACAATTAGGAATGAATGGATTAATCTCCTTAATATTGTAAGTAGAGGTGATGTATACCAATTATCATTTGATGAAATTTGTGAAACATGCAAACACGTATCAAGAGGAAAGGCAAGAGTAATTCAATCAGCTTCCAGATCGGTAAGTCAAGCTAAACTTGGAAATTTGTTTGATGAATTTGAAACAGAAATTCTTAGCAATCTAACCAAACAAGTAGAAATGTTAAGAATACAAAATGAGAAAAAATAAGATGTTTTTGTTGTCCATGCAAAATCAAATGGTGTTAAATATTTCTCCTCATTACTAAGGTTGAAGGAAGTTCACTAAGAGGACAATGGAGCATATCAATTGTCAACGCAACAATGTTATATAGCTCCAAGAGGACCATGGAGGCCTATTCAGCCCGATATGATGCAAGAGCCTAATTCATAATTTCAAGCTTATGAACATCCACCTCAAAGTAATTGGAACACACATATTCCTTGGCAACATTGGCCATGTCAACCCCAAAACAAATCTGGCAACAAGGTTGGCAAGGAACTTATGGCAGCCATCCACAATTTCCTTCTAGTATTTTCCTCAATATCCTCCATACCAAACTCCATGTTATCCTTACCATTCACCTCCACCACAACCACAACCCCATCCACATCCATCTCAAATATACACTCCCACTCAACAACCTGTACCACCATTCCCAAACGGACAAATTGAAGTAACTCAGCCCACTTACAATGTTGAGGTACAACACTTCCAAACATCTCCTCTTGAGATCAATGGTATTCACCATAGCTCAAGAAGAGTATTGAAAAAGAGAGATTCTCTTGATATCATTGAAGGACTACATCATAAAGAAGAAGATTCAAAAGAGAAGATCAAAGAATCATGGGTTGTAGTTGATGAAGAGCAAACATCAAAATTAGAGATTGAGAGAGCTCCCTCATGCTTACCATCAAATCCTCCATGTATTCTAGAGATCAATCAGAAAAAAGAGGAAGACTTGAAGGTCATGGTAGAAGAAGACATACAAGATGATCTAAATCAGCAAGTGGACCAGAGTCATCACAACTATATTGAAATATGGTTCCAGAAAATCACTGAGTTGTAGCATCACTTTCTTCCTCAACTATGTCTGATCTTTTCAAAGTCAAATAATTTTGTCTCTGAAATCCAGGTACATGTCAAAGCATACATTTCAAGCCTCCACATCATTTTGTCTGCCATCTTGATGTGCAAATGGCTCCATTGGAAGTATTCTTATACTTGAAAGTGATTTTGTTTTTCAATAAGGGTAGGGTAGAAAGGAAAAAAAATGAAAAATTAGAGAAAAAAAATCTAAGGTGAAAACCTTTGTTGGCTTGTTGGGGCCTGACAAAGGTTCAGAGTTGATTTAGCCAAACAAATCCTAGTACTACTAACCCTTTCGGAAATATTCCACAGAGCATGGACTGAGGTCTCACAGGAAGTAGTATGGGAGGGTGCTATAACCAGGTTTCCCCACCCTGGAGATGTCTAATGAGTTCAAGTGGTCCGTAGTCCAACCTTGTGTGCAAGTCTCTTCATGCAGTTTCCTATCCCTCGTAGCCTCAGATACTACCTTCGTGTAGCCCTACCCAGGGCTGAACACTGTGTTTATGAATTATTACCCAAGACTTTACCGATATTCCATTGTTAGTTGATTATTTTAGCCTACTTGCGTGCCTTAAGTTATACTTAACAACATAAATCATTTATACAAGTGCGCTTAGTAAATAAATAGTATAATTGCAAATTAAAACATTCATTAACCCAAGAACAGATACACATAATTATGATAAAACCTCTCTTTATTAATTCTCTCCTTGGTTACAAACTTGACTTCGCCTTGTGCACTCAGCTATAGGGGTCTGCACACTCAGCTATGGACTACTAGGCCTCTGCACACTCAATTGCAGAGCCTTCTCCTACCCTACAACCCAAAGACACACTTCACTTTTGCTTAGACTCTTGCTTCTCTCTACTACTTCTCTTTTACACATAGAGCCTCGCACTTATTTTTACAATCCCATGGTATGAGGACAATGGGTAGGCCAAAATTACATTACAAAACTAGGGTAGACAACCCTATGACTCTAACATACTTCGCACCTGCAATTCATGGAGATTTACAACACAATTCAGTCAAAACTTTGGCTTTGAGCCCCAAAACATGCCTTGGGGGGATTCCATGCCCAACAGGCCCAAAATAAAAACATCGTGACTCACCCTTGAGTCACTCTGTCAGTGCGGAGATCTTGGCATGGAGTACCTCCAACTATTCTCGAACTGTGCGGAGGTCAGTAGCGCACTTAGCTGCTACTTGCTGGATCTATTGCATGTGCTTTTCTAAGACCTCTATGTCTAGGATGATTCTCTACTTCAATGTGTGCATCCCATGTATGTTCGCAAGCTTGTCTTCGATGTCTGCCATGATGGTGAAGACCTCATCGATCCAAGGCTAGATGCGTGCTTTGAGAACTGCCTCCTTGTATCGCGCTATGTCCACCTATTCCTTTAGTGCTTTAGCCTAGTGCATCCTTGCAAGTCGATAGGTGAGGACCATTGTCTGTGCTGTTCCTCGGACACTGTCATATTGTTGTTGGAGTTCTCGTACCTTTGTCTGAAAGCGCTGGATGTTGGGGTCCTCCTGCAGAATTGTGTGGACCTCAAGTGATTCTTCAAACATGCTCGTGCAGTCTCACACTGCACCTCCGCCTCTTCCAATCCTACTGCGATAGTGCTAGCATGTTGTTCTCTGACTTCCGGGGATTGGATAGCTGCACCTATAATCATAGCTCAGCGATCTAAAGATTCAACTCCAGCTGAACCTTTGTCATTTCTTCCCTAGCCTCGCGGACTCTTGCTTCTAACCTGTGGATCCGCACCTCCGCTGGTAGATATGTTGGGATGGCAAGCTTTCGATTGCTTCGGAAAGTGTCACCCATCACCTGCACCAACTGTTGATTTTGTGACACCACTTCATCGTGCTACAAGCTAAGTTGCTCCATGTTTATCTTCTACTCACTAAGGACTTGGAGTACGTGGCCCTCCCTAGCACACATCTCTACTGTTATCCCATCCTGCAATAGATATAATGTCTCGTGCGGAAGTGCAGCTAGATTAACCCCGAGACATTTTATCATGCTAACCGACAGCCTATCCTCTTCACTTGATGCCATTAGAGCTCCTTCTGACAACATGATTGTGTTTGTCATCTGCACATGCAACATCTGCTCTACTGTTGTGGATCTGACTGCGAGGTTGGTTGAAGGGGTACCAACTTGAGGGGGCCGCACTTGTATGTCCTACAACTGCACTCTGAAGGCCCCCAACATAGTCTGATTCTCCCGCATGAAATCCCGAAGAGCCTCATTTTTGACATTGCGAAACATCTCGCCAATGTCATGTAGATCATCTTCAGTTAGGGTGATCAGGTAAATTACAATTTCGATGCCTTGACCTTATTCGTTGGTCCTTCTCTCTATATCAGGTGTTGGCACTTCAACTCTGTGGACGTGGTTCGTGGGTCCATGCCTCCTTCTTCTGTTTTTGCTTCCTCTGTTGCCTACCCTTGTGAAGGCATTTGTTCACCTTCACCCATCTTCGCAGTTGCTGCCTATGCTGCTATTGTTGCTGCGGCCTTCTCCTGCTCAGTTGCCTTTTGTGTTGCTTCCCGTTCTGCCCACACCTCAGCTGCTACTGTTTTCTTCTACCTTATCTTAGCCAACTGTGCGATGCATAGCTTGGCATCGTCTTTCTTCTTCTGTTTTGCCAACCTCTTGAGTTCTGCAATGTCTGGGGTGCGCCATTCCGAAGGCCATGCCTCCAAGACAGTGAAAATGGCATTGTCAGAGGCTACAAAGGGTAGCTTTGTCCACTTCCTTGTCAGATCCTTGCATGCCCTGATATATATGCTGTGCATGTCTACCTTAAATTCTACAAAACTCTGTAGACTGTTGTAAACCATGGGCAAAAACCGCGGCTTACGGTTGATCCACATTCAGATGGTCATCTTCATGAGCACCCAGAAGATCTTGGTGTCAGGTATCCTTCTCGCATCCTTCGTGGTCCAAAGCGAAGTGTATTTCATGGCCTCTAGTAAGTCTCTATCAATTGTGGGGAATTGACTATCCTCTGGCAATTCCCCAACTACGAACACTATAGACAGCAATAGCCATGCATATTGGAATGTTTTACCCTACTCTTGGGCTTCGAGACAATTCTGTAAGAATTATATTCAAAGGAATTTTGACCAGTTAAACTGAACCCCCTCCGCTCACTGCTTGGCTAGTGTGACCACTGGCACATGTACCTCATCTGCGCGCAAATTCCGCATAACGTTGCCTGCCAGAATTTGGGTTGCCACTCGTATCGCTTTTTCCTTGATGCTGGGGATGGCGAAACCCCTCTTCTTCTTTTCTAGCTTGTACTTCATCTTCATGGCCTCTGCGAGGGCTAAATCACTACCCTTTCCTTCTGATATGGTCGTGGGGTCCTTTCCTTTGTATGGAAGCCGGAAAATGTGATCAACCAGGTCTGCTATGATGGGGATGGACTCCTCTAGCCATAAATACCCATCATGCACCAAGCATAGCAGCTGCCTGATGACAAAAATGATTACTGTGGGGCAGTGGAAATGTAGCACCAAAAGTAGGTTCAGCAGCCCGGCCTTTTCCACACCGCGCAACCACTTTCGCAGCTCTAATGGTGTTACCACCCCCACAGTGTGCTGCTTCATAAGGTTTCTAGTCCCAAGGTGAGGGAACTTCTCGCGGTCAGCAAGGTCCCAATCTTCAAATTTCATAGTCGGCACGTGGCCCAGGTGCGTGCCTTCAAACGTAATGCCATATGGGAGGAGTGGGATACAAAGGGCCTGCAGGTCTTCATCTTTTTCATCTGTTTCTATAGTGACAGCTTTCCCTTTCTCCTCCATCAACAGTTTGCTGTGTAGCGGGTTCCATGGGGAGATGCGTACGAGAGCCATTGCTTGTTTATCCTTCTTGGGTCTTGGCATACGCAGTGATTTCGGGATCTCGACTAGAATCCTAACACCTTTTGGAATATCCTCCATAGTTGGGGCCTGTACGGCGTCACTGATGGTTACCTCTTCTATCCCTATACCATCCTTAGTTGCTTTCATTGTATCTATGCTACAATCTGTCACTCACAAAAAGGGGCTTAATCAATTTTCGACTCACAATACTTAGGTATCTGCTCAATCGCTCAATTCGCAAATTACCAAGTGTTGTTTGCTGGGCAGCCCTTTCTATTTCATAGCGCTTTTTGAAATCGAATTCGACCATTCCCCCCAATTCTAGTTCATTAATGCTTTCTTGGCAGCAGATTCTCCCAATTCTTGCCCATAAATCACGTCTTAAATGCCTGTTGGCCACTCCATTTGGGCTCAAGTTGAGCATCCCATCGTGAATAGTGACTTCAATAGTCACTTTCTGGCCAACCCGTGACTTCAACAGTCACTTTCTGGCCAACCCGTGTGGCAGTGTAGCCCCCTGTGCGTAGTTGTGGACCTTGTGATTTTTTGCTTTTGCACGCATCTCTAATACCGTGCAGTTCTCGGGCAGAATAGTTTATAGTCCCACACTCCCTTCCAACTGCCTGGAGTGCTAAGACTGTCCTTCTCTTGTCTAGTCAAGTCGTCGTACCACCCGTGTAGATCTCCATACTGTCCTCCATCACAGTTCTTTGAGAATCCCCATCTTCTATTGTTTTGGTTGGCATCACACACTTCCACATTTGCAACATGCTACCCTGGTCACTACACTTAGCAATATATTGTCCAAGCCAAGGCATCAGACTAACCAATTCATGGTGATAGTTCTCAAACTTGTCAGTATGATCATATGCACCTTGCCTTACCATCCTAGTTTTTTCAGTGAGGAACTCTTCCTTTATCTCATCCTCTAGCTTCTTGACCTCCGCGTCCATCAAAGTGCTTTTCTTCCTTAACCGTACCCTTTCTTTTTCAAGTTCACAGAATCAAAGGTTTCCCTGTTGGATTTCTTCCTCAAGTCCCATGTGTTCTGTTTCTTGTGGTTGTGTGATTCTTTCTTTCCAGGCTTCGTGAACCGTCATATGTACGGGTGCTGCTATGTTTGGACTAGGCTTTGCATGCTCCATAGGGATTAAAGCATCTGCTCTATACTTCAGTCTCAAAAGTGCCCGCGTGGTCAGGGTTTTCCACATGGTCCTATAAGCCCATAGAATAGCTGGTATGTGTAGGTCCTAGTAAGTGCATTTCACATGGTGGACCGCGTTCAGTACTTCACATACTTTGTTAAAGGCTTCCACGAGGATAATCTTTGACGCGCTTGGTCTTATCATACTTCGTCGTTCATGCCATCATCTTACCCGCTCCTGCTTGTTGGTCCTGGCTCTTATCGTGAGGATGTTGTGCATTCATGTAGGTTGCGCACCATGCATCTGTACTGTTGTTGGGAAAAGTATCCAATACGGAATGACCCTATCCCACTCTAAGGGTGATAGTACCTCAGCAACAATCAAAGCAAAGCTATTCGAGATTACTTCTTTATGAGATGTAAGAGAAGGAAGAAAGAGATCCACTAACCGTTGTCTTCCGCTAATGATTGATCCAATCTTCTGTCTTTGCTGCTTGCTCCCAGCTCCTTGCTCTTTCACTGGCCCAGCTACACCAAGATCCTTCAAAATGGCAAGAGAGGGAAACTACAAGAATCATACATTCATAATTGATTCAAGGATGAGAGTAAATCAAATACACAAGTATAGCAATACACCATTGAGACACATGCATATAGAAGAACCTCAAATGCTTTATTAATGGAAGAAGTAAAGTTCAGGAAGTAATACAACCATAAAAGGCCCAATCCAGCATCACCTCCCAGCAGAAAGAAATCTCCTCTTCACCTCCTTCAAGAAAATCACCCAATAGTTCTATACTCAAACCAACAGCACTTCCTTACATTCACAAGATTCCAACCTCCCTAGACCTCATGAGAGAGCTCTATATATAGGAGTTTTGGAGAAAGGATGAGTCAGCTTGTAGCTGGCATGAAGCTGACTAGTGTCCTCTCCCACTTCAGTTATTCTTCAGTTCTTGAGTCCACTTGGAGGTTCTTGCTTCCACTTGGAGATCTAGACCCTCTTACTCATCACCAGTCGAATTCCCTGATCCAAGTGTCATTTTGGAAGCTTCCTGGGCATTGACACCTTGAGGAATGACTGTGCCACTTGGCCAAACTCGCCCAGCGTAGGTAGCCTTTTTTGCAGTTGACATTCAGCGCAGGTACATAATGGAGCAGTTGACATTCAGCATAGATGCTCAGTGGAGCAGTTGACATGATCCATAATTAACTTGTTTTTGAGTGTTTTCAGGTGGAGAACTGATATTTAGTGCTGTGGTTTGCTGACCTTGTTCCTCTAGGGGTAGGAACAACATGTTTAGGGACTTTGGATCCCTTAGATTATTGACATTTCATGCTTCATGCTGTAAGGCACAAAAATGTCTATAACAGTTTCCCCCTAAAGTATGAGGTCGTTTATCGGGTGAAATGCTTTATCAGGAGGATCCGAAGTTCATTCAATCGCTGAGAGGTGACCTGTAATAAAATACAATACAATACATTATTTTTCATTCTGCTTTCATGATCTAGCTGAGGCGGGCATTCCCATGCTCAGCTTTATAAATTCATTTTGGTACATAGAACAGACGATCGTCTGATGGTAGACTGATAGTTCTCTGCTGAAATTATCATCCTTTGAGTAGGATGATCATCTGCTGCAATGATGTACATGTCAAATGTCTTTATATTTCCTGAATATATATCGCAGCCCGGATGGATGAAACTAGATCCGGGGTCTTCAAACTCGTTCGATCTTCACTCTAAGTACAAGTCGATCCATGTGAGAATTGCGCTGAAGTCGAACATGGAAAGACATCGCTTGATTACCAGTCAATGATGTAAACCGTTAACAAGCGCGAGAGGAATCACCGATAATGATAATGACCCTCAAGGTACTGCAGTACAATTCACGTGGTGTGAATAAAGGACTTGGCGTCGAACACCACGCAAAATCTTCTGGTTGAAGGTCATTGATGTATACCTGTCGCCGGAAGTGAGAAACTTGCCATTGAGGCATGCAAGCTTCAAAGTACTGAGGGTGGTGTTCCTAGATCAACTTCTTGGATTAATGAGTTGAAGTCGACAAGAAGCGATCCGTCAAAGGAGGGCCTTAATGAATCCCACATCAGTGACATGGAACGGAGCTAATGATTTTAGTGGAGGTGAAAACAATATGTGAAATATGATTCAGGGTGGCAATCATGGGTGGATGAAGGATAATGTATGGCAGTGGATGGGACACGGTTGACTCTTTCTGAACAACATCTCTTGAACATATAACGACACTGATGCGATGGATCGGTAGCATTACCCCAAATGTGGATGGTTTGGCGAAGACCACGGTGATGAGACCGGCGAATGAAACAACCCAACCCGATGTGATACGGAGGAAAAGTGTCATGTTCAAGAGCGACTTGCTACCATTAAAGATTTGAGGTTCTCCCAATTTTTCCCCAGTCATTTCTGACCAGTACCTCTTTATTTTTGTCAAGCTTGAGGAGGATAACATATGCTTGTTTTACAACCTGCCCTTCGGGCAAGCCCATCGCTATGTTTTAACGAGCCTAGCGATAGGGAAACTCGTTCTCGTCTAAAGACAAGTTTGTCGCTATTTAATCATTTTAACGAGTCTAACGACAAGGAAAACTCGGTCCTTTTCATTTTTAGAGAGTCTGAAAAGGTACAGAAAGTTAACTCCAAAATTCCTTTTTCGTCATCTAATCCCTTAAGTCCGAAAAAGTATAAAACAATACAAAAGGGATGAGTTTTCGATAACTTTAACGAGCCGAATAAAACAAGCGCTCGACCTTTTTGTGTAATAATCCCTCAGGTCCAAAAAGATTAAAATCTAGAGGAGGGATAGCTCTTCCGGTCATTTTAACGAGCTGGAAGGCCAAAACTCGGCAAACTTTTCATATTTTACGAGTCAGATGAAAAAAGCTCAAAGAAGACTCGTCTTTTGAGGAACAGGGATAGCAGCAGATTCCAGGTACAGGTTGGAATTTTCCAATCACGGCAGTGTCACAAGGATGGCTAGGTGAAATCACTCTTCACAGCTATTCCTCAAAATGGGTAAACAATCATATGGAGGTGAATGATTGGCCAAATGGAATGGAGGTGACAGGTTCAAACACGACCAAGGCCTTTTATGGATAATAAATTTACGATCAGAATGATTATTTACCGGGATAGGTTCATTTTTTATTTAACGAGCTTGAATGCGCCAAAACACTGCTCAATCTTATGTTTATTTTTTAACGAGCATGAACTATGCGCTAAAAATGCTCGGATCTCGCTTTTCTATTTTTTAACGAGCATAAATTCCGCGGTAAAACTGCTCGATTATATGGTCAAATTTTGATTTTTTACCATTACTAGATTTTATGTTTTCAAGGATAGTACTGCATTTTCAATTGCTGCAACAAACTTTGTTAGAAATGAATAATATTTGCATGAAAATGAGATTATAACCCTAATATTTAACTTTGAACTACGTAAAAAGCCATTAAAAGGTGTTTTTACCTCTCATTTACCATTTCATTTGCATTTGGTTTGTTGGAGCTCTGGAGGTGCCTCTTCCCCTTGATTTTCACCAGCTGATTCCGGGAGATTCTGCGGACGATTTTCGACGCCGTCTGGACCAGGTAGGAGCTAAACCCTAGCTCTTTCTTTTCATGGTTTCATTTTCCAGTTTCATGCCTGTTTTTCAGTCTTTCTGGGCCTCAGGGGTTTTGCCAGAGCGCCCTAAATTCAGCGCAGGTTCCCATTCGAAACCTGTGCTAAATGTCAAGCTGCCTCAAGGCAGCCTGACCTTCAGCGCAGGAGGGACACTCTTTGCCTGCGCTGGGCTCAGAAAACTATGTTTTCAGGTCATTTTTTGATGATTTTTCGCCAGTTTTTCATCAAAATCAGGAACTTACTCCTTCTCTTGTTTGCTTTGCAGGGAACTTTGAACAAAATGTCCCTTACATGGCGAGAACGAGAAAATGAAGAGGAGGACATGATTTCCCTCCATGACCCGGTCACGGTGAACGTGCTGCGGAACTATGGCCTGCTGAAGTTTTTCCGTATCTCTAGCATGAGAGCACATATCACTTTGCTGTAGTATATGCTTGATGCTTGGGATCCTGTTAACCAAGTATTCCAGATTAGGGGAAAGTCCATCCCCTTGACCGTAGAGGACATGTACTTCTTGATTGGGTTGTCAAGACGAGGTGCCCCCATTTCCTTGTCAGGTATGGCCCGGGGGACCGATTCCACCAGAGATTATGTCCGCCAGTATTGCAGGGAAGGTTCTTAGCCGAGCAGAGACGGCAAGATTGTTATCCATGAGATTACTGACAGGTCTCTCAGGTCCATTCTGTATACCATTGGTAGGATGGCGGGTAGCGCAGCTCTACATGTTGCCAACAGATCTTATATGCAGCACGCCTTGGAGTGTCTCCAACCGAAAGTATTCAACTGGTGTGATGCAGTACTTGTTCAGATGAAAAGTCAATTCACCAAGGTAAAGGACGGGAAGCTGAAGAACTTTGGATTTGGTTCTATTCTGACTGCCTTCGCCTTGGAGAAAATCCCACTGATGCAGCCTCAGTACATCATACTCGACTTGCCTTCTCCGACCGAGCCATGCATGCAGAGGTGGGTCGACCACATGTCTAGGCATGCTGGTCAACCTCAGATTACTTTTACTGAGGCCTTCTTCAGGTGGTTCGAGCGCCAGGAGATGGCGTTTTCCGAGTATCCATATGTGGGTATGGATTTCCGAGGTGATCCGGATTTGGTGCTACCGGATGGCGAATAGTGGGGAACCATTGGTAAACTCCTTGACCATATTACTGTTTACTGTTCTTATTTATAATGTTGCTGTGCTTTATTCTATCAAGACTTTTAATTGTACTCTTGGGTGCATGCAGATATTGGTCCTGTTCGTCCAGCAGTTCGTCCGAGACCGCCAGTTGCTGCCCCGGCAGTGGAGCCTGCTAGGAGAGCTGTTATTCGCGACCTTGACGATACTGAGACCCTTATAGCTGTGCAGGAGCAAGTCGAGAGCCTTACTCTTGGCATTCCCGATGTGAGGATTGACGAGTTACCTTTACAGCTGCAGCGACACACCACCGGTGTACCTAGACGATGGACTCGTCTCTTGCGCATGATTGCACAGGCCGTGACGTGCTATCATGAGCACCACTAGGCTAGGGTGCCCCCTAGCATCTTTTTGAGTTTTTAGGTCATATGACCAATTTTGTCTTGGTTACAGAACATTATCTATGAACTATATAAACAGCTTATATATATTTTGATTTTCGAGTTTTATTCTGATTGAGTTATATGATCCATATGTACAATCTTTGATGATGTGTCCTTTTTATAAATGTTGCAAATGTCTATCTAACACATAGTTTGCTAATGAGTCAGTTAATGTGTTTAAGTTTCTCGAAATATGTTGATATTGAATTGAATCAAATCGTCTTTCGAAGATCTTAACCCTTAGGAACATGCGATAAATAGCTGGATTGCGAACAGAATATATACCATTGACTTGCAGTATTACGAGCTGTGAGTCTAGCCTGACAATTAGTCGGCGTATGCCACGTGTGATGGCATCAGAGAGTAGTTCTATCAACACGCTATACTCAGCGATGTTATTCGTTGATTGCCCAATACACACACCTCTGAAACTTACTAACTCGCCGCTTGGATCAAAAATGGCCCAGGCTGTGGAGGATAGGTTCCGCGAACTACGACTCACTCCGTCGGCGTATCCAACACATGTCTCCAGAAGGTTCGACATCTACAACAAATGTAAAAGGTGGATCACTCGACCAGAACAAATACTTTAGCGAAAACAAAATACAACAAAAGCATGAAGGTTACTATTTAAGCATAGTAACGCTTGAGGTACAACCCGTTGCGGGGCTGCACCAGTGGAATTCCGTCGTAATCCATTAACTCGTAGGCTCCTTTTGCTAACACCCTTTTAACAATATAGGGGCCCATCAATAAGGACTTGAATTTACCTGCTCCCAATTTATCGGATTCTTGATCATAAAGCAAGACCAAATCACTTTCTGAGAAGATACGAGGTTTGACAATTTTGTCGAACTGAGCCTTGACTCGTTTCTTATGGGCTTCGTTAGCCAAAGTGGCATCACGACAGGTTTCATCCAATTGGATTAGTTCCAAGAAATGAGCCTCTTCTTCTGAAGTTCTAGGGAGGAGATCAATTGCGAGTTTAAGCGACGAAATTTCGCACTGGATTGGCAAGACTGCTTCCAGGCCATACACCAGTTGAAAAGGTGTGAACCCGGTTGCGTTCTTTACCGACGTTCGGTAAGCCCACAAGGCTGAGTATAGGATTAGGTGACATCTTCTTTTATGAACCCTGATCATCCTTTGCAACATATGCTTCAGGACCTTGTTGATTGCCTCAACTTGTCCGTTGGCTTGCGGATAATATGGGGTAGAGCTGTCGTGAGATAGCCCTAGCTTGGCAGCTAATTCGACCATCATGTGATTACGAAAATGCGACCCATGATCTGTAACTATAGCCTGTGGTACGCCGAACCTGGCGACTACATGATTGAAAAAGAAAAGGGCAGCTGTTTCACCAGTGTTATCCAATGTAGGCATCGCCTCGGCCCATTTGGTAAAATAGTCAACAGCGACTATAATATACCCATGCCCCCCGGTCGAGGTGGGGTTACATTGCATGAAATCGATGCCCCACTTGGCGAAGGGCCCAACAGCAACTATCGGCTGTAAAGGTGTGTGTGGTCGTCTGGTTTTGCTATCAAAAATTTGACAAGCATGGCAACTTCTGACTGCGGTTATGCAATCTTTGAACATGGTTGGCCAGAAGTATCCTGCTCGTAAGATTTTTTGTGCTGTTGCATATCCAGATTGATGCCCTCCACACACGCCTGAATGACACTCATTCAGGGCTTTTTCGGCCTCCTCATGGGTAAGGCACCTCCTCAGAACTGTATCGATACCACGACGGTAAAGTGTATCACCGACGATCATGTAGTCTTTTGCTTGGTATCGTATACATTTTTGTTCGGAGCGAGAGGTGTTAGGCTTAAAATTTTGGGTTTGGAGATAAACTATGATATCTCCATACCACTCATCGCTTACAGATATCATAAACAAACTTTCGTCCACGATTGACTCTTCCGATGTTTCATCGTTGGACGACGATGGCAGATCGCACAATAATTCTGCGAAAACTAGATCTTTCTTTGATTTGGATTTTACAAATTCCAGATCAAACTCTTGAAGGATCGCTATCCATTTTGAATATTTGCCCCCCAGCAACTGTCGCGACAGTATATAAGTCATGGGGTTGCAATCTGATAAGATGGTAGTTTTCCGAAAGAGGACATAATGTCGAAACCTTTGAATCGCTTGAACAGCTGCAAGCGCTAGTTTTTCAACATAAGAATATTTACTTTCTGTATCATTTAAGTTTTTACTTAAATAATAAATAGGATGTTCTATTCCATCAACCTCTTGAACTAAAACCATTGCAATGGTCATATCCGCTGCAGCCAGATACAGGTTAAAATCTCTTTGATAGTCCGGGGCATACATTAATGATGCTTTTACTAGACAATCTTTCAGAGCATCAAAGGAAGCTTGCGCCACCTGGTCCCAGACAAAAGGTACATCCTTTTTCAAAAGACGAGTATAACCTTTAGCAAGTTCTGCGTAATTTGGAATGAACCTCCTCATAAAGTTTGCTTTCCCTTGGCGTTTCTGAATCTGAAGCAAATTTGAAGGTGGAGGCAAATTAATGATTGCCTGAACCTTGCAGGGGTCGAGACGAATCCCATCCTTAGAGACTACAAAGCCAAGTAAACGACCAAAACCGACGCAAAACACACATTTTTGTGGATTGAGTCTTATCTTGTAGTGTCGACAACGTAGAAATATCGCTCTTAAATGCTGCGGATGATCAGTCCGCTTTTGTGAATGAGCCGGAAGATCGTCGAGATAAGGTTGAACAATGTTCTTGATGTCATGGAAGGCATAATTCATTGCCCTCTGAAACATCGCCCCTGCGTTCTTTAAACCAAAGGGTAATTTTCGATAAGCGAATGTGCCCCACGGACAAATAAGTGCAGTCTTAGACTGGTCCTGTGGGCGGATATTTATTTGATTATACCCAGAAAATCCATCCATAAATGAAAAGATTTCACATCCGGCGCATTCATCAATTATCTGGTCGATGAAGGGTGTAGGGTAGTTGTCCTTCGGACAAGCTTGGTTTACATCCCTATAGTCGACACACACTCTAATTGTCCCTTGTTTCTTCATAACAGGAACAATATTCGATACCCAATCGGTTAGAGGAACCGGGTAGATGAATCCAGCATGGAGAAGTTTTTCAACTTCTGCCTTAATGGCAGCGGCTTTCTTGGGGTGCACCTGTCGAAGCCGTTGTCTTACTGGTTTGACATCAGGATACATTTTAATTTCATTTTCAACGATACTCGAGTCAATGCCTGGCATTTCATCATATGACCAAGCAAAGACATCTCTGAATTCGTGGAAAAGAGCGTTATATATTTCCAGTTCTGAAGGGGAACAACCTTTGCCGACATAAATATTCTCTACAACATTTGTTTTAGTCGAGATATTTATGGCTATAGTCTCTTCAATATTGGATAGGTTTCGCTCGGAATCCACCATGTTTACATTATTTGTTAGGAATTCAAAAAATGAAGGGTGGTATAGGTCACTTTGAGTATCTTCTTCATACTCTGGAAGAAGGGAACGATGGTGGTGATCATTCCATGGTGCCCCCTCAATCATCATTGATTGTAAGATTCCTTCGTCAGTCCCATGTACTTTTGACCAAGGATCTAATGGGGTTCCATATTCTCTAGACCTATCTACCCAAACGCTTGACGAGCGTTGATTTGGGTTCGCCTCCCATGCTTGAAACATTGATTGCTACAATATTTCTAAAGGGCTTGGGGGCAAAACCATTGAACGATCCATGTCGACCTTCGTGGAAGATATCATGTTGCAGGTCGCTACAAACGGTACATTTCCTATGTAAATAGGAGGTGGTAGCGCGAAAGTTCCCATCAATGTGGGGTCTTTCAATAATCCTACTCCGATATCTTGAATTGAATGGTTGCTCTCATGGATCATGGGAATGCTTCCTGTAACTTGTGAACCATTAGGGAGGAAATTCTGTTGGTCGACGATCGTAATCCCTCCTTCAAACGGGAATGCGATCTTCCTAAAATAAGTCGACACAACAGCTGCCATGGCATAAATCCATGGTCTACCCAGTAGGATGTTATAGTCAAGATTTCCATCAATGACCTCAACATCAATTTCTACTGTCTTTCCTCCTAGTTCAACTTTCAAGTTATTAAGGATACCGTATGGGGTATAAGTCCTTCCGTCGAAAGCTTTTAATGTCGTCGAAGATCGCGACAAGGTTGGAGATCCTAAATTTTTCTAGCAACTCATCGACATAATACATGTTGATGCTCCTTCATCAATAATTGTTCTGTGAACAGTCTTGTTGAGGGCTTTCACTTGAATAAGGAAAGCTAGTTGAGCTGGTAACTGAGGATCATATCCTTTGTGATCAAAGGATACAAGATTGGAATCCTTAGGATCAACCCCACCAATTGCAGATAACAATGCCTGCCTTTGGGATGGACAATTTTGTAATACCTCAAGAGTCGACATAGCGGATGGCGATTGGCCAAATCTTCCACTATGTTATAATGCTGCGCCGCTCTGGCGCGAGGATTAAATGTCGACTTGTGTACTACACGCTTTGGCGGTTTTATTGTTAATTCAGGAATGATGGGTGGTACAACTTCTGTCGAAGTTATTGTCGAACTACTTGGTTGATCTTTACCTTTTTCGTTTGATAGCTGAGGATTCCCATAATCTTTGTTCCTTGTCGAAATCAAAGCATCATTCTGCTGTTTCGAAACCGATAACATAAGTACTTGCGACGGGGAAGCATTTCCACTATCAACCAGGTTTTGACCTGGGTTGGGAAATGGATCAGTTAACACAGCTGAGGTTTGGGAACTTTTAAAGAACCTCTTTAACTCAGCTTTGAATGGGCAATTCTTTGTGTAATGATCCTCTTCATCACATATTTGACATGGATAAATTTGTTTCCCTTGCCCAGGAGGGTTTGAAGAATTTTTCCTAGGAGATGATTCACCTTGTTTCTTCTTCTTCCCTTTGTTTTGCTTCTTCTTACTTCCTGGTTGATTGGTTTCTTTGCCCTTATCTGCTGATACGGCATTTACTTCCAAAGCAAGAATTTCTTCTTTTGCATTTTGATCCGAATTCTTACGGGCTTTCTTTGACGAAGCCTTTGTCGATTTCGCGTTTGCTGTGCCAATCACACCGTCACCGGCATGAGAGTCACTATTTGATTTAGGAGGAGGAGGAATTGAAAATTCCGGTCTAGGGGCGTCAGGTATTTTGTCGTAGAGCGTGCCAGACTGAGTATAAACTAAGTCCAAATACTGCGCACGAGCAATGACTTGCTCCTCTGTTACGACTCCCCCCTTGGCCACATCTTCTGTAATAGCCGGAAGTAACGACTTTATAAACCATTCAGCTAATAGCTGATCGGGAACGTACGTTTTCACCATCCTACGACGACGACGCCACTCATGTATATGATCATATATATGGGTGGCAGTTGTCTGCTTGAAGTTGGTTAATATTTCTGTTCCCATTTCATACCTTATCGGTAATTGAAAATGGGTTAAGAAAGTCGTGGCTAGGGAACTAAAATTGTCGAAAGAGGCTCTAGGTAATTCAATATACCATTTAGCCACTGGACCTGTCAATGTCCTCTGAAAAAGGTGAAGCCTTATCGAATCGTCGTTTAGGGTGTTCGACGAACACCAAAGATGAAAAGTCATCACGTGATTCGATGGGTCTTCACCTGGATTTCCATTGAATTTAGGAATGTCAGATGGAAGTTTATGAGGAATCGCTGGCTACCAAGGGGCATAAGCAATCGGATCGTTGGTTAACCGGTGTAAATCGGGTAACTCTAAAGTTGCCACGAATGGTAACTGTTGATTCAGGTTAGGTGAAGCGTAACCAGGGTACGATGGAATCGCTTGAGCAGTGGGTCTTTGCATACCAGCATAATGTAATTGATGTTGGTATGACTGATACGATTGGTGGACTTGACCACTGTAAAGTGGTTGGTTTTGACCGTTTTGGATATACGGTTGTCCACTGTTCGCAAAGATCTGTTGTTCAGAACCTTGGTACACTTGTTGGAATTGCGGTTGTTGGTATTGCACAAGCCATGGTTGTGAAGCCATGTTTTGTTGTGCTATGCTAACCGTTGGACCAAGGTGTGGGGTAATTGTATCCGTTTGGACCTGTGTCGCCCCACCAGTTGGCGATTGTGGTTGTGACCCATGGTCAAGGGGCTGTTGCATTACAACCTGAGAAATCTGAGGTTGACATGCAACAGGCATTGCTTGAACCTGTGACACTGTTACAATAGCCGGTGTGGTTGGGATGTTCGTCATAGGTACACACTGTTGCATAGAATATACAACCCTTGGTTGTTGAGGTAGCATAGGTACCCAACTACTTGATGCAATTCCAGTATAACCTGAATACTGTTGAGAACTGCCATATGGATATCCTCCCGGAGGAGGTAATGAAAGGGCATACGGCCCCCCATACGGTAGCAATCCGGAATTCATTGGGATTGTTAGTCCTTGAGGACTGGATGGCCCAAATTGACCTCCATGAGGATCAATCTGTCGAGTCTCAACATAAGAGTTGCCGGGTATTACTCCGGATGAACAAACTGGAACAGAACATACTGTCGAAATAGTCCCTTGGTGGACTCCTTCTAGCTATTGTGAGCTAGTTGGGACAACTGGTAGGCCGGAAAACATCGTCGGAGTGACGGCAGGGGCTTCTGCTGTCGCTGTGTCATTTGACACAGTCCTAGATGATGACGGTTGTTCAGACATTTTAAGTCTATCCAATAGATTGCCTAGCGATTCTACAGGAACTTCCACTTGTGGTGGATTAACTTCTGATGAAGGAAATAGAGTGACCCTGACTCCAAAATGAGTTGGAGTACTTGCTTGCGGATCCTCTGCAATTTCCTCTATCGCAATCAAACCCGGTGGAAGAGGAAGGCCGTCAGGTCCGTAAAATATTTCTGGTGCCGAAGAAGTGGTTGTTTCGACAGCGACAGTTGTTTGAGGAACAAAACTCTCTGGACCGGTTACAGATGGAACTGGTTCAGTTACACAAGTATTTGCCCCCAGACTAGGATCAGTATTACTGTCCTTCTGTGGCTGTTGAACTTCTTCTATAGAGGCAGGGTTTCCAGAAATTTTTGGAGTAACTGGAACCTCAGGTGCAGTCGGAACACTTGTTCTAACTTTTATAGGAGATTTTGAACCGGTTAAACGAGTTCGCTTTGCCCGTACTGTTTTCGATTCCGGAGACAAAGACGGTTGACTCGTAAGCCTCTGCGAACGATGGGTTTTCAATTGACTTTCTTCCACGATTGCAGATTACTCGATCAACTAAAATATTAAAAGGGGAAATTTGTGTTTTCCGAATTGAATGAATTTTATTAGACGCTTTTAGACACAACTTGCTTTTTCACTTTTTAAGAGTCGAGAAAAAGCTAAAGATGACTCTAGTCTCCTTCGATGTTTTAACGAGCCCGAAGTGACAAATGCTCGGTTGGACTTTTTCAGTTATAGAGTTTGAAAAAGGCCAAAAGAAACTACTCTGGAGATCTAGGCAGAGGGTGTGCCAAACCTTTCGCAAAACCACAGAATACGTTTTACGGTACGGGTGGTCGATCTTCGTGAATGTTGTGTTCACTGCATTGCGATCAATAGGGTGGCTGACACGGCTTCCTAAGGATAAAAGATATATGCCTATAGGGGTCTCCCAATATATACACGACGGTACGCGGGAGCACAAGTCCGTATTAGTGCCACCGACTCTCAGGAGGAATCACCCACCTTCGTCGAGATCGACAGTCACTACGTTTAACGACGCCGGAACACGTCTCTAGCTTAGACCTCTATGTGTTTGCGTTATGTTTCAAAGCGTTGTTAGGTTCATTCAATATATTTTAAGTTGATCTTTTTAAAGTTTGCCTTTCAAGGTTCACCACGAGATTTTTGATACAAATTCCTAAATGCAGTCTAAGATGATAAGCAAGCTTTTCAATCTTTCAACTTTGAAAATCTTAACTACTGAGGGAAAAGAAAGACATCATCTTTTCACACAGATCATAGAGCACAAACTAATGCAATTTTTCCTAAATCAACATACAAGCTGTCAAAATGCACATGCACAATGCAAGTATTTCTTTTCTCTTTCTTAATGTTGGTGTAATACAAAAAAGAAAGTTGTTGTATAACTTTGAATTCAATTTCAAGTGAAAGCAAACAAGCTTGTCCAAAATCAAAAGACACCTTAAGGTTTACTTGTTTCGACACTAGAAATATATAAATTCAAACCATATGACAAAAGCAAAAGCTCAATCAGCTATGAACAGCAAATAAACTAACTCTTAAGATCAAAACGACACTTATCACAGGTCTAGATCTAAGAGGCCACAGCGAGACTAGTTCACTTTTCGTTATGGGAAACTGCAAATGATATAAGAAATACACAAAGAACAAATACAGTTTCTTTATACAACCGAGGTGGAATAGTGGCAAGGAAAGTTGGTTTCAGATAGGTACATTGACTGGTAACTGGCTGCAAAAATAAGGATGAAAACAGGGCAATAAACAGGAGGGAACCCCAGTAGCACTAGGAAAAATTGGTTCAGCGCAGGTAGTACACTGGCAGTTTGACATTCAGCGCAGGTAGCCCCTTCGGGAACTGCGCTGAAATGCAGACTGCCTTCACAGTGCCTGCACTGAAGAGATAGACTTTCGTTTTTCTCAGTTTCCGGGTCACAGATTGCTAAAAAATTCACAGTTTTTGGCCAAATCAGAAGCTATCAGTCAAGTACACACTAAGGGATGAAAAGGAGGATGAAAAGCTATCACTAAGAGCTATTCAGAGTCTTTGTGGATCAGCTCTTCAAATCATAAACATGCCCAGCAACTGAGCTAGAGTAGCTGCCCTCTACTTTGCATTTGAAAGATCCAAATGCAGTTCGATTCAGTACTCCCTATGTTTATGAAATGAATAGCAAAAAACACAAACAACCAACAAGATACGATCCCCAGCGGAGTCGCCAATTTGTTGTTGGGAAAAGTATCCAATACGGAATGACCCTATCCCACTCTAAGGGTGATAGTACCTCAACAACAATCAAAGCAAAGCTATTCGAGATTACTTCTTTATGAGATGTAAGAGAAGGAAGAAAGAGATCCACTAACCGTTGTCTTCCACTAATGATTGATCCAATCTTCTGTCTTTGCTTCTTGCTCCCAGCTCCTTGCTCTTTCACTGGCCCAGCTACACCAAGATCCTGCAAAATGGCAAGAGAGGGAAACTACAAGAAGCATACATTCATAATTGATACAAGGATTAGAGTAAATCAAATACACAAGTATAGCAATACACCATTGAGACACATGCATATAGAAGAACCTCAAATGCTTTATTAATGGAAGAAGTAAAGTTCAGGAAGTAATACAACCATAAAAGGCCCAATCCAGCATCACCTCCCAGCAGAAAAAAATCTCCTCTTCACCTCCTTCAAGCAAATCACCCAATAGTTCTATACTCAAACCAACAGCACTTCCTTACATTCACAAGATTCCAACCTCCCTAGACCTCATGAGAGAGCTCTATATATAGGAGTTTTGGAGAAAGGATGAGTCAGCTTGTAGCTGGCATGAAGCTGACTAGTGTCCTCTCCCACTTCAGTTATTCTTCAGTTCTTGAGTCCACTTGGAGGTTCTTGCTTCCACTTGGAGATCTAGACCCTCTTACTCATCACCAGTCGAATTCCCTGATCCAAGTGTCATTTTGGAAGCTTCCTAGGCATTGACACCTTGAGGAATGACTGTGCCACTTGGCCAAACTCGCCCAGCGCAGGTAGCCTTCTTTGCAGTTGACATTCAGTGCAAGTACATAGTGGAGCAGTTGACATTCAGCGCAGATGCTCAGTGGAGCAGTTGACATGATCCAGAATTAACTTGTTTTTGAGTGTTTTCAGGTGGAGAACTGATATTTAGTGCTGTGGTTTGCTGACCTTGTTCCTCTAGGGGTAGGAACAACATGTTTAGGGACTTTGGATCCCTTAGATTATTGACATTTCATGCTTCATGTTGTAAGGCACAAAAATGTCTATAACATGTACCCGTCTAGAAAGGTGGGCGCATGAGCTATTTCATCCATCATGCTCGGCCTTTATCTGCATCTGAGGCTTCCCAAATCGTAGGTGCATCATCCTTCTGCATTCTCGCTAGTCATCCAAATTCTGCTGGTGTGTACTCCACCACCTTGCGAGCGTAGCACGCAATACCCATTTCAGAGCATCGAACCGTTGCTGTTCCGACACCTCCCTTTCAAATTTTGTCAGGAAGTCATACACTTCCCTCAACCCATCATACATAGGTAGATCTCTTGTTTCCGTTGCTATGCAGTGCAGTGACCTTATCATAATGTTGCAGTTAAGCATGGTTAACTCGTGTAACTGGTTTTTCCATCATTCTATCTCTTCATCTGAATCTGAAGTGCAAGAGCTTTCACATTCCCACGAAATCCTTCCATCCACTATTGGATTCATCCAATCTTGCTCCCATGCAGTTATCTTGTAGATACAGTCTAGATCATTGTTGCTCTCACAATCACGCACTTGCTCTGTGTAGCACGATCCTTCCACAAGGTATAAAGGTACCATTATGCGTAGTGACTTTTTCTCAAAAGTCATCTTGCGCTTCTTTAGATTTATCACTCCATTCATGTCAGTGGCCCAATCTATTCCCACTATCGCGGGATAGCTATTATTGTCATCAACAATCTCTATCACTTCGAAATCTGCAAGTACGCTCACACCTTCGATATCTACCATTATTCCCTACAATCTCCCCATAGGTAGGATCTTTTTCTGGTTCCCCATTCACAATTGAATAGGAGACCATTGCAACGTGGGCCTGCCCATGTGCTCCCATGTCTCCTTTGGTAGGACATTCGCATCTGATCCTAGATAGAAAATCACTTGATCCATTTCATATTCCCTGATCTGCATGGTCAATCTCATCTCCCTTCCTGTTCGCGTTGTGTGCTTCCCGAGCTTCTAGACTACACGCGGTTCTCTTGGCCCAACACATCTAGTGATGAGTTATTGCAGCCCGTTCACCACTTTGTTGTCATGTAGCAGCTTCATGCATGTCTCTAGAAAGGTAGTGAGCATTGATGGGTCCATCTTTGGTTCCATTTTGTCTTTACTACTTGAAGTGGATGCCTCCGTGAAGCTCTTCTTAGCTTCCACGAATGTCTCCTTAGCATGCTCCAAATCAAATTTTTGTTCCTTTGTTGGAGCCTTGCGAATCCAAGCACTCTCTTCAGGCTGCTTACCCTTGTCATCTCCTATCATGATACCACTTCAGAGCATGATGTTCACATTCAGGTCTTCCTCACGTGGCTCAAACCTCATCATTTGCAGGTTCTAAGTCGGGGGAGGTTGGAGTGTTCAGTTATCACGCAACCTCGCCATCAGCGTGGGGTGGTCCTCTGTCTCATGATCAAACTAAGTACAATATAAACATGATGCTCTTGTCGAATTTGTACAATCGTGGGCATATCCCTGGCCTTTCACAATTGTAACAAATCAGTTGTCCGTGACCCCTTCCTGGCCCCATTCCACCTCAACCTCATCCGCACCCCTGAAATCAAGTTCGTACCATCCTTATCTTTTAATCGAGGGCTCACGTTTTGGTCTGAACTCTATAGGTAAGATTCTGATCCATCATCAGTTCATAAGTTCTACAGGTATGCTCATCATGGCCTACTAACCTAAAGAAATTACAAAACAACTGTTGGGACGTCTGCGTATACTTCGGTAATAGATGGCAGTTATCTGTAGCATGCTTCCCTCTTATCTGACAAATCACGCATCATAATGAAGGAACTATGGTTGGTCCTTCTTGTGCTTCTGGTCTCAATGGAATTGGCCCTCCTCTTGCTAGGTAGTTCGCAAAGACTGGACAATGGTCCTTGTCATGTCCCTAGCCTTTACACTTTATGCACCATACCTCCTCGCGCGCTTCTAGGCAAGTTGTCCTGCATTGTTTCAAACTTTGCATCTCAAGACACAAGTTTTTCAGCTACGCGTGGATCTGTTGGACTCCCAGGTTAGGCTATTGTATCATGGTCTCATGCAGTCTCATTGCAATCTCCAAGATCTCGACTTCAGTGGATAGCTTCTGTTGTGACAGCGCGGTCCTTAGATGTGGTGTTAGCGACATTACAAACCATGTGTGGTGTTGCCCATCGGTCAAGGTCATGTTGGCTTCACGAATCATACCCTTCAGTCTGTAATCCAGCTCCCAGGGGGTCTCACCTTTAAGCATCACAATTTCCTTAAATCTGATAATTGACTGTGCCTCTGATTTTGGCCTGTTATCCACAATCCATGCGTTTGGATTGTCATTGGAATGCTTAATATACCACGTCAGTGCGCAATCCTGTAAAGCGCTGACCAACATTGCTCTCTTTATATTGTCATATGTGACTACCTGTGCTTCCCATATAGCATTTACCATGAACCAAAACTAGTTCGGATCTTCATTCCCTACTCCTTTGAACACCGACAATTTTATTATGCTTGCCATATTGAACAGTGGTGGTGGCAAAGGTGGTGTGGGTGAAGACGGGGGTGAGGATGGTGAGATTGGTAGTGGTATGGGTGGAAGTGGTATGCGCAGAATTTGTTGCCTTATCAACATGATCGTACTTCTTGGTGAAACCTTTGTGAGCTCTTCCTTGCTTTCTCACGAAGGTGAAATCAAAGGGCTAGTTTCTAATTCTATGCTACCTTTGTTTATGTAGATCCTCCCACTTCACGTAGCCCCAAACATCAATTTATTCACATAACCTGTTTTCACATAGTAGCATCTTAATTCAAGTGTTCAAAGATTTAACGTACTTACCTCGTAATCCTTTGAGGAAATGTCATTCCACCTTGCTATAGTTGACTGAAGTATCTACTGCAAACTCGATGATAAACCCTTCTATAATCTGATCGAGCCAATGATCCAAAGCGTGTGCAATCTTATCTTCCGATACTTCTAGTCTGTTGACCAACTCTGGAGTCCACACAATAGGTTTATCGAGCCTACACCTTCCCTGACTGTGTGCTAGCTTCACGATCCACTCGTACAACTCAGAGGGGAAGGATGCAAAGAAAATTTTGTGGATTTCTATATATAAGTATAGCTCTAACCACTCTTCCTTTGATACAAATGAATTCATATTTTCCTACACTACGAACGTGTGAATCTTCCTATCCAGCCACTCTTCATTTCCTTTCTTTGTCAGATTCCAGTGATACGACATTAGACATCTCTTATGCAGATCTCAGTCCCCACAACGGAACCATTTGCTGGGCCTGACCCATGTTCAAAGTTGATTTAACCAAACAAATCCTAGTACTACTAGCCCTTTCAGCAACAGTCCACAGAGCGCAGACTTAGGTCTCACCTGAAGTAGTATGGGAGGGTGCTAGAACCAGGTTTCCGCACCCTGGAGATGTCTGATGAGTTCAAGTGGTCTGCAGTTCGACCCTGCGCACATGTCTCTTCACAGACTTTCTCGTCCCTCACATCTTGAGATACTGCCTTTGTGTAGCCCTACCCAGGGCTGAACACTGTGCTTATGCGTTATTACCCAAGAATTTACTGATATTCCACTGTTAGTTCATTATTTTAGTCTACTTGCGTGCCTTAAGTTATACTTAACAACATAAACCATTCATACAAGTGTGTGTAGTAAATAAATAGTATAATTGCAAATTAAAACATGCATTAACCAAAGAACGGATACACAGAATTATGATAAAACTTCTCTTTATTAATTCCTTCCTTGGTTACAGACTCAACTCCACCCTACGCACTCAGCTGTAGGGGTCCGCGCACTCAGTTATGGACTACTAAGCCTTTGCGCACTCAACTGTAAGGGTTCGTGCACTCAGCTACGGACTACTAGGCCTCTGCGCACTCAACTGCAGAGCCTTCTCCTACCCTACGACCCAAAGACACACTTCACTTCGCTTAGACTCTTTCTTCTCTCTAGTACTTCGCTTTTACACTTAGAGCCTCGCTCTTATTTATACAATCCCATGGTCCGTAGATCATGGGTAGGCCAACATTACATTAAAAAACTAGGGCAAACAACCTTGTGACTCTAACATACTTCCACACCCTCAATTCATGGATCTTTACAACACAATTCAGTCAAAACATGGGCTTTGAGCCCCAAAACATGCCTTGGGGGGATTCCATGCCCAACAACCTCCTTGGAGGCACTTCAGGTTGGCTCATTGATTGGAAACCTCCATGAGGCGGTCAATGGGTTGAAAAAAGAGAAACAAGAGAAAAAATAAGATCCTAAGTGAAAACTTCCTTTGAGGCACCTAGGCAGACCTACTAGTTGAAAACTTCATTGAGTCGACTAGTAGGCCTAGAAGAAAAAAAAGAGATAAAAATAAAAGAATAATTTCTCCATGCATGCATGTACTCTCCAACATCTGCAAGCAATAAGAATAAGTTGGTATCAAAAGGAAAATTGGTCAAGCCTAGTCAAAAGAAGTCAAATTTTGGCTTTCTCCTACTTTGCTCAAATGCTCCAACAAAGCCAAGGCCATGCCAATCCATCACCCTCATCTATTTTTACCATCCACCCGTCATTCTCAAGCTTCTACCACACATTTTCCTTGTGATGCTAGAAAACTGACACCCTTTAAAAATCCCATGTGGACCTATGAGTTATGGGTCCACATATACAACAGAAGCCTTTGCATTGCTGGATTTTAACAAAACCCGACCAATCACCAGAAAACGGAATAACACAGAACCCGCTAACAAACATCGGACCCACTCCGAACGCATACAGAAAAAATCCAAATAAAATAAATCCTAGTTCAATTCTTAACAGATCTACCTTTCCCACAAATATTATTGGATTAATTATCTACCATTGATCTTACCCTTTCAATATGATGGTTGATAGTTCACTTGATCAACCAACCTAATCGGTGATCCTCCACCATTTGATCAAAACACACTTGATCCAATAGTGAGCAGCGATATCAGACGAGGATCATGTGTGACGTTTAACCGCCCTTACAAATTCGATAAGAATATAAATCCTTGATCTATAAATATTTGGGTCCAATTTTGAGATTAAAGATCGATCACTTTATGACCTAATATCCATTGGATACAAGAGGCCATCAAATCTATGAGTTGTGAGACTTCAACTAGCACATGGCTTAAAAACAGGCTTAACCCCTACAATAAACTATGATCTAAGAGTTTGAATATGAGATTGATGGCTAGGAGCGATTACGGGGATTGAGCCATGATCACGAAATCCGTACTCTCCTACCCCTGCAGTTGTTGTTCACCATCGGATTTGCCAGCCAACAAGTGGTCTTTATTTATTTTGGGGTTTCTTCACCAATTTAACAAGTTCCACCAAGACTTAGTGCTTCTACAAGTTAGTTAGTCTCCAAAATATATACTCTGGTTTCTTAAAACATATCCAGGCTCTTAACTTTTCACTGTAATTACAAAGGATTTGACCTACGATCTATGAAACCAATTACATAACAAACGATCACGCAAAACAAGCTTTGTACAAAAACTCCTTTTGTTCATAACAGTATTTACATAATGTACAGAACATCCAGAACATCTCGTGCTCTGATCTGTTCTCTCTACACTATCTAACCTCTATGTAACACACTCTGCCTACTCTAACACACTCAATAATAAATTACACAAAGAAATACACAATCCACACTATATTCATATTGATAACTATTTACAAAAGAAATAGTCGCACTCGACTATTTTCAGTTCTCCCCTCGCTCATCCATCCTATCTTTCCATGTGAATCTAACCCCTTCACTCATTCCAAAAGATTACAATTTATACAAAATGCGGTTTCATGAACCCATTTAGTTCAAATCCAGAAGTCTTTCATTCTTCCCTAAAGAATCTCTTTACTCCACTCTTTTCTCAAACAAATGCTAATTTAAGCTTTCAAATCCCTCATATCCTATTCAAACCAGATAATCTAATTGCTTGGCCTGATCTCCACGCAGGGAGGATCAATCAGCTAGCTATACCCTTGTTTGCTTAGATTTTGACAACAAATAAAACACTCTCGTACATTTAATTTAATAAAATTAATTAATCTCGTCTTCCAACCCTTTGTTAGCCACAACATGTGATCATACCATCACATTGTTGACTAGGTCTAAATGCTTTTTCATCACCTTGTTGTCCTAGAAAACTACAGGATGCTCTGTTTTACTACACGATAGACAAATACATAGAGAAGAAATTTGTTTTTGCCATAACTTGGAAACCATGCGTCCATTTTCTAGGCTATTTTAGCGAGAGATGCATATGGAAGATGGTAACATGCTCAAGCAATTTCAGAAAATTCTGGTGCACGGTTTCCAAGAAATTGGCCTCCATCATCTTCAGCCATTTTTGCATTTTTTTCAATATCCGTGCATCCATTTACAAAGTTGTTTCATGGGGAGATTCATATGGATGATGGTAACATGCCCAAGAAATTTCAGTAAATTCCAGTTCACGCTGTCCAAAATATTGGCCTCTGTCACCTTCAACCATTTTTAGTTTTTCTCGAGATCCATACATCCATTGAGAAAAAAATTTCTATGGGTAGGTGCATAATGATGATGGCAACATGCTCAAAAAGTTTCAACTCAATCCAATCTACCATTTGGGAGCTATGGACAAAACATGTCATTGTCCTATAAATCGACAAGATACAGAACATAACCTATAGGATTGGCAGTGAGCAGTTTTAAAGGATATCCAGAGGTCAAAGAAGCTCCTCTAGAGCTTAGCAACAACATCAGGATCATCAGCATCACCATCCAACACCTGATCATCAACATCAACTCAACAACATCATGCATGTTTCTCCAACAACCATCAGGTAGGTACAGGTATGCAATATTATTGACCTCTTCTCTTGAGCATATTATAGTTAGAAATTTGTTGTAAATGCATGAGATATGAGGTTTTATAAGCTAAGGATGGGTCGGCAATCTCAACCGCCTTCAACTAGTTGAATGTATCTCACTTCACTCATGCAATGTTGAAAAGTCAAATTATGAATGGTGATGATTCCAAGGAATGAGGACAGAAGTTAAAAGAAGAATTTTTTACAAAGTCCGAGGTCACCACAGCACTCCAAGCCCTCCATCCACTTCATATTAACTATCTATTCATCATTCATCCATCCCATTTCATTCATGAAAAAAAAGAAACAAAAAGAGAATCCTCTCTATTTTCATGAAATTTCCATTTGTAGGTCAGCAAGAAGGACAATCAAAGAGAAAAGGAGGATCACAAAGAGACCCCTGTCACTCACATTTTTATTTCACCACTCATTACCATTCATTCCTCCATGATTTCTGTCATTTTTTCCACTCCTTTACTTCAGTTTACAAAGGGACTGTGTTTTCTATAGGATGATCCTATAGGAATTACAGTGACACAGAAATCCTACAAGAGGTGTCCAAATGGTGGAACAAGGTAGCAAAAGGTTGATAAGGCTGTGGAAGACCTTGCCAAACTAAAAAAATATTCAAGAATCCATTTTTAATTAAGGGGAAGAAGGCAAGCAAATGGTCTCAAGAAACAATGATTTTTGTTTGAACAAATATGTTTTTGGACTTGTCCTTGCAGAGCTTACAACCAAGATTCTTATTGCACAAGAGAGAGGCCACAAGGGCCATGGATGAGGCACAATGAGGTCACTAAGTTGCTCAGAGGATGAGAAACACTTTGAGCAGGCGGGTATGATGGGCCTCTAAATTAGACATAAATTAAGGCCCATGCCTTTAATTTAAAACATAAATTAAGGCCTATGACCATCCTTCAGCACATTAAACCTCACATTTTGCATGAGATAATTTATTTTTAACTTCAATATATTCATTAAGAAGGTTTATGAATAATTGAGTATTTGTTCCTAATATTATTTATTTTTTGTGGAATATTATGAGAATATTAGGCAGATTATGAAGAGTTGGAGAGGGAGATAATTTAGGGACTTGTTCCCTACTACTAGAGGATCAATAATAAATAATAAGTCAACAATATATTAAGGAATTATGACATAAATTGTGGAACTCCAATGATTGAGAAAATCTAGGAATGTGTTCCACTAATCAAGGGAGAAGATCAACCAATCAAGGGAGAAGATCCATTAATCAAGTGATTTCGGTGGGGAAAGCTTCCTCCATCCATGAGGAATGATTCTTAATCATTTTGTATAAGTACCAAGTCAAATTTTCCTCTAAAGAATGATTGAGAAAATCTAGGAATGTGTTCCCTCCCATTTAATGCAAATTCCTAGTATTGGGGACTAGATCCACTAATCAAGGGATTTTGGTGGGGAAATATTCCTCCATGCATGGGGAATGATTCCTAATCATTTTTTATAAGTACCAAATCGAATTTTCCTCTAGGGATAGATTTTGCATTAGTATTATTGTGGAGAGAGCTTGTATTTTTGCAGCTCCATTGTATTTTCTTGCAGGGGTGTAATTCTATTGATGAAAATAATGAAGATTGGTGTCATGTTCAACTTATAAATATTGTTATCCTCCATAGGTATCCAATTTTCCTTTGGCTTGGCCATCCCAGGAACCTCATAGCCCTTTTGTATCATTTTCTTTCCTTCTTTTCATTGCTTATTCACATGCATCTCTAGTTTTTATTTCTTTCTATTTCTGCATTTAGTATTAATGATTTATTGTTATATGATTGAGATAAATGGTTGATGTAAGTTCTTTTGCAGGATAAAAATCATTATTTCATTCTTGGAAAATCTTTGGAAGTTCATGATAATCAATGAGTTTCTTGGATTAGTCTCCTTATTCCCATATCTAGATTGTTGGACCTCCTTTTTAGTAAAGAACAATAAATATATGTTATTTTTTATAGCATGCTAACGAGCTTCAATCAAATTTATTCCACTTGCATTAGATCACAAAAACATTCTAGTTCATAACAAAAATTACCCCATTGCCTTTTCGCTTGATTTGGTTAGGCGTTTTTTAGATTTACTAGCTCACTAGTTCTCGAATTTCTAGATTTTCGACTAGTAATGTTTTTTATTTTTTTGCATGGGTTAACAGAGGTCTTTTTGTGTGATTCCACTTGGAATGGGGACCTAATACATGCTAGTTAGTACAAAAATTTGTCCCATCCAATTTGGATTTTATTTTCTTGGTCATTCAATGAATTATAGTAAATATGTACATCTTGTAGGAAATCAGGGGATCCTGTAGGAAATCACTGTAGCATCCTATAGGAAAGCCTGTTTTGAGGTCGAATATAGGAAAAAGCCTCTAGGAAGATAGAAATTGGTCCCACCTATCTCCCAAACCTTATGACCATTCACCATCATCGCCAAGCCACCTGCCATATGACCAAAATAGATTAGCTTTCACACTCTCACATGAAAAAAGACAAAAAGAAAAACAAATTTATTTTATTCATTTACATGCACAATAGTAGAAGGTTTGATGGTTTGAATCTGCATGCTTAGGATAGTAGGCTTGCATACATGTTAAATTATAATTCTTTTGAAGAAAAACCTCTTAGCTGTTAGTTAGAAAATGGTGTGTTTTAGCATTTGATTTCATTCTCTTTCCTTGTACTTTATTTCTTGCAATAGGTTAAGGTTCCATTTCGAACATTTCATTTTCTACAATTAGTTTAGGATTTGACTTTAGTACAAGCATTCCATTACATCATGACATCAAAGGAAGGAGACATTATATGTCGCACACATAGTTACGACACCTCTTAAGTTTTTACAGACCCCAGGTTACTAATTAAAGTCGGTAGCCTTGGGAGTTGCAGCATTCTTGTTGCAATACCGAGGCCCATCAATAAATGCAATTATACTCATAGTCTATCAAGCTTAGAAAGACACAAGCAACATGAGCTATATTCCAACTACCTAGGGAAGTATAATTATAGGTAGATTTGATCAGGACTTGGGAACATGGATTGAGGATTGATGGTGTGAAAGGTAGAAAATATAAGAAAAGGCATAGGTAAGCAAGTGAAGACATAGTGAGTTGAGTAACTCCATTAATTACTATAGAGAGAGAGGAATAAATTTTCATGAGAAATTTTCTAGTGCTACAACTAAGAGGAATTATTAGCAGAAAAGGAAAGAGAGGGATTTGAAGCTAGAAGAATTTAAGAAGACAAAACCCCCTACATTTAATGGAGATCTCAAGAAGGTTGAGGAAGTAGAAGCATGGTTATTGGGAATGAACAGGTACTTCAAGGTGCATGATTTCTATCAGAATATGAAGGCAAGAGTAGCCATATTTATCTTGAAAATAAAAGATAATATCTAGTGGGAAGACCCGAGGAATGTTAAGAACATTATAGAAAATGAGTTTTCTTGGAGGATATTTGAGAGATATCTCTATGAGAAGTACCTATAAAAAAGTTACTATGATAGCAAGGTCAAGGAATTTCATGAGTGTAAATTGGGGAAGTTGACAACTAATGATTACACTAATAGATTCTTGGAGCTACTGAGGTATGTGCCTTACATCGACGATTAGAAGGTAAATATCCAGAGGTATCTCAATGGATTACACAAGCTTACAAGGGAAAAATAGATTTTGATGAAACAAAAACCTCGAAGGATACCATCAGAAAGATGAAGTATTTCTATGAATATTCCAAGCATAAGATTAAGTTTTAAACTGATTGGGAAGCACAAGGAAAGCCCATGTTTATATGAAAAAGGAATAAAACTATAGGACGTCAGCCAGAAGGAAGGAATGTGAATTTTACCACTCCTATCAAGGATGAGGTTTAGTAGATATCAATCATTTCTAATTGATACCAGTTCTTTAAGACTGCAGGAGACAAATATCAGGGGTTCAAAAGATAACCTATACTGTGTTGGACTTGTGGAGAAAAGCATAGGAATAAATATTGTCCTTAGTGATAGTAGAACAGTTCAAGGTTATACAATGTGTAAGAAGTATAGATAGTGAAGGATGTGGCTCAAAATATTCCATGAATCTATCTTGTGTTAGAACATAAGAAGGCCGGTCAGAAAGCATCATTGATCGAGATGGAAAGCATGGTTGATAATCAACCTATTTTTTTTTTTTTTTACTCTGGTTCTAATTTCATTTATGTTATTCTAAAGATTGCAAAGAAAGTTTGCATTATAGAAGATATCCCATGAAAAGACATGGTTAGTTAAACTAGAAATAGGGCCTAAGAGGTGAGATGAATGGGTGGTGAAGTCATGTTCAGTAGTGTTAAACAACATGCCCATGTTTGCAAACTTGAACCCATTTCCATTTGGTTCATATGATGTGCTAGTGAGGATGGAATGGCTAGCAGGCCATAAGAGAAAAATTTATTGTTACAACAAATCGATAGAATGTATCAGTGAGGAAGGGAAAAGAGTGAAACTATAAGTGATAAGAAAAATTGTAATTGTTACCTGAATGTCAGTGCTATAGATAAAGTGGTGTAGCCATAAAGAATGCGAATTATAAGATGTCAAAGTAACCAGTGAATCAGTGGTTAAAAAAGATATGATGGAAGAGAATCCAATATTAAAATAGTTCAACGATGTGTTCCTTGAGGAAATCCGAGGATCACTACCAACAATAGAAATTGATTTATCAATTGAATTATTACCAGGATCAACACTAGTGTTAAAAGCTCCATGTCACAGGAGCACACTAGAGCTATCATAACTTAAATTTTAGTTAAAGGATATTATAGATAGGGGATACATCATACCCAGTGTATCACCATAGTGAGATCTAGTACTATTTGTGAATGAGAAGGAAGGCACATTGAGATTGTACATTGACTACAAATAGTTAAATAAAACCATAGTCAAGAAAACCTATTATTCTCCTAGGATTAATCACTTGTTTGAGAAGGTGAGAGGAGCTACATTGTTTTCAAAGATAGAATTGAGGTCTGGGTACCATCAGGTACGAATTAATTATCACTGCATCCACAATATAGCTTTTAGAGATAGGTATGGGCATTACGAGTTTGTGGTGGTGTCATTTTGACCTACCAATGCTCCAACAACAATTATTTGTTTAATGAAAAATGTTTGCATTCCATATTTGGACAAACCTGTGTTGGTCATTGTACATGAATTTTTTGTTTATTCTAAAACCAAGGAGGAACATGATGACCATTTGGCGGAAGTTTTACAATTGCTAAGAGAGAACAAGCTTTATGCCAAATTCAAAAACTGTGATTTGTTCCAATCACAAGTTCAAGAATTGGGACACATCACTTCCAAGGAAGGAGTGGCAGTAGATCTTGAGAAGATCAAAGCCATCATGGTGTCGCTGACATCTCTTAATGTGGTGGAAGTTATATCCTTCATAGGATTGGTCAGGTATTACCATAGGTTCATTCATAATTTCTCAAAGATCGAGCATTCAATCATAATGTTACAAATGAAAGGAATCAAATCCCAATGGATATAAGAATGTGTAGATAGTTTTGAGAAATTAAAAATTATTCTCATTCATGCACCAACATTGAGAACAATAGATTCAGAAAATAATTTTTAGTTTCAATGATGCTTGCAAGGAGAGGATTGATGGAGTCCTAATGCAAGAAGGATAGTTGATTTATTATGAATCAAGGAAGATGAATGAGCATGATCAAAACTACATCACTCATGACTTGGAGCTAGTAGTAATAGTGCATGCGTTGAAAATGTGGAGGCATTACTTGCTTGGAAGAAAGTTGTTTTTAATGCCAGATCATGGAGGGTTGAGGAATCTATTTGACTAACCCAAATTGAATGTAAGACAAGTAATATCGCTAGCCTTGTTCAGTGAATTTTATTTTGAAATAAAATATATCAAAGGCAAGGAGACAAAGTGGAAGATGCACTTAGCGGAAGGGTGAAAGTGGCTCACATGGTAGCCATCAGTACTTGTGAAGTTGATATGAAAGAAAGGATCAAAGAGGAAATGTATCAAGATGAGAATTTACATCAAGTGAAGGAACACTTACAGCATGAGCTAGAAGGAGTGTTGAGTAATAATTACTCACTCAAAGATGATGGTCTATTGAAATTCAAAGGTAGATGGTATATACCTTGTAGGGGAAACTTGGAGAAACTCATCTCTCATGAGTTTCATCAAATACCCTATTCAGGTCATCCGAGTTATTAGAAAATAACATCTATGAAAAATGTGTTATATTTTTTGGGTAAGAAAACTGATGTTATCCAGTATATTGTTATATGCTTGGAGCATTAGCAAGTGAAATTGGAGTGTAGATGTCCAATGAGATTGTTATAGCCAATTCCCATTCTTGAGTGGAAGTGGGAAGTGATATATATGGAATTCATCCACAAGATTTCCAAGAACATGTAGAAAACATGATGCCGTAATCATGGTAGTGGAAAAGTGGAGCTAGTCAACTCATTTTATAATTATCAAGTCCACCCGCAAGGAAATTGATATTGCTCATAGTTTCATGAAAGAAATACTTAGATTACATGGTGTACCCAAGAAGATCATCTTAGATTAGGATTCCAATTTCACCTCAAAATTTTGGGAATCATTGTTTGTTTGCTCGTGAACAAATTTAGTATTTAGTACAACATATCATCCTCAAATAGATGAACAAAATGAAAGAGTATGTGGGCTAGTGTAATACATGCCAAGAGTGTATGTCATGTATCATCCCAAGAGGTGGGAAGAGTTTCTACCTTTGGTATAATTTTCTTACAATAATGGGTTCTAGGAATCATTGAAGATGAGTCCTTTTGAGGCTATATATGTAAGAAAATGTAACACACCCATATGTTGGAATGATCCAATGAACAGGAGGGTCCTTTGACCTAATATGTTGAAGGAAATATAATAAGAAGTAATTGCTATCAGCCATAAATTGAAAGTAGCTCAAGACAAACAAAAGAGAGATGTAAATAAAAAAATAATGCATAAGGAATTCGAAGTGACTGAACATGCTTATATCCACATTAGACCAAGGAATATTTCACTAAGAGTAGGATATTGTGCCAAATGGCACTAAGGTTTTATAGATCATTTAATATATTAGAAAGAGTGGAACCAATGGCTTACATACAGGCCTTGCCACCCACAGTGAAAGCACATAATTCTTTCCATATTTATTTTCTTAAAAAGCATGTGCATGATTCTAATAATGTTGTTTATTGGTCTATCATATACGTGGAATACATGGGATAATTCCAACTAGAACCATAATGCATTCTAGATCATAGGTATATTTCACTCTAGAATTGAGTACTCGAGCAAGTCAAGGTGCATTGGAATCACTTTGGGATAGATGAAGCCACTTAGGGAATGGGTGGTCAAAAGAGGGTATCTTAATCATTTTTTAATACTATGTACATAAATTTAAAAAGGGTTGTGCAAATATAAAGCTCACTAATTTAATTTTTCATTTTGTGTATAGAACACCGAGGATAGTATTCCTCTAAAGGGGCGGGGTCTATAATGGCCCTTTTAATGGCCCTCTTGTAGATGTAAACATGAACCATAATTCAAGTATATATTATGGAAATGAATATAATGATTAGGCTAGATTAGTTGACGCTGATTCACAGATTTGAGGAGGACAATTTGCTTGGGAAGTGATTAAACCCAAGATACATTTATTATGCTACTAATTCACTGAATAAGTTTAATGTACTACAAAATAGGCAGGGAGGTTTAGAATGGGTTCCCTAACGGAAGTACAAATCCCATACCACCTCTCTCCTCGTATGGTGTGTTTTTTTCATCAACACACAAGAGGCAGGAAACTAGGTTAGTGGCAAAAGATACTCATGAGAAGGAGAATGATGATGGTATGTAGAATATGCTCATAAATTTAGAGAGAAATTATGAGGAAGCTCACAGAAGAAAAGAAGAGAAAAGGGCTTAGTTCAAATGCAAGAGAAAAAAAAACATAGAAGAGCATGGCCCAAAGTGGAGACACTGTGTGCTTTGGAATCTTATTTCGTAGGTGGAGACATTGTGGGCTCTCGACTCCTATTTCGTAGGTGGAGACACTGTGGACTCTCGACTCTTGTAGTGTTTAGTAGGTGGAGACACTATGGGCTCTAGAATCCTATTTAATAGGTTGAGAAACTGTGGGCTTTGGATTCTTGTGGTGTTTAGAAAAGACATGTTGGACTCTATATTCCTATGATGTTTAGTAGGTGGAGACACTATTTGCTATGGATCCCTATGTGATTAATTTGACTAGTATTGGTTTTAATTCCCTTGAGCACTTAACTCCTAAGACTTTGAATTTGGCTTGGGGGTGGTAAGGTACAAGAAATTTTCTAGAGTAGTTGATCTATGGTTGGGTGGAGAGTTGAAGTCTCTCCCATAGTTGTAGTCATTAAATTAAATTGGATAAGTGTATTCACTTGTACATATGTTAGAATATGAAAGATGAATGATGTCATTATGTATTATGAAAATGTATCTATCGACATTGTTAATGGAGGAATATTTTATTCCTAATTGTCTACATTGAGATGATTATGTGAATGTTCTCATGATTATGAGGGGCTTACAAATCCCTATTGTTGTTGATATGTTGCAAAGCTATTTACATGGTCATGTATGAATTCTTGATGACATGATTAGCTAAACTATTATAGTGTATGAATTCCTTTGTCTACTATTTTATGGATATCATGGATATCTAACTATTTAAGATGGTTAATTGTCTTTCTTGATAGATGGCTAAGAATAATGAAACATATGATATATCAATGGAATTAGTGTTGTTTGGGATCCATTCTGAAGCATGATATGATGTTTTTGTATTTGAATTCACAAAGTAGTGCTATCTAAGGATCAACTTGTTTCAATGCCTGATAGTAGCCATGTTGGTAGATCCACTAAGAATATTATGGCTATGCATACTATTTGTAATGTTAGTGCTTGAATAAGGGTTTCATTCCTATAGAAGATCGTGTTCATAGAAACAACAAACTTCAAGGAAATCCTTGCAAAATATCCTTATGGTTATTAGAATTCCTAAGTACTATAGATATTAGCCTTATATCTAGGGCCTAATAAGTTATATATAGGCTAGATGCACTTTAGGCCTAGTAGATGTTTTCAAGAATATGAGATTCCGGTTGGTTTACAATTATACACTTTTCGGGAATGCACTAGATTGGAAATGATCTAAATATCTAATAGAGAGAGTAAGAAAAATGGTGATATCCTAGGTGGGGCCCATTTGTGTGCTTAAAGGTAGGAAGTCATATTTACTTGCAAGATAGATTTCATGAGTATCAAGGTTGGGCCTAGTATATTGGAATCATTCACACAAGCCCATGTTGGAGTGGATCTATATCTTGTAGAATGTAGAAGTGGTATTCAATAAATCCCACATGGGTGCTACAAAGGGACAATGTATCTAGTATCTAAGATATCTAATGATGGGGGCTTAGAGAAAATAAAAGACACCTTGTATGTGGGAGCGACGTCAAAATACCTTGCGAACGAAGATTTTATCTAGAGGCATGGGAAATGCATCTCTTTGGATATTTTGTGCACAATAGATTTTTCCCAAACCCACGAATAAAGCAGAAGCATTATGAAACATGAAAAGGACAACCCTTTGGTACCTATGAGTTAGGATGATGTGGAAAGCACCATGATTACATGAATTTATGGCCATTTGGATGTCACGTAGGTATTTAAGGTGATGTGACACAAATAAGTTAAAGTGGCAAGGCCACATGGGTGCTACATGGTAGCGTCTTGCTAATGTGGCTAGATTTAACTGGGTCAATCTTTAAAAGGGCACAACTCTCAACCTAGTAGTCAGATTGAGATAAAAAAATATAACATCATAAAAATATCTATGAGTTAAATGAAATGGTGGTATTTATGTTGGGTTTTAAAAAAATTTAAAAGGAAGAATTTTTGTAACCCCATCTTCATAGTGACACCATGGAGGTCAAGCTAAGTTCTAAGTAACACCCTCCACGACTTAGGAATATAAAGGGGGTGGGAAAAAGCATTAAACCTCAATATGTAGGGTATTGGTTTAGGTGTGAAGGGAAACATAAAGGTATACTCCACTTTAATTCATTATAGTTTTGTTTTTTCCTTTACTAATCATGAACATAAAGCTGTTAGGGATAAAATGAATTTACAAAATGGTAAACTCAAAAAATTTCCATGGTCAATGAAATAGTAGCATCAAACAAGAATGAGGCTTGGGATCTATTTGAGTTCGTAGTTGGAAGAAAGAACAATGACAAAAAATGGTTTTTTAATATGTTGAATGACGTAGAAAGGTAAAAAGGATAAATAAAAAGCTTAGTTAGTCATAAAAGGTTATTTCCAGGTAAAGTGAATTTCCTTTGGTGAAATATTTTCTCTTGTTGCTAAGTTAACATCTATTGTATTTATTTTTGTTTTCATTTATTTTTATTTTGAAGTAGAATAGATGGATATCAAGAAAACATACCTAATTTGTGATCTAGGAAAAGAATCTACAATGAAATGACCATACGGTTTTATAGTGGAATATGAGAAACAACTAGTTTTTAAGCTTAAAAAGTGCCTATATGGGTTAAAGTAATATCCAAGGATGTGGTATCAAAATTTTGATACTTAGAAATTGGGATATGGTTTTACAAGGAGTAAATATGATAATTGTGTGTATTTAAAATCATTAGGTGATCATTTTATATGTGTGACCTTTTATGTGGATGATATGTTGTTGATTAGAAGGGGTGGTAGGAGAGGGAGGGCTATTCTCTTACCTAATAAAACGTTAGAACTAACTCTTTCTTAGGATTTTGGGAGTCAAACAAATAATATTTTAGAAGAATATTCCCTTCTTCAAAGGGTTAATTCTCACTCAAGAAAGCCAAATCACCAAACTATCAATCATTAAGGACTCACAAATTATCATCCATGGCCTAATCAAAGAAACTCTCCCAAAAGATCTAGATTCACTGGAAATTTTTAAGAATATATGAAGAATTAAAAATATAAATAAATAACTAATAATACCAATCATCTTCATCATGCTTTGAGAAAAAATAACAACTTGCTAGACTCATTCATGAAAAGTGGCACCTCATTAGAACAAGGAGCATTATAGGTTAATAATATGCAAGCCCTAAGGCTTTTACCGAGGATCAAAATGCAACTTTTTATATAGAAGGTGGACTGCCAAGTGACACCTATCAGAGAGACATAGCATGCAAGTTCGTTAATAAATAGTACATGTCTATAAGGATATCCCAATCCCAAATTGTGGGATTTATTATGTTGCACTTGTGAATAATACATCGTTGATATGGATTTTTACCTCATGGTAACTAGATTGACGTTTATATATGGGATGACACACAACACTTGTAAGTATAAGTGGGAACCCTAGTTGGATGATGATGGAAAAGGGATAATTGGAATTTATGGTAGCATGATTAAGGAGGCTCAACCTAGGCTATACATATTGTGTCCATGTGAAGGATCCCAAGGGAATATCACTACCATAATCAACACAATGTAGGGGGGCAATTAGGGAAGTATTTTCTATTATGTTGAAAGGAAACTAGAAAGACTCACCATCCTTAAATTAAATAGATCAAGGTGATAGGAGGCGAAGAACAAGGTAAATTTAGAAAACTTCTTTTTTTGGAAATTTTACAGTAACGATAGCTTTTTAATTTGGGAAATTGCTTCCATTACTTTGGTTACCATCTCAGTGAGATAGGTTCTCTGGTCTCCCCTTAGAGTATGTGTTAAATATCTAAGTGATGGAGAGGATATTAGTGTGATTTTCAACACCGAAGGAGAAAGGAAACCATTAGGAATAGAGGGCCTCAATTATATATTTTGGTTTGAATTCAACAATTTCATGGCGTGTATTCCAAAGTTGGAATATAATTGGTCTAAGAGGAGTTCTAAAAAAGTAAAAGGTATTACCAAGTATTCAGGAAATGGAGGTAAGCATAAGATACTAGTTTATTTAATTTGGGGAGTTGGTGAGAAAAGGGAAGAAAAGGTATCAATTCAATTGGCTGCTCCATTCATATTAAGAATAACTCAGTGAATTTGATTTGCAAATGTCCACTTCTTTTATCCTCTATATCTCTAGCTTACATGGTAGAAACTAAAGTTTATTTGTTTTTGTAATTTGTGAATTTTAAGTTGAGACTGGCTAAGGTGTTGAACATTGGTTTAGCTTGAGAAATAATTGTTAGTACCAGTTTGGCACGCAAATGTTCAATGAGGGGAATGAACAGGAAAACACTCCTAAGCCTATGCAAAAATATATGACCAATACTTTGACAAAACAAAATCAATAGTTATATGTAAATCAATGTCTAAAGACACGGGGAGAAGAAGAGGAGATGTCCCATGTTTCATATTCTAGTGTAGTTGGTAGTTTTATGTATATAATGGCATATACTAAATTGAGAATTGTGCATGTAATGGGATTTTTTAGTAGGTATATTTCAAAACTAGGGAGCGAACATTATGCAACAATAAAAAATGGTTTTTAGGCATTTGTGCAACACTATTGGTTATGGACTATGCTACCAAGGAAGATTGATATTGGATAGAGCATTAGAGATACATCGCTTTGTTGATGTAAATTGGGTTGGATATATGGATTGTAAAATATTTACAAGTGGGTATGTGTTTGAGCTATTTGGAGGTGAAATTAGTTGGATGAGCAGGAGATAGTTTATAGTGGTGGTGGGCTCCAGTATTGTAGCAATAATGCTACAACTCCTGGAGCTTCCTATCTCTAATTTTATCAACCCGTAGCTCGTAACAAACTTGGAAGTGACGGTGCTGTATGCACAAGTACTAGCTCTTGTCGCAGCTGTCACTTGGTCAGCTGGCACAAGTCCGCTAGGGCTCAAGCCAACTTCTATATGCTCTCAGAAGAGGCTTTCTAAATGATGGGTGAAGACTACCTCAAAGGAGATTAACCCACTTTGCAATAATGAGCTGAAAGCCAACAAAACAGGGAAACCCTAGTAAACCCTAATCTGACTAGTCTAATCTCTATGATGCAATGGTGGGTGTGTAAACTTCTAGAAATGGTGCCATTACTTCTAGTGATATGAGATGCATGAAACTAAGCTACTTCTACTGAAAAGAACATTGTTTTTGTATTTTTCCTTAAGTGGTTTGGAGTTATTATGATTTTGTTTCTTATTAGGGTTTGACTGTGCAGGAGTAGTTCGAAGGAAAGAAAGCTTGGGAAAGGTCAGGAGGGCTAGGAGAGGTTCCAGAGGATCCAAAACATCATTCCATAGAAGTCCACAACGTTCAGGTGCTCGACAACCGAGGTTACAGGTTTCTACAGGATGTCTGCAGGGGATCCTACAGGAAGCTTGGGATTTCTACATGAAGGTTGCTAACTTCTACAGGATGTTCTGTGGTTGGAGTGTTGGGTGATGGAGGAGTGGAGGAGTTGTATGGGTGGATAGGTAGGATGGAAAGGGAGCCTATGATGGTTTAGGGACAGAGATATGAGATGAGGGAAGAGTGGGTGCAGCTGGTTGGAGAATGGAAGGGTGGAGGCAATGAAAAGTCCAAAAAGATGGAGCTACGTGAACAGTGGAAGTGTTGGAAGGAAAACGATCTGAACAGAGGTTGGGTAGGTGGCTTTAGACACAGTTGAGAAGAAGAAGAAGATAACAGAGTGATGCACGCAGTGTAAAGGAAACAAATCTGCACATAACCAAGAATTCATCAACTTATCCTAACTGTGTTATTAAATTAACGAACAACAATGTAAACTTCAGAGAAAAACTGTGCATGGAGTTGGAATGACGAAGTACTGCTCAAGATCAAAATGCATGGATGGGTCTATAATTGAAATGACTGTGTTGTAGCTTGAATGAAAGTGTATGACTGCGTTTTTGGTGGCTGGTACGGTCTACACCCCCAATCTCTAAACAGAGATGGCAGTGAGTGCACTATCAGCATTTTCTTGAAGCTCGAATGAATGATGATCCTCTTACTCTAATCTAAGCAACTAAAAGCACTTGAACCATAAACTAATCCTACTGAATCACATAAAAGAAATCAAATCAGCAGACTGTAAATTCTAAATGCATGTCAAAACAGAGGAATAAAGTGCTGAAAAGAAAGACAAGTAACAATACAAAGAAGAGGAGGTCTATTGCTCTCAGGTTGGGCCCTAACCTAAGAGCTATAGCTCCCTTAAAAATTCAGAATTGAATCAAAAGCTGCCTATCTTTATTGAATAATCATCAGTCTAATGACATGCCAAAACTGGCTTACAAAGAGCAAAAACCGAGCTGTAGCTCGTGCTTAGAAATTGCAATAGTAGTTCAAAAGTTCAAAAAAGCCCCTATCAAAGGCTACGGCCTTAATATTTATACAAGATGAGGATCAAGCTGGCTTCCTCAATTAATGGAGCTCGACTGTCCAACTAAAAGTTAAACTGCTGTAAACTGTTGTTCCTGTAGAACCTGTTGGCTGCCTTTAAGCTCGGTGGGGAGAGCTGTTGGAGCTCGGAGTTAGGGTGGAGATCACGAGGGAGGTTATTTAAGGCTGTAGACAACCTCCCTATAAACCTGCAATGCCACCTTTGCTATCTCCTTGTCTCCTTCTGCGTGGTCTTTGCTCCCTTTAATGCCAAAAAACTTGAAACCATCATGTATTAGCCACATAGATATAATGCTTGCCCTTCTTCCTACAAATAACATGAATATACCAAGAAATGAATGCATAAGTGATAAAAGATGAAGGGTTGAGCAAGGTAAGTAGGCCAAATGAGCCCAATTTGTTACCAAAAATTGGGGCTCATCATCACGCCCCAGCTAAAATATTTGCTCATCCTTGAGCAATTTTTCCCCAGCTCCTTGTCCTTGGCCGAGAACTAGGCTCCGGAATACGCTCTTTCTTCCCTACTCTTGGTGGCTCTTCCTGTTCTGCCCTTGGTGGCGATGAGGGTGCCGCTCCTTCCCTCTTCTCTGTTTCCTTGACCTTGAGCCGGGCTTTTGAAGGCGATTGGTCTATCCTTCTTTTCCAAGTAGTTGCTTTTGGGCTCCCCTTCTCGTAGGTGACCGATATCTTCGAGGGGGACCTCTCACTGGGTGAAGTAGGGGCATCCCCTGTAGTGACTTGGCTGCTGGATGGGGGCTGTGGCTTGCCCGTCTTTATTCTTGAACTTCTTCGAACTTCAGAGTATAGAGTGTCTCCCTCTTTCTCTTTTCTTTTGGCTTAGGTGGCGTGCTGAGGCCAGCTAGTACAGCTGCTGCCTCCCTTGCTAGAATGTCCGCCTTCTTCTCCTTGGGTTTCACCTTTTCAGGGCTTCCTATAGAAGACCCTGTTTTAGCCAATTTCGGGCTTCCTATAGAAGCCCCTGTTTTGGTAATTTTCAGGCTTCCTGTAGAAGCCCCTTTTTCAATAATTTTCGGGCTTCCTGTAGAAGACCCTTTTTGTGTTTTCGGGCTTCCTGTAGAAGCTTGTTTCTGCTTTCCTGTAGACACAGGTGTCGCCACCTTGGCTTGCTTTGCTGCATGGGTTTTGCTTTTTGGTTTGGTTGCGGGTGCTGATGAGGTACTTCGGCTGATGTGGACCTTCTTGGCTTTGTCCGTTCTGCTCTGCAACCTTTTCTCTCTTGCTGACAAAATGGGTGTGTCACCTTTTTCCTCAGCATCCTTTTTCTTGTGCTTCCTCCTTTGTTCTTTCTTCTGCACTGTGGTCAGGGTCTTTTGGCCTGTTTCTTTTTTTTCCACGGCCACTGCTTCTTTTTCCTCACTGCTGGAGGAACCCGTTTCTTCAGTTAACATCCTTATGTCTCCATCTCTTGTCAAATTTCTAAATGATTCCCATGAGAGGGGAACCTTATATGAATGAAGCGCATCCTCCACAAGAAGTTTGATCAACCCATGGTGGGCTACCTGATCTGGTATGCCTTCTTTTAACTTTGTGGCACACTCAATTAGAGACTGTAGCAGGAAATAAGGAATGCTTAGTTTATTTTCTACAGGAAGATCAATATGGTGTCTCAATTCAGTGAGAAACCTGAAGTGATACGCGTACACGATGCTAAAACGGCCTTCACAGGTTATATACTTCATGATTTGCAGGCTAACTTCATTCCAAGGTGGCAGCAAGCTGGTTCTTCGCACCCCATTTTTGTCCTCCGTGAATTCCTCCTCAGGTGGAAAGAATTCTTTCTTTGCCTGCTGGCTCAACTTCCTTTCTTCCTTATCCCATGGCAAACCCATTGGAAGTTCAGTAATTCGACTGATATACTGCGGGGTGAGCTTGAGGCTTAGGCCCCTGAAGTTCACGGTGGCCAGTGTTTTGGATTTCGGCCTCAAGGCTTGTAAAAATTCTTCTGCCACTTCGTCGTCATGACCGTGCAACTTGTCACAAAAGGATATCCATTGTGCCCGTGTGAAGAGCTCTACCACCTCTGGGTTTTCTCTTAGTTTTGATGAGTCAGTGGGTTCTCGCCTAATGAACCCACCCGGAATGATAAAACTGTTGCTAGAGGTGGCAAATGAGGAAGAAGTTTAGCTTACGGAGACAGAGCGTGGAATTACGCTTCTGTTGTGCAAATAATCCCAAAACTTATCCCTGAGAACCTTAACACAGTTTAATTCACTGACATCCTGTAGAACAACAGTTTATGCACAGCAGACAACAATTTCGACCATTTCCTACAACGAGACAGTAGACGACGATCCTGCCACCTTTAAAAACCAATTGCATGGAGAGTTCAGGGTTACCTTTTTATCTGCCACCTTTTTACGTGAGGAACCCGCCTTCCTGTAGAAACAGCTTTCCTGTAGCAGCAACTTTCCTGTAGGAGCAGCGCGTGATTCCTGGGGAAGACTGCAGTTGGTCTGCGCTCTCGGTGGTGCTTCACAGCCGTTTTGATAGCCAAGGGCTTGGAGTTTCAAACTGCAGAGAGATCTGAATGTGCACTCGAGGTTCAAACGGAGAATGATAAATGCATGCGGCCAATCCAGCAGATTAGATTTGAATCGGCGGAATCCGTGGCACGGGGGTGAGCTGTCCCCGCCAGACCATTGGATGACGTCGTTCCATCATTTGACTGCGCGTTCACTTACTACCGCATCATCCCTCCAGCAGATCCACCGCCGTTTCTTCTGCTAAATCCGTTTTTTCCGACGGGGATTGTTCTCACGTGTGTGCTGATCATTCCTTTTGTCACGGCCGCCACCCAAACATCTGACTGGACCATTAACCGGTCGATGTGGCCAGTGAACTGGACATACAACCGCTCAACCCATTCACTTTACACTTTGCAAACAATTCAAAGTAAAATTCATGCGATCTGACGGAAGAGAGGGTCAAGACACTTGCCTGCGCGGCTGCAACACGATTTTTCGGGTTTTGGACGATGATGAATGGATCTACCTGCTGCTGGTGAATTTGCACAAGCCCGGAGGTTCACGTTTACAGGCTGCCGACGATGGAGTTGATGCTTGGCTGCATGCGTCCGCGTTCATTGCATATGGCCAGCGCTGTGAATAGTATACACTCTAGCGGGCTTAACTGTTACAGGACTCCCGCGGGATGTCTTGTAACAGTTCTTCCTCCTTGGGTGCATGCTGCACGACGAAGGATCTGGCCTCCCGATCACGCTCCCAGGGCTTCTGGATGACTGAGATGGATATGGTATGAGATCTTCAGCGTTTTTTCATTTAAAACTTGCTTTTTCTGAGAACTCATCGATCTGCTTTGCTGGTGCAGGTAACTTCGTTGCATGTCGACAAGGATGGCAGGACGAGGTGAGAACAATGTGCAAGGGAGATAACAATAGCTTGCATGCGTCCAAACCGATCCTTAGTCGTTAGATCTTCTCATAACATGGATTCTGGACCGTCCTGGGCTTCTACAGGAAGTTTCCTGTAGAAATACAGAGCTTCCTGTAGAAAGGTTGCGGTTCCTGTAGAGAGTCTGCACCTTCCTGTAGAAAATCTGCATCTTCCTGTAGAAAATCTGCGTCTTCCTGTAGAAGACTCAAGCTGTAATAAAATTGCACATACCTTGGAGAAAATGAGTATTCTTGGAGGAGGTGCTGGTGAGGTCTCCTGACAGCATGATAAAGATCCTGAGCTCTGAGTTGAAAGGCTTCCTCTCCTCCATAGAACACCTGCAACCTGCATGCAATTTTACATTATGAATCTGCTGACCTTGTTTTTTTCTTTTGTTTTTTTTTTTTTTTTCTTCTTTTTTTTCTCTTTTTTTTTTTTTTGAAAGATAACAGGGGCACCTCATTGAGGTTTTCACCCTTGCCATCTGCCTTAAGCGCCTCAAAGAGGTTTTCACTCAAGGATCTTTTTCCAATCTCTTTTTTCTCTTTGAAAGACAATAGGGGCGCCTCAATGAGGTTTTCACCCCTACTACCTGCCTTGGGCGCCTCAGAGAGGTTTTCACCCAAGGATCTTTATTATTATTATTATTATTATTATTTTTTTTTTTTTTTTTTGAACCTTTCAGGGTATGCCCAAAGGAGAGGCAGAACCCTTCTCTATGACCAATACTGATTTCTCCATAGTTTTGATGAACTCTTGTCTTGAGAGAGGATTCTTGTAGATCTTTAATCTATGCCCATTGACAAGCATGGGGATGGCTTCCTCATCAATGGTCCGAATAAGCACGGATCCATTGTCATGACATTTTTCCACTGCATATGGTCCTAGCCATCTGGTTCTCAGCTTTCCCTTGAAATCTTTGTATCTGGAGTCATACAACAAAGCCCAATCTCCAGGCTGGAATTGCTTGTCATGGAGATGTTGGTCATGCCACACCTTTCTCTGAAGTTGAACCACTTCTGAGTGAAGGAGGGCCTGCATTCGGTGCTCATCCAGTCCATTCAGCTGCAATAACCTTTCTTGTTGTGCATGGCTGAGATCTAGATCTAGCTGAGCTTCCATCCTCAAAGTGTTGTATTCAAACTCAATGGACAACAAAGCTTTCTTCCCATAGACCAGCTCATAAGGTGTGAAGCCGGTGGTGGTCTTCCAGGTGGTGTTGTAAGCCCATGTGGCCTCAACCAGGCGATTTGCCCAGTCCTTTCTACTGCTGCTCACCACCTTATTCAAGATCCCTTCTAATGCTCTATTGGTGAATTCCACCTGCCCATTTGCTTGAGGGTGATAGGGGGTGGAAGTCCTATGCTTAATCTTGTGATGAGCTAGTAGATCTTCAACTAAGTTGGATGTGAACTGGATCCCTTGATCGGTGACCAGCTCTCTTGGGTAGCCAAACTTGTAGAAGATGTTTTCTCTTAAGAACTCGGCCACCTTTTCTTCTGTTGCTGCTTTGATTGCTTTAGTCTCTGCCCACTTTGTCAGGTAGTCAGTACACACAATGATGTAAGACCTTTGCCTCGAAGGAAGGCTGATTGGACCCACAAAGTCCATGCCCCACTTCTCAAATGGTTCAAGAGTCACTTGAGGTTGGAGAGGCATCTCATCCCTTTGAGTCGGTTTCCCCATTCTTTGGCATTGGTCACGTTGGCTGATATATCTTCTGACATCTTGATGAAGTGTGGGCCAATAGTAGCCTGCTTGCAGGATCTTGAAGGCAGTCCTCTTTGCCGCAAAATGTCCTCCACAAGGCCCATCATGACAGGTGAGGAGGATATCAAAGATTTCCTCCTCCCTTACACAACGCCTTAAGATCTGATCAGGGCCAAGCTTGAACAGATTGCCCCCGATCCAAGTAAATGAGGCACATTTTCTGATGATTCTGCTCTTCTCTCTTGAAGATAGGTGCGGAGGGAACTGAGCTGAAACAAGGTAGTTTGCTATATCAGCAAACCATGGAGAGAGTGCTGAGATAGCAAACAGATGTTCATCAGGCATCTGGTCATCCACCGTTCCATCCTCATCTGCAGACAAATCCAATCTAGATAAAAAGTCAGCAACAACATTTTCTTTACCTGGTTTGTCAACAATGGTCAAATCAAACTGCTGCAACAAAAGTAACCATCTAATAATACGAGCATTCACATCTGTTTTATTCATTAAATATCTAATGGCAGCATGGTCTGTATGTACAAATGTTTGATAGCCAGTGATATAGTGTCGAAACTTGTTCAGTGCATGGACCACAGCCAAAAACTCTTTCTCAGTTATAGTGTAATTCAGCTCAGCTTTGGACAAGTTTTTACTAACAAAGTAAATGGCATATGGAATTTTTTGTTCGATTTGTCCTAAAGCTGCACCTATGGATTTGTTCGAGGCATCAGTGTGGATGTGGAAAGGTAGGGCCTAGTTTGGACCTCTCAGGATTGGGGCTGACACCAACTTGTCCTTTAATTCATTCAAAGCCCTCTGACAATCATCAGTCCACTTAAATTCCACATCTTTTGCCAACAGGCCAAACAATGGCGAGGCTAGCTTTCTGAAGTCCTTAATGAATCTCCTGTAATACCCTGCTAATCCTAAGAAACTCCGAACATCCCTTACCTTTTGAGGAGGTGGAACCTTCTTGATGAGAGCAATTTTGTTAGGATCCACCTGTAACCCTTGGCAAGAAATGGTATGGCCTAACACGGTCCCTTCAGTCATCAGGAATTCAAATTTTTCGGGACTAAGGGACAGGTTCATCTCAATGCATTTGGTTAGGACTTTTCCTAGATTGGACAATGCTTCTTGGAAATTGGCCCCATAAGGAGTGAAGTCATCCATATAGATTTCCACTGCATCATGGACCAACTCCGAGAAGATGCTCAAGACAACTCTCTGGAAGGTAGCAGGAGCATTGCATAGCCCAAAGGGAAGAACTCGGTAGGAAAAGGTACCCCAAGGGCAAGTGAAGGTGGTCTTATCTTGGTCTTCCGGGCTGATTTGAATCTGGTTGTACCCGCTAAACTCATCCAGGAAAGAGAAGAACTTCTTTCCTGCCAGTCCATCCAACACCTGATCTATGAAAGGTAGAGGGAAATAGTCTTTCTTGGTAGCTTTGTTCAGTTCTCGGTAGTCCACACAAATTCTCCACTTCCCATTCTTCTTGGGAACCAACACCAGAGGGGACACCCATTCACTATCTGAGATGGGGTAAATGAATCCAGCATCCAACAGTTTTTGCAGTTCTTCCTTGACAATGTCCTTAAGGGCTGGATTCATTCTCCTCTGAGGCTGCCTAACCGGTTTACAACCCTCTTTGATGTATATGTGATGGGTACACACCGAGGGATGGACTCCTTTCATCTCCTTATAGCTCCAAGCAAAAGCATCTAGGTGACTAGCCAACAGGTTACACAGCTCCTTTTCCTGGGAAGGAGATAGGGAGGAGCTGATATTTAACGTTCTCTCAGGGCCGAACTCCACATTCTTGACTCTGGGAGTGACAGGGTTGGTCGTACAAAGATCCACTAGGGTGCTGGCTTGGGCATCCTCCACCAATTTCTCTAAGGATAGTGCACTGGAAGGTGGATTCTGGATCAAGGTCTCAATCAAGTCATCCTCGGTTGTGGGGTCTCTTCTGGTGGTATCTAGGGTGCACAAAGGTGTTGAGTACACTTCATCCTCATCTCCTTCCTCCAACCAAAGTGGTAAGTCATGCTCTAAGGAAGGTTGGGCAGGAGGATATAGGACTAGATGCTTGGACACAGGACCATTTTTGATGGTCATATTTCCTGCACGACAACTTATGTAAGCATCTGCAGTGGCTAACCAAGGCCTTCCCAAAATAAGAGGATATCCAGTAAGCTTTGCCTTGGGTTGCAGAACCAAGAAATCTGCAGGGTATTCCCAAGAGTCAACAGAGACCAAGACATCCTCCACAATCCCTTCGGGAGTCACAGTGGAGCGATCTGCAAGTTGCAAAACTGTCGAGGTCTTCCTCAAGGAACCCTGAAGATTGAGCTTGAGCATGGTGTCCCTGGTCATCACATTAATGGCAGCCCCTAGATCAATCAAAGTGTGAGGTATGATGATGCCATTGATGTGGACATCTACTACAGGACTCCCAGGATCTAGATACTTTGGGCAGATGACTTGTCCTAACATAAGGTCAGACAGTTGTCCTAAGACATTGATGGTTCAAGCATCTCTCTTTCGCCTGCCTGGGTGTTTGAAACACTTTTCCTTAACCAGTTTGTTGTATATTGGCACATCCTTGATGGCTTGGAGAAGTGGTATTTTTACACACAACTGCTTGAGCTCACCCAGAAGCTCATCCTCCTCTGGGTTGGGTTGTGTGGTGTGTTATAGACATTTTTTTGCCTTACAGCATTGAGCATGAAATGTCAATAATCTAAGGGATCCAAAGTCCCTAAACATGTTGTTCCTACCCCTAGAGGAACAAGGCTAACAAACCACAACAATTCACAAAAGTTCTCCACCTGAAACTGCTAGGAAACAAGTCAATTCAGGATCATTTCAGTGGCTACACTAGCTGTCTGCGCTGAATGTCAAAGCCAACACTGGCTACCTGCGTTGAATGTCAAAGCCAACACTGGCTACCTGCGTTGAATGTCAACTGGAACAAAGGCTACCTGCGCTGAACGAGAGTGGACAAGTGGCAGGCTCATTTCTCAAGGTGTCAAGACCCAGGAAGCTTCCAAAATGACACTTGCCTCAGGGAATTCGACTGGTGATGAGTAAGAGGTTCCAAATCTCCAGGTGGAAGCAAGAACCTCCAAGGGACTCAAGAACTGATAGAGGGAGAGGACATTAGTCAGATCTCAAGCTGACTCATCCTCTCTCCAAACATCTATATATGGATCTCTCCTCCATGAGATCTAGAGGCTGGAATTTTGTTATTGCAAAGAATTGCTGTTGGTTTGAGACTGGAATCATTGGGTGCTTAATGCTTTGAAGGGGCTGAAGATAGGAATTCCATTTGCTGGGAAGGAGATGCTGGATTGGAGCCTTCTGGGTTGTATCTCTTCCTGAACCTTGTTATTCATCAATAAAGCTATCTTGGTTTCTCCTATATGCTGATGTATTTTGATGTATGAATGTATTAGTGTATTTGGTTTATTTCTAATCCTAAACTAGTTATGAATGTGAACATCTGTCTTTTTGTAGTGTTCTTCTCTTGTCTCAAGTAGCTGTTCTCTTGTTGCAAATAGTTGTTCTCTTGTGATCTTGCAGGAAGCTATAGCTGGATAAGCAAGAAGGAAAGTAGCTGTGAACACCCGAAGAGAAGGGAGATTGGATCGAGGGACAAACGGAAGACACCGGTAAGTCTATTGATCTCTCTTCTTTCACATTTCATAAAGGAAGAAACCAGTATAGCTGTATTCGTTTGTTGCTAAGGCACTGTCACACCTTAGGTGGATAGGATCATCCTGCATAGGCATTTTTCCCCACAACAAATTGGCGACTCCGCTGGGGAGATCTTTTTTAGTCATTTTATTTGTGTTTCTATCATTGTTTGCATCATAGACTTGACAGCAACAATCGAACTGCATCTTTCCCGGATGCAAAGTAGAAAGTTGCTGCTTTGATCCAATTGTTGGACTTGTCTATGATCTAAACAATGGATCCACAAATGATTTGATGATCCTTGTGATAGATCTTAGTAGCTTTCAAAGCATCCCTTTGATTACACCTTGCTTGTTGCTTTTATTTGGCCTGAAACAGTTGATTGAGTAGCAATCTGTGACCCAGAACCTGAGGGAAACGAGAGTTTCTCCTCCAGCGCAGACCCAGTGAAGGGATTCTGCATTTCAACGCAGGTCCCGTGAAGGCTACCTGCGTTGAATGTCAAAACCCCTGTGTTGAGGTTGCGCTGAACCAGTTTTCTCTTGTACAGCTGGGGTTCTCTGCTCTATTTTGCCTTGTTTTGATCTCTGATTTTTGCAGCCTGTAACCAGCATAGGTACCAGTCTAATAACCCCTTTTCTCTGCTTAGATTCCGCCTCCTTTTGTACAAAAATATTGTGAGTGTTTTTATGTGTTTGTGGCGTCATTTACAGTTTTCCTTTGCATGAGTAAAATAGTCATCCTGTAGCCTTTGATTCAGATCTGATTGATTGTGATCTTAGAAGAGAGTTCATTGGCTGTTTGCAGATTGATTATGCATTTACTTTTGCTTATTGGTTTGAATTTGTCTCTTTTAAGTGTCAAAACAAGTCTTTATTTCGAAAATCGTTAAGTGTTGTAATCTCTTCTATCTTCTCTGATTTCGAAAAAGTGAACTTGTTTGTATTGATCATTTAAAAGCAAATTCAAAGTTGTACAAAAAGCTTTCTTTGTAGGCATCAATACTAAGAAAGCGGAAAACAAACACCTGCATTGTGCATTTTGCGTTTGATAGTTTGCATGTTGGATTTAGGAAAAGTGCATTAGAGTGTGCTGATTGCTCTTTGAGAAAAGATGGTGTCTTTCTTTTCCCTTAGTAGCTAGGATTTTCAAAGTTGAAAAGATATAAAGCTTGCTTATCATCTTTAGACTGCATTTAGGAATTTGTATCATACATCTCGTGGTGAACCTTGAAAGGCAAACTTTAAAAAGATCAACCTAAAATAAATTGAATGAACTTAACAACGCTTTGTAACATAACGCACAACATAGAGGTCTAGGCTAGAGACGTGTTCCGGCGTCGTTAAGCCTGGTGACTGTCGATCTCGTGGAAGGTGGGTGATTCCTCCTGAGGGACGATAGCGCCAGTACAGATTGTGCTGCCACGTACTGTCGCGTATATATTGGGAGACCCCTATAGGCATAAAACCTTTATCCTTAGGAAGCTGTGTCGGCCGCCCTACTGATCGCAATGCACTGAACACAGCATTCAGGAAGATCGACCGCCCGTACCCTAAAAAGTATTCTGCGGTTTTGCGAAAAGTTTGGCACACCCTCTGCCTAGAACTCCAGAGCAGTTCCTTTTGGCCTTTTTCAGACTCTATAACAAAAAAGTCCATCCGAGCATTTGTCACTTCGGGCTCGTTAAAACATCGAAGGAGACTAGAGTCATCTTTAGCTTTTTCTCGACTCTTTAAAACTGAAAAAGCAAGTTGTGTCTAAAGCGTCGTTAAAATTTATTTTAAACGGAACAATCACCCTTTATTCCTGCGTTGATCTTTAGGTTGAAAAATGGAGCACACCAACCAAGGAATTCCCCTTGGTGGAAATCCTAGTCCCTTCTCCTCTTGGGGAGATGTTGGTGCGCCCCACATGGCCACATTGTCGCTTCCAGGACTGACAATTGGCCTGCCAGTTTGGCTCTTTTCAACCAATGTCGTTCAGAACACCACCATTCCTGAATAGTCGAGTCAACAGTTAGACCAGACTACAGTTTGCCCACCAGCCTTCTACTTCATCTTCCTCTCCTCCTTCTTCTTCACTTGACGGAACTGGTAAAACAAAAAACCAGGTTCCTAAGGAGAAGAAGGAAAAGAAGAAGAAAGAGAAGAAGAAGAAGGAGCCAAAGGCGACTGGGGGCAAACAAGTGTCGTCTGACAAAAATCCACACACAGCACTGACAAGGCCTAAATCGCCATGCGTCATATGCAAGGGAGACCATTTCCATAGAGATTGTCCCTGTATCCCTCGAATACTAAGGGACTGGTCTCCCCGTTTGCACAATTCGGTAGCATCAACCTCTGATAGCCATGTTGAATGCTCACCGTCGACTAGTGAAAGTGAAGCCACAGGACAGAGAGGGAAACTTAGATTTCCCTGCAAACTGTGTGAAGGCGATCACGCCATCCACCGTTGTCCCTTCTTAGACGAGGCTAAAAGAGTTCTGGAAGATCGCCCGATTTTACGAGCGCAACTTCCTCCTGGATATCAAAAACTCCTGCCAAGTCCTTCACTAGTTGAGAACCCGGCTGACCCGCCCAGATGGTCAGCCGAAGCACCTATCATTGAAGATAAACCGTCTGGATCCATGCCTGACGAAAGTCAACAGGTTGATACGGCAGTTGACCCGGTTTTGCCTTCAGAGGCTCTATCTTCGAATGATACCATCACAGAGGAGAATAAAGACGACACCGTCCAAATTCTCTTCATCAACACTGACTCTGATGAACAAGGGGGCAATGCCCCCATTCCTTTATCGCAGGAAGGAAGTTCGTCAGAGCGATATCCGGCCGTTTATTCGGTCCCACCACCAAGCAACCTGGTTGTGTCCTTTGACTAGAACCAACTAGGCAGACCCCGGTTGCCAGCAAGTATACCATTCAGAATTATCGTTCAAATATACAGAATGGTAATGGCTGGCACTATCATTGATGAGGGGGCATCTGTGAGTATCCTTTCCTCTATTGCTTGGAAAGCGCTTGGTTCGCCAGCGCTTTTACCTGAAATGAGAAATCTATCAGGTTTTGATAAAGGAACCAGTCGACCTTTAGGGATCCTCCCCAATGTGCCTATAACATTGAAAGGGAAGACCGTTCAAATGAACGTGATGGTCGTTCAAGGACCCTTGGATTATAACCTACTCCTTGGACGAGACTATATATATTGCATGGGAGCTATAGTCTCCTCACTCTTTAGAGTAATGTGTTTTCCGCATGAAGGAAGAGTGGTCAAGCTCGTAGACCAACTTTCGTTTCCCGGATCACGCATCGCAAATAGTCATGTACCATCCCTAAATGGTCTATACACGCAAGAAGTGTCTCAACCCACGGTCCGTCCTCCTGATGAGCGCGAGTAATCCGGGAGGATATGACTGGAACCCAGGGTGCATGCGTCCTGGTCTGCTTCGGCAGGGAAACTTTGGGTATAGAGTAGGTTTCCGCGGGAGAATATGACTAGTCTGTACCCCGTCCATAGAGGAAGAGGGGTTATTCTAGAATAAGATTCTTTTGTCAAAGTTATGTAAGTTGACAAGAATCGTCACTCACCTTTGTCTATTTCGGTAGACATTGCTGAAGAAGTGTTTTGTTTGAAAGATTAACGAGACAATCTTTGGGTAACCTGAAAGAGGTAAGCCTCTCTCGTTAAAACAAATGTTTTAGCGGAAGAGAAGTAGAGGTAACCTTGAAACTCTGTTTTATACCTGGGGGCATGCAAACCTTTTGGAGTGCAAGCCAAGAGCGGTTATTTATCTGTTTTTTAGGTTAGCCGTTTCCTAACTTGCATAAAGAAAGGATAAGGAGCAAAGCTTAGTGAGATGAAGCTCCATAAAAAATAGAATCTTGATGAGACACTCTGATCATATGACTGGGTATTCGAGCAGTTTTAGCACAAAGTTCATGCTCGTTAAAAAATAAACGCAAGATCCGAGCAGTTTTAACGCGGACTTCATGCTCGTTAAAAAATAAACATAAGCAATGAGCAAGTGTTTCCACCAGCGTTTAAGCTCATTTTAAAATAAAAAAATGAACCTACCCGGTAAATAACCACTGTGAGTGTAATATCATCAGCCATTAAAGCCTTGGTCGTGTTTGCACCGTCACCTCCACTTTTCATTTGGCCGATCGTTCACCTCCATATGATTGTTTACCCATTTTGAGGAACAGCTGCGAAGAGTGATTTCACCTAGCCATCCTTGTGACACTGCCGTGATTGGAAAATTCCAACCTGTACCTGGAATCAGCTGCTATCCCTGTTTATCACTCGTTCCTCAAAAGACGAGTCTTCTTTAAGCTCTTTTCAATTGACTCGTAAAATATGAAAAGATTGCCGAGTTTTGGCCTTCCAGCTCGTTAAAGGACAGGAAGAGCTATCCTTCCTCTAGATTTTAATCTTTTTGGACCTGAGGGATTATTGCACAAAAAGATCGAGCGCTTGTTTTATTCGGCTCGTTAAAACTATCGAAAACTCATCCCTTCTGTATTGTTTTATACTTTTTCGGACTTAAGGGATTAGATGACGAAAAAGGAATTTTGGAGTTAACTTTATGTACCTTTTCAGACTCTCTAAGAATGAAAAGGACCGAGTTATCCTTGTCGTTAGACTCGTTAAAATCATTAAATAGCGACAAACTTGTCTTTAGACGAGAACGAGTTTCACTATCGCTAGGCTCGTTAAAACATAGCGATGGGCTTGCCCGAAGGGCAGGTTATAGAACAAGCATATGTTATCCTCCTCAAGCTTGACAAAAATAAAGAGGTACTGGTCAGCAATGACTGGGGAAAAATTGGGAGAAACTAAAGAAAACTTTGATGGTAGCAAGTCGCTCTTGAACATGACACTTTTCCTCCGTACCACAATCGGGTTGGGTTGTTTCATTCACCGGTCACATCCATGGTCTCGCCATACCATCCATATTTGGGGTAATGCTACCGATCCATCGTATCAGTGTCGCCATATGTTCAAGAGAAGTCATTCAGAAAGAGTCAACCGTGTCCCATCCACTGCCATACATTATCCTTCATCCATTCATGACCGCCACCCTGAATCATATGTCACAGATCATTTTCACCTCCATTAAAATCATTAGCTCCGTTCCATGTCACTGATGTGGGATTCATTAAGGCCCTCCTGTGACGGATCGCTTCTTGTCGACATCAGCTCATTATCCAGGAAGTTGATCTAGGAACAACCCCTTCAGTACTTTGAAGCTTGCATGCCACAATGGCAAGTTTCTCACTTCCGGCGACAGGTATACATCAATGGCCTTCGACCGAAAGATTTTGCGTGGTGTTCGACGCCAAGTCCTTTATTCACACCACGTGAATTGTACTGCAGTACCTTGAGGGTCATTATCATTATCGGTGATTCCTCTCGCGCTTGTTAACGGTTTACATCATTGACCGGTAATCAAGCGATGTCTTTCCATGTTCGACTTCAGAACAATTCTCACATGGATCGACTTGTACTTAGAGTGAAGATCGAACGAGTTTGAAGACCCCGGATCTAGTTTCATCCATCCGGGCTGCGATATATATTCAGGAAAGATAAAGACATTGACATGTACATCACTGCAGCAGATAATCATCCTACTCAAAGGATGATAATTTCATCAAAATTATCAGTCTACCATCAGACGATTGTCTGTTCTATGTACAAAAAAATGAATTTATAAAGCTGAGCATGGGAATGCCCGCCTCAGCTAGATCATGAAAGTAGTATGGAAAATAATGTATTGTATTGTATTGTATTACAGGTCTCCTCCCAGCATTGGATGAACTTCGGATCCCCCTGATAAAGCATTTCACCCGATAAACAGCCTCATACTTTACAGGGCAACTGTTATAGACATTTTTGTGCCTTACAGCATTGAGCATGAAATGTCCATAATCTAAGGGATCCAAAGTCCCTAAACATGTTGTTCCTACCCCTAGAGGAACAAGGCTAACAAACCACAGCAATTCACAAAAGTTCTCCACATGAAACTGCTCGGAAACAAGTCAATTCAGGATCATTTCAGTGGCTACACTAGCTGTCTGCGCTGAATGTCAAAGCCAACACTGGCTACCTGCGTTGAATGTCAACTGGAACAAAGGCTACCTACGCTGAACGAGAGTGGACAAGTGGCAGGCTCATTTCTCAAGGTGTCAAGACCCAGGAAGCTTCCAAAATGACACTTGCCTCAGGGAATTCGACTGGTGATGAGTAAGAGGTTCCAAATCTCCAAGTGGAAGCAAGAACCTCCAAGTGGACTCAAGAACTGATAGAGGGAGAGGACACTAGTCAGATCTCAAGCTGACTCATCCTCTCTCCAAACATCTATATATGGATCTCTCCTCCATGAGATCTAGAGGCTGGAATTTTGTTATTGCAAAGAATTGTTGTTGGTTTGAGACTAGAATCATTGGGTGCTTAATGCTTTGAAGGGGCTGAAGATAGGAATTCCATTTGCTGGGAAGGAGATGCTGGATTGGAGCCTTCTGGGTTGTATCTCTTCCTGAACCTTGTTATTCATCAATAAAGCTATCTTGGTTTCTCCTATATTCTGATGTATTTTGATGTATGAATGTATTAGTGTATTTGGTTTATTTCTAATCCTAAACTAGTTATGAATGTGAACATCTGTCTTTGTGTAGTGTTCTTCTCTTGTCTCAAGTAGCTGTTCTCTTGTTGCAAGTAGCTGTTCTCTTGTGATCTTGCAGGAAGCTGTAGCTGGATAAGCAAGAAGGCAAGCAGCTATGAACACCCGAAGAGAAGGGAGATTGGATCGAGGGACAAACGAAAGACACCGGTAAGTCTATTGATCTCTCTTCTTTCACATTTCATAAAGGAAGAAACCAGTATAGCTGTATTCGTTTGTTGCTAAGGCACTGTCACACCTTAGGTGGATAGGATCATCCTGCATAGGCATTTTTCCCCACAACATGGTGGCTGTTAGTCTCTCAGGAAAGGGTGGAATAGCCTTTGGTTCACTTTCCTGTTTATCTTCCTCATCCTCTGGGGGAGGAGGTTGGCGATCTGGAAGAGTCTTGCCAGATCGAAGATTGATCTCCTGGATCTCCACAGCATAAGTAGGGCATGATGTTTCCCCAGTGTATACCTGCTTGGCCTGTCTATTGTTGGGGTTCGGGTTCGGTTGAGCAGGTATTTGAGGTTGCCTTGGAGGAGCAGGAGGTAATGGTTGAGGTTGAACTGGTGGTGGAGGCAAAATGGCAGGAGGAGTGTTGTATTGGGGCCTCCACCCCGACTGAGGTGCATTCCACTGAGGCTGTGGTTGGGCCTGTGAGTGATAAGAATGAGTAGTGGGTTGAGTAGGGTACTGAGGTGGATAAGACCATGGAGGAGGCATAAACCAGGAAGGATGAGCAGGGGGACCCCAGAAAGGCATAGGAGTCGATTGGTTGGGGCTGTAATAAGCTTGAGGTGCCCCTTGCATCCCCTGCTGGTAAGTTCTAGGTCCTTGTGGCCTCCTTTGGTTGAGGTAATAGAGAGGTTCAGTGGGAGCTTCTGTCCCTTGGTACATGGCTTTAAATCCAGGTAAGGTTGGACATTGGTTTGTGGGATGGTCCTCCTCACAAATGAAACACACTTCAACCGAATGCAATGGACATTCGTTCTTAGGGTGCCTCCTGGTACATCTAGGGCAGAGGATAGCCAAGGCTCTCTCAGCTTCTTCCTTCTTCTGCTGGATCTTGAATGTGTCCAGCTGCATGGCAATGGTCTGTCTCACCTCACTCTTAAGATCTTCCAATTGATTTGCAAACTCATGTTTGGAGAAAGGGACACCAGTTGAGAGGAGGTTTCCTCTACCTCGTTTCCGAGCTGCCCTGGAGTGGTTTCTAAACACAGTCTTGATGTCCTCATAAGGCAGTTGGTAAATGTCCCCCCCAGCTAACATGTGAAGGGTATCTAAGAGGTCTTCAGGGACTCCTCGGAGCAGGACCAACTTGAGGGATTCAGGGTCAAGTGTGCACCTGGCCCTCTTATAGCTAAGTTGGAACCTCTCCTCATAATCCTCTAAGGACTCATCATTTCCCATGGTCATCCGAAAGATTTCTCCCTTGGTTTCCTTGGACCTACAGTAATCCCTGTACTTGGTATTGAAAGCTTGCTGCATCTGAGCCCAAGTGGTGATACTATTCCCAGGTAAGCCCATGAACCAGCGTAATGCTGCATCCTTAAGAGTGGAAGGGAAGAGTTTCAGCTTCTGCTCATCTTCAGTATAGTCATAGGTTCTACAAAGGACAGCAAACTCAAACAGGAAGGTATCAGGATCTTCAGTAGTCAGTCCATGGAAGTGAGGTAAGGCGGAGGGGCTAATGTTCTTCATTTTCATCTCTCCATTGGTCTCTCGGATGGGGAAGGCACCTTCTATTCTCTCATCTTCTCTTCTATTGTCATCCATAGCTTCAGATGGGATGGTCTCTAATTCTTCTTCTGCTATAGGATCTTTGTATATCTCAGGAGGTTCACCTATAGGTTCTTCTGGATCACTGTCACCGAAGAAGAGAGAAGGGTGACTCAGTGATGTGGTGGGGGTGTTGGGTAAGAATTTGTCTGTTTTATCTCGATTCCTACGAGGCATGAAATGGAAAGACTTTTTTGATTGCTTTTGTTTTTCTGTGGTACCTACAAAACTGAAACAGATTGATCTAAAACTAACTATAAAGATGCAGAATTAAACTGAAGGCAGGAAAGAACTAATCTACTTTGCTCAAATGAAATTGCAGGAATGGAAATGCTAGTCTACGCTTGCAGAATTGAAACACTAATCTACGCTTGCAGAAATGAAATGCTAATCTATGAAAGCAGGAAATGCTAATCTATGAAAGCAGGAAATTCTAATCTATGAAAGCAGGAAATGATAATCTATGAAAGCAGGAAATGCTAATCTATGAAAGCAGGAAATGTCTATGCTACTTAGCAGAAGGCAAGAGTAAGAAAATAGAAGAAAAGCAACAATTACTAATACTCTGACGCTTCCCCAGCAACGGCGCCAAAAAGATGGTGGGCTCCAGTATTGTAGCAATAATGCTACAACTCCTGGAGCTTCCTATCTCTAATTTTATCAACCCGGTAGTTCGTAACAAACTTGGAAGCGACGGTGCTGTATGCACAAGTACTAGCTCTTGTCGCAGCTGTCACTTGGTCAGCTGGCACAAGTCCGCTAGGGCTCAAGCCAACTTCTATATGCTCTCAGAAGAGGCTTTCTAAATGATGGGCGAAGACTACCTCAAAGGAGATTAACCTACTTTGCAATAATGAACTGAAAGCCAACAAAACAGGGAAACCCTAGTAAACCCTAATCTGACTAGTCTAATCTCTATGATGCAATGGTGGGTGTGCAAACTTCTAGAAATGGTGCCATTACTTCTAGTGATATGAGATGCATGAAACTAAGCTACTTCTACTGAAAAGAACATTGTTTTTGTATTTTTGCTTAAGTGGTTTGGAGTTATTATGATTTTGTTTCTTATTAGGGTTTGACTGTGCAGGAGTAGTTCGAAGGAAAGAAAGCTTGGGAAAGGTCAGGAGGGCTAGGAGAGGTTCCAGAGGATCCAAAACATCATTCCATAGAAGTCCACAACGTTCAGGTGCTCGACAACCGAGGTTACAGGTTTCTACAGGATGTCTGCAGGGGATCCTATAGGAAGCTTGGGATTTCTACAGGAAGGCTGCTAACTTCTACAGGATGTTCTGTGGTTGGAGTGTTGGGTGATGGAGGAGTGGAGGAGTTGTATGGGTGGATAGGTAGGATGGAAAGGGAGCCTATGATGGTTCAGGGACAGAGATATGAGATGAGGAAAGAGTGGGTGCAGCTGGTTGGAGAATGGAAGGGTGGAGGCAATGAAAAGTCCAAAAAGATGGAGCTACGTGAACAGTGGAAGTGTTGGAAGGCAAACGATCTGAACAAAGGTTGGGTAGGTGGCTTTAGACGTGGTTGAGAAGAAGAAGAAGATAACAGAGTGATGCACGCAGTGTAAAGGAAACAAATCTGCACAAAACCAAGAATTCATCAACTTATCCTAACTGTGTTATTAAATTAACGAACAACAATGTAAACTTCAGAGAAAAACCGTGCATGGAGTTGGAATGACGAAGTACTGCTCAAGATCAGAATGCATGGATGGGTCTATAATTGAAATGACTGTGTTGCAGCTTGAATGAAAGTGTATGACTGCGTTTTTGGTGGCTGGTACGGTCTACACCCCCAATCTCTAAACAGAGATGGCAGTGAGTGCACTATCAGCCTTTTCTTGAAGCTCGAATGAATGATGATCCTCTTACTCTAATCTAAGCAACTAAAAGCACTTGAACCATAAACTAATCCTACTCAATCACATAAAAGAAATCAAATCAGCAGACTGTAAATTCTAAATGCATGTCAAAACAGAGGAATAAAGTGCTGAAAAGAAAGACAAGTAACAATACAAAGAAGAGGAGGTCTATTGCTCTCAGGTTGGGCCCTAACCTGAGAGCTATAGCTCCCTTAAAAACTCAGAATTGAATCAAAAGCTGCCTGTCTTTATTGAATAATCATCAGTCTAATGACATGCCAAAACTGGCTTACAAAGAGCAAAAACCGAGCTGTAGCTCGTGCTTAGAAATTGCAACAGTAGTTCAAAAGTTCAAAAAATTCCCTATCAAAGGCTACGGCCTTAATATTTATACAAGATGAGGATCAAGCTGGCTTCCTCAATTAATGGAGCTCGGCTGTCCAACTAAAAGTTAAACTGCTGTAAACTGTTGTTCCTGTAGAACCTGTTGGCTGCCTTTAAGCTCGGTGGGGAGAGCTGTTGGAGCTCGGAGTTAGGGTGGAGATCACGAGGGAGGTTATTTAAGGCTGTAGACAACCTCCCTATAAACCTGCAATGCCACCTTTGTTGTCTCATTGTCTCCTTCTGCGTGGTCTTTGCTGCCTTTAATACCAAAAAACCTGAAACCATCATGTATTAGCCACATAGATATAATGCCTGCCCTTCTTCCTACAAATAACACGAATATACCAAGAAATGAATGCATAAGTGATAAAAGATGAAGGGTTGAGCAAGGTAAGTAGGCCAAATGAGCCCAATTTGTTACCAAAAATTGGGGCTCATCAAGTGGCACTCTCAAATATAGAAGTTGAATACATGGTAGCCATTAATGCAAGTAAGGAAGGTGTATGGTTACAAATATTGTGTTTAGGTATCAAGTTTGTATAAGAAGCTATAATGTTAGGTTGTGATAGTCAAAGTGCAATATTTATGGCAAATAACTCTACTTATCATTCTAAGAAAAAACATATAGATGTTGAATATGACTTCTTTAGATACATGGTTAAAGACAAAAGGCATTTCTAGTAACTTTTAATAATGTTACAAATTCATTAGCAATGACTATCAACATTGAGAACTTCCATTGATGTAGAGGAAAAATGGCACTTATTGCCCTTAATTGTTAATAATTTACTCTTATGACTCCCTATATGCAAACAAAACATCAAGTGGAAGAATGTTGAGTGTGTGTCATATTATTTACATGATTGGGCCCAGAAGCAATTCTTATGCAGTAGGCACAATGCATGGTAGTGGACCTTATTGTTTTGGGGGCTTCTATGTATTCATTTTTTTTTGCTTTCACACACGAGTTTTTATTTTTGTGATTTTGTGGAACTTTGTGGTTCAACATATTTTTCTAATTCCAATTAAGTAGTTAAGGTTAGAATCTGATCTAGTTTAATGTATTAGTGTTTTTGGATGTTGCAAATATTAATATATATTGTATTTTAAACAATGAAATTAATTGATGATAAAAATTAGAAGTACAACTCTAAATAGTTAATTATTATTTTTATTTAAATTTATAAAATAAATATTTATGTAATATATAATTACCATTATTTTAATTTTCGATTTACATTATATAAGTCAGATATAAACATACAAAATGGGAGATTAGCTTAGATCAAAGAAAATTCACTCAATATAATGTAATTTTTGAAAATTAACTTCCATCTTTAATTTCTTTTTATAACATGATATCTTAGTTTTGTTTCCTACATAATCATATATATATATATATATATATATATATATATATATATAGAGAGAGAGAGAGAGAGAGAGAGAGAGAGAGAGAGAGAGAGAGAGAGAGAGAAACAACAACAATAGTTGTGATGAAACATAATCCCTACCTCTACCACTAATTAGTCGATCAAGCGAGTGTTTGATGCACAATGTGGGTTAAGCATTTCATCTTTGTTTGAGAATGCTTTTTGCACTTGAAATATTTCGTTATTGGTGCCTTCGCACAGACACAAAGAAAGCCACCTTCACACAGATTCTTCTGCTTCCACACAACTAGTAATCATTACTTGTCTTGTTCATAACTATTATTTGTTTAAATTAAAATAAAATAAAATAAAACTATTTATTTCTAAAATATAAAACCTCGTTAAAAAATATAAAATTAACATTTTACATTACTAAAGTAACAATAATTCGTATTACAGTGTGGAAGAAACTCATTATGCGAACTTGGGAGCATCTACACTTCTCCATACAATGAGCCATCATCTGTGTTTACCTTACAAAACAAGTTTGAACTAATTGTAATCATGATAATAAGCTAAGAAACAACCAAATGTGAACAAGAAAATGGGAAAGGTGAATTAGTTTAAAAGATTTTGGTATAGTAGAGCTTCTATATTTCTTCTCTACTATTATACACCATTGTACATGTAATATTAACTTTGAATACTGAAGGCTTTTATTGTTAATAGTATATTATTAAAACATAATCCATATTTTATGCTATTTGATTGATTCTCTTTGAATGAAGCTTTGTGCACAGTGAAAAGTTGTAGTCCCTTCTTATACTGTCAATTAATCGATTAAGGAAGTGTGGGATCTGTGTTTTTTCATTTTATGAGAATAATTCATTTTCGAAATCATCTCTGCAATCTTTCGTTATTTCTGCCTCCACAAATCTACACTCCCCACAACGAAAGTCATCTTCACACAGTGTTTGTTAATTTTAGCAACTGCAGTCAAATTCCACCTAAGCAAGCTCAAATGAATGAGATAATAATTTCATTAGATTCCTATTTTCAAGAGGACCAAAATCAACCTAAATATCACCCAATTTGATTAAGGGGAAGTTGAATTATGAATTATTTTATTCATACGTTTATTATGGAATGGGTTGGCCCTAACCACAAGCGTAACTGCTTGAGTCATCCTTAACCCAAAGTGGACCCTCACAAAAGCCTATAAATAGAAGATACCTCAAGATAATTTGGACACATTCAATCAATTTATCTTCTCTTCTCCATTGTCTTGGTTCTCACACGTTCGATGGAAGGAGTTTGTGCAAGGTTCTGAAATAATAGGCGTGAGGTTCGCTCTGAGTTAGGGTTTTCTGGTTTCTAGGGGTTGACACAGAATAAGAAATTTTAGTCCCTGGATGGTGACACACAGTGGTCATGAAAACATCTAGAAAACCTTAGACGTTGGCACAGAGGCTTATGGTGGAATCTAGGGCTTCAGAGCCAGATGTGGCGGCATTGGTTCCTAGACACTCACACAAAGTAGTTCTCAGAGTGTCTAGCTTGTCTTGAATGCACACATAGTAACTTCAAGGGATCTACCAAGTTTTTTGGTGTATATTTGATGATTTGATCCCTGGAGGCATGACTGAAATGGTATGGGAGCATCCGCGCTACCACAATCACTGGCACACAATTCTTAGAGAGCGATTAGGGATGCTATAGATGCTCACAGAACTCCTCCTCCCTACATCCGCTCAATGATAGAAGTGATCAACATTTTTTGACACAATGACAACAATATACAACAATGGACATAAGTTTGTGACAACACATTACATCCATCAGTATGAGGGTTTTTTATTTCTAGCATGATTAAATTTGTTACATGGATATCAATATTGTTTTGTTACATAGATAAATTAATGGATCATTGTACTCTCTTTTGTTGCATCATTTGATGACAATCTAAGAATAAGAACAATATTTTCAAGGGTTTTCCCGATAGTAGGTTTTAACCTGGTCTTGGACCAATCCTAGTGTCTCTATATGTGTGCATGTTTTTCTTCTACTCTGTCTTTTATGTTTTCTGTTGCATTGATGATGATAATGTTGTTATTTCTATATAAGCACATATGTCGATGAATAATGGTGTAGATATGAATAATTTAATGATGATATGGGGTTAACTTAATGTACTAAGGATGAAATACAATTATCGAAGCAATGAACAATGTTTCCCTATGAAAAATTAGTGTGCTATCGAAGTTGGGCTAAAGACAAGTCATGGAGATCACCCCGATGATGAAACCTTTGATGGAAGAAAGAAGAGGATGGTGGAGACCTAAAATCATGCTAGGGTTTCGAAGAAAACCCCAAGCTACCTGATTATTAGGGTTTGATGGATTCTATAAGATTAAGGTTGGACAAAAAACCCTAGTTTATGGAAACTTTATGAGATATGGAATGTAGTTGGTCAATGTGAATATGCTCAACCACTTGTGGGAGATTTGATGAAGCCCTAGATGGGACAATCCCTAGCAAATCTAGTTGGGTACTTGAAGGCAACACTGGTATATGGCCCATGGACATTGATGGCTATTGAGGATTGGTTCAAGAGGGATAGGATCACCTCTTATTAAAGATAAGAATTTCTTGACTCATAATGCCTCTTAATTTTATTTATACTTATGGATCTAATTATTATGTTTCTTGATTATACTTCCCGAGTATATGAATGTTTCTAAACTCCTTGATGAGTTTTGATGAGAAAGATCCTTCTTGATGCTAATTTAAAATGCAAGAAACGTGGCTAGAGCTGGAAATTATTAAGAGGCACTATAAGAGGACAAAGAACTTCAAATTTTCTATGTTTATGAAGGAGCACAAGTATTTGAATACCACTAGGTATGCATGGTATTCTCTGTTTCAGTTATCTGCTCGATAAGCCGTAAGGTATGATGAGAATGTCTCTTCGTTTAACGGTGCATACATCCATATGATAGTGACTTGGATCAATGTTTCCTATGATGAAATCATGCACTTGGTTTTGGAAATTTTTATCTTCTTGAATTCTATAAGGCTACCTAATGTTGATACATTGATACACTTGATGTTTGGGTAACACCTATGATCTATTTGTTGGACATCTTGATCATGGAAAGAAGGCTAGCACCTTCACTCTAGTAAATGATACTCTTGATGATAGAAATCATATAGAAGGATGGCTCATTGGCTCTAATACATAAGTGTGTTGATAATGCTTCTAATAAGATTGATGAAAGAACATGGAAAGAGAGGTTGACACTCTTGTTGTTTTGGTAAAGTTTTATTAAATGACCTAACTTGATGTTATTGGTCATGAGGAACATGGAAATCTTGATGTTAGAAGTATAAGAGTAAGATTGATAAGTAGATCTCTTACTAACTATAGTCATGTCTTGATAGTATATGGTTAAACTTAATCTCCTCAATTGATGGTGTGACTTGATAGAAAGTGTTATTGTGTTCATAATCTTTGGGATATGATGTTACATCTATCTGCTGCTTTGAGTCTAACCTTTGATGAAAGACTAATGTCATGATATTGATAATCATGATTTATATATGTTTATGATGATGATAGCCATGATAGATATATGTTTATGATCTAATGTATCTACTATTTCTTGACTCTAGTAGAGACAGGTTGATGACATGAATGAAGATGAATGACATAAACTCCCATTTAGAGGGAGAATATCTCCTCAACATTCTTACCCTTATTACTATTTGCATTATTGATCTGGATTTAAACAGGAACACAAAAAATTAAAGACATAACCACACATATAGAGATGCCGCAGAAATAATACTTCATTTCATTACTATAAAATATTGAAATATGCTTACAAACAAAAATGGAATCTAAACTAGCTAGGGCAATGGTAGCTTATCTCTGAGAAGAGATGTGGCGGCTACATGCCTCTGAACTATGTTACAATGAGGCTTGAAGGCCTATTTATTGTTGAGAAACAATGGAAAACCCTAAACATCCAAAAACCTAACCCTAGAAGATGAAACGCCAAACTGTGGCCCCCATTTGGGTAAATTGGTACATCAACTTCCTGAGGTCGTAACTATGGCATACGATCTCCATTTGAGGCACACAATATCTCGTTAGAAAGATCTATCTAAGAGCTGCAACGTTGGGAAGAGAAACATCAATCCATGGACCCATGTTGCTCCCAATTTTCACAAATAACGTTGTTTAGGGCCTCAAAACAACTACGAAAGTTTAAGACCCGAAAAACTACTAAAAATAGTAAATTGTGCTACAATTAAGGAAACTGAAAAGATGAAAGAAATAATGGTGGGGGTCTAAGTAGACTTGGCAGGTGGCCACCAATATCCATCTAGATCATTCCTCCCCCCTTAGGAAGCAATGGTCCCCATTGTGTTGAGTTCCTCCATTAGATGAGGAAACTTCTGCTAAACTTGGTCCCTGGTCAGCCACTTGCCCTAGTGAAGGAATTTTCCTGCTTCAAAAATTCGATATAGTTGGATATTCTACTAGTGAGTATGCTTGATTTGTGTGTCCATGATCCGATCAGTTGTAGCTTGTTCCATGAAATTTGGATTTAACTCTGTGGGTGTGAGCTATTCTGCAATGTTGGATGTGTCTAGTAATGGTGGGAAGTATGGCTGAAGGTGGTCCATATTGAACAATGGGTACAGGCCAAGGAATGGGAGAATCCTGAGCTCAAATGCATTGTCTCCCATAGCCTTGGTAATGGTGTAAGGACCATATCGGAGTGGTCTATGTTTCCGATAGGCTCCACTAAGGTGTTCCTTTTGCAAATGCAACCAGACTTTGTCGCCCACCTGAAACTTGTGTGGCTACCCGATGTTGATCATGTCATTGCTTGTACTTGGCATTTGATCTCTCCAGCATGTTGTGGACCTACTGGAAAATATGTTGGATGTGCTCAATGAAGTTGTTTTCCTTATCTATTTTGGACTCGACATGAGCCGAATCTGTGTGAGTAGCTGCAAGTGACATGGCCACATCAATGTGACATAGTGGCTGGAACCTCAAGCCCACTTGAAAAGGGGTGTGGCCACTCGAGCTGTGTAGAGCCCGACTGTAGCTATGCTGAACATAGGAGAGGCTCTCATCCCATGTGCGTGGATTCTTTGAGTTGTACATGCATAGAATGTGTACGATAACCTGTTCACAACCTCTGTTTGGCCATCAGTTAGAGGATGGAAGGTTGTCCACTTAGTGAGCTTGGTGTCGAGCATCGACCAGAGACTAGACCAAAATGTACTGAGGAACCTGTGGTACCGATCTGAGATGATAGATTGTGGGATCCCAAAGTGTACCCACACTAGTTCAAAGAAGAGTTTAGTAGTGGCTTCTACTCTGATATTCTTCTTGCAGGCTGCCATAATGGCCATCCTTGAGAACATGTTGATGACAAAAAAAACAGAGTTGTTTCCATGTTTAGTAGAAGGAAGGCCCAACATGTAATCCATGGAGATGGATTCCCAAAGTAGACTAGGGGTAGACAACGGGGTATAGAGGCCTTTCTTCTTGGTGGTCGGTTTGGAAATGGTGCAAGCAGTGCATGATCTGATGTGCATCTCGACATCCTGTTGAAGATTCGGCCAATAGAAATACTTCTGTAGTACTGCCACTATTTTTTCGACCTCGAAATGCCCAACAACTTGATTGTAGTGTCATTCCCGAACCATCTTGGCATGCTCTCTTGAAGGAACATAGAGGTGACCAAAGTGGCATAACAGGGCATCATAGATGTGAAAATCTGGAACATGCTGACCCTCCAAGAGTGTCTTGTATGTGTGGCCAAATTCTAGGTCACTTTTGTAGAGAAGTGGCCAATCAGAAATCTCGTGCCACAATAGTTGAGCACGGTGGTTAATGCCATGATCCGTGGTTGACTAAGGCAGTCTGCAACATTATTGGTGCTTCTATTATTATACTTGATATTCAAATGGAACTGTTGCAGGTATGTGGACATCTTCTGATGGAAATCATTTTGCAATTTCCCTTGGGTCTGTACGAATTACAGGGGTCAGTAGTCCGTGTGGATGACCGTTTCCTTCCCCAAAATGTGATGCTTCCATTGTCAGTAGGCCTGCATAATGGAATACATCTCTTTGTCATATGTGGGATACTTTTGGACTGTGTCTGAAAGTGTCTCACTGTGATATGCCACTGGATGCCCGTGTTGAGTAAGGACTGCCCCAATAGCATAGTCAAAGACATCTGTCTCGACCTCAAATGGTTGTTGCAAGTCTATTAATGCAAGCACTGGTGCCGAGCATAGGTGATGTTTCAACTCTGTGAATGCCTTCTGATGAGATTCATACCAAAAGAATTTTGCTTTCACTCCTTCCTTGGTAACTTGACTCAAGAGCCAAGTGATATGAGAAAATCCCAACATGAACCTACGGTAGAAGTTGGCAAGACCTAGAAAGCTGCGGAGCTCTATTAGAGTGGTTGGAGATGGCCAATCCCAAATGACTTGGAACTTGGCTAGATCCACATGCACCCCCCTTTCATCAATAATGTATCCCAAATACGAAACCTGGGTCATGCCAAAAGTGCATTTCTCCAAATTGGCACATAACTTGTGTTGCCGTAGTGTTTGGAGAACCTATCGAATGTGGTGGAGGTGCTCTTCCCAACTCTGGCTGAAGATCAGGATGTCATCCAAGTATACCACTATAAATGAGTTGGTGAATGGCCTCAAGATATCACCCATTAGCCTCATGAAGGTTTCAGGAGCATTCGTCAATCCGAAAGGTATAACTAACCATTCGAACAGGCCCTCCTTGGCTTTGAAGGAAGTCTTCCACATATTGGAGGGTTCAATTGGTACCTGGTGATATCCTGACTTCAAATCGATCTTGCTTTAGTTGGACCAGGAGGTCATCACTCCATGGGATTAGGTACCTATTATGGACAATGATCTTGTTTAGTGCCCAATAGTCAATACAGAGTCTCCAAGTCCCATCCTTCTTTTGTACCAACATAATCAGGCTCCCACAAGGCGATGAGCTCAGACGGATGTGACATTTATGCAACAGCTCCTGAATCTTCCCCTTGATTTCATCATTCTCCATAAAAAAGCGCCAATAGATTGTTCCATTAGGCAGTGGTGCACCCAGGGTGAGATCGATGGAGTGCCTAACCTAACAGTGCAGAGGAACTCCTACGAGGGAGGTGAAGATGTCTTCGTACTCCTCCACGACCTTGTCCATCTGTAGTTGTCATGCAGAGGGCCCCTGTCTAGAGGTCGTGGCCACCATCTTCTTCTTTCCTTGAGGGCATATCATGAGGAAAACAAATTTCCCTATTTTGGAAATGAGCTCACTGCATTGTTTTGTAGTAACCAAAGAGATTGGCGGTAGGCAGTGCTACCTCTGGTATCTTGTACAGGTTATTTTGGAAAAGTAATAATAATAGCACGGGGCTTTGATTCATACATAGCATGTCGCTTCCACAAGTATGGTTGTCCTAATAATACATCAGAAACATCAAGGGGAGCAATGTCACACAATAACTCATCCGTGAAGGGCTTGATGTTGTATGGAAGGTGACACTGCTGGCTTACGGAAAGATCCCATCCTTGTTAAAGCCACCCGATGGTGTATGGTTGTGGATGTGATGTGGTTGGTAAACCCAGCCATTTCATGACCTCTGCCAAAATCAGGTTCTTTTGGCTCCCGCTGTCAACAATGAATTGTAGCGGGGAGCCCTTTACCCAGATCTGGGAGTGGAAGAGACGCTCCTCCTCCTCTGGATCTTCAAGTTCCTTCTTCTGGATCTTTGTGGTGGCAACGGTGGCATTGGGCTCCGCATTGATAATCTACTTCCCTTTGTCATTCCCCTTGTTGGGTTCTGACTCAGAGTCGGAACATGCATCTGATTCTGAAACCCTTAGCTCAGCCCCCAGTGACTGCTTGGCCCAACACTCACTTGTGTTGTGAGTGGAGCTCTTATGGAACACACACAACTTTCCCGTGTCCTTTTTCAGCTTCGTGGTGCTATTATTTGCTTGCAACTTTGGCGAGTTGTCTTGGACAACCCTGCCTTAGCTTTGTCCTTTTTTCCGTGGTTTGGGGGTACCTTTCCCTTGCCTCAAATTCGCAGATCCAAAGTCTCACTTCTTCTATTTAAACTTTTTCTCGACCTTAATGGCATGTTGGTATGCCATGCCAAGCGAGGAGATGTTCAAGAATTCTATTTCTTCCTGGATGTACTTGTGCAGTTAGCCGTGGTATTTGAGTACCAAATTCTGTTTCTAATCCTTGATACCCAACTTTGTGCGAATGGTATGGAAAATATTGGTAAACTCTGGCACGTCTTGGTCCCTTCCCTACCGCAGCATGGTCAACTTTATGTATTGGTCCTCATAGCTTCCGAGAGGGTAGTACTACTCCTTGAAGGTAGTTCGAAATGAATTCCAAGTGGGTGTGGCTAGAAATAGTGAGGCCATACTTTCATCCTTCTGCACGCAGTAGGTTTCCCATGAGTCCCTGACGTGGGGGGCATCTTTAGGAAGAGCGAAAGTAATCCTTTCCCAGCTGGAAAATTCATGAACAGAAAAATACCCTTCGTTTAGCCATTCATCTATGGCGTCTGCATCTATCTGACCCTCAAATATGGGAATGCCAAAATTAGCTTGTACCTTAAAGGGTCTGGCACTTCTAGAGTAGGTGTTAGAAGTAGATGTGTCACCCCTGGGTAGCAGTTGAAGGATCTCTGCAAAGTTTTCCATCATAATGTTCCTTTGCCACTCGAGGGCCTCTTCGAGCAATATTTTGATAGGATCTCCTGCACCCTTATCTTTCTTTTCATCCACCATGGGAGGCCGTCAGGATTTGCGAGGATAATCCTACAAAGATTCGACCAGTTCAGGCCCTAACTGCTCATATCCCGACCTTGTTGGGGACATGCAAAGAAAGATAGAGAAAGAGCAGACCGCTCTGATACCACTGATTCGGATTTAAGCAGGAACCCAAAAAATTACATATATAACCACAAATATAGAGATGCAGTAGAAATAATACTTCATTTCATTACGGTAAAATACTGAAATATGCTTACAAACAAAAATGGAAATAAAATAGCTAGGGCGATGGTAGCTTATCTCTGAGAAGAGAAGTGGCGGCTACATGCTTCTGAATTGTGTTACAATGAGGCTCAAAGGCCTATATATTGTTGAGAAACAATGGAAAACACTAAACATCCAAAAACATAACCCTAGAAGATGAAACGCCAAACAGTGGGCCCCGTTTGGGTAAATTGGTACATCGACTACCTGGGTTCGTAACTTTGGCATACGATCTTCGATTAACAAGAAAAATATCTCATTAGAAAGATCTATCCAAGAATTACAACTATGGGAAGAGCAACATCGGTCCATGGACACACCTTGCTCCCAATTTTCCCAAAAAACGTTATTTAGGGCCTCAAAACGACTCCAGAAGTTCAAGACCCAAAAAACTGCTAAAAATAGTAAAATGTGCTACAATTAAGGAAACTGAAAAGCTGAAAGAAATAATGGTGGGGGTCCAAGTGGACTTGGCAGGTGGCCACCAATATCCACCTGGATCAATTATGTGCTAATGAAGTATGTCTTATGTCAGGAGCGAGATCCCCTGAGGACAGTTTTGGGGCTAAAAGCCCATGTGTTTGGTCAAATTTTGTAATAAACTTGTAAAGGCTCCACATTTTGTAGTTTCGAAGCGCAAAGGTGTCATGAGCCATAAAGTTTTGTCCACCCTTAGTTTTGTAAAGTAAATTTGGCTATAAGAGATCTACCCATGGTCCACGGACCATGGGATTGTATAAAAAGAGTTAAGCTCTAAGTAATATCATGTAAGAGAGTCATAGCTCTGAAGTAAGAATTCTAAGTTTCAGTTCATAGTATAGGTAGAGGATCTACAGCTCAGTACATAGAGGCCTAGGGTGGAAGTCTGCAGCCGAGTGTGCAGACCCCTGAAGCTATGTGCGTAGGGTGGATAGAGTCTATAATCGCTTAAAGATATCAATAAAGAGAAGTATTCTGCAATTTCTGGGTCTATGTTCCTATTAATGCATCTTGTCATTTTATGTATGAATTTCCTTTATAATGCTTATATGATGTGCAAATGAATGAAATTACATTGGAAAACTGAACTCAGTTAAGGATATTTGCTTACGCGGTGCTAATTATATTTGTTTAATAAGTTGAGTAAGACACTTAGACTAGTTTGAGAATCTGCACAATATGCTGCCATAGCAGCGCAAAAGTACCTGAGCCGCAGGTTAGGGCTACATGAAGGTCAATTGTACCCTTTCACAGAGATACTGAAGGGAAGAATAAAGGGCTCATCTGGCAAGCTCTAGAGCGAAGTGACCTGTGCGAAGGTAGAAATAGAAGGAATAAACCAACATCACAACCATCCCAAGGTGCAGAAACTTGGTTCCAGAATCCCCCCATACTGTTTCAGGTGAGACTTCAGTCTGCCCTCCACGGGATGATGCTGAAAGGGCTAGTAGTGTAGGGATTTTCTTGGCTAACTAATGCTGAACTTGTGTCAGGCCCCCACAAGCCAACAAATGGTTCTGTTGCCAAGACTGGAATTTGCATAAGAAATGTGTGATGTAGTATCACTCGAATCTAACTAAGAAAGAGATCAGAGACTGGTTGGATAGGAAAATCTACGAATTCGCAGCGCAGGAGAACAGAAACCTGCGAGTGACAAAGGAACAATGGTTGGACATGTACCTATATACAGAAATACATGAAATCTTTTTCTGCTCCTTTCCAATTGAGTTATACGAGTGGATCGCAAAGCTAGGAGATAACCGAGGAAGGTGGAAACTTGACGGTCCTATTGTGTGGACCCTGGAGCTAGTATGGAGGTTGGAAGCATATAAGGATAAGATCGCCCACGCTGTCAGTCATTGGCTCGATCGTGATGTAGGAGGGTAACTGAATTCACAGTCGATACATCAGTCAGCTATAGCGAGGTGAAGCGGCGCTATTTCAAAGGACCGTGACGTATGTAGGTGAAATTTTTGAATACCTAGATTAAAATGTTATTTTACGAAAAACATGTTATGCAACTACCTTGATGTTTGAGGCTACGCAAAGCGAAAAAACTTATAGGAACGAAGGAAAAAAGGGTTCTGAATATAGTCCATTGAGTTCACCTCCATGAGGTGATGAAGAGGGAATATCATAGGTTTCTCCCTAAAGTGCTGTTCAGTTAATAATACAAGGATTCCTGCGACTGCCACCTCCACCCATGCCACCTCCAACTTCACCACTATCACCTGTGACTAAACCCGCACCTCTACCTCAACCGCAGTTCAGTATGGAAAATTCAGTGAAGCTGCCTTTGTTCAAAGGCTTGGGGAATGAGGACCTGGACCAATTCTGGTTCGTTGTAAAAGATGTATGGTAAGCTCAGGGAATTATAGATGATAACATGAAGAATGAAACCCTGATTAGTGCTCTGCGGGATTGTGTGCTAACCTGGTACATCAAGTACTCTAATGATAACCCAAATGCTGGAGTGGCAGACATCCAGACCGCGCTGAACAAAGAATTCAGTAGGCCTAAATATGAAGCACAGTCTATTGTGGGGTTCAAGGAAATTGCAATGCAACTGGGCGAGACACCTTGGGAATTAAATCAGAGATTGAAGTGTAAAATCTGTGAAGCTAATATGAACATGACAGACAAGCAACATTGCAACTGGTTTGTGGCTTCATTACTGCCACACTTAAGGGTTGCATTGTCACAACATGAAATAACAACTCAGGATGAGGCCTTGGAGATTTCCATGAGGCTGCATGAAACACCGATGCAAGATCAAAATCTGTGGGTTCAGCAGATCCATGCACAATTGAAAAATCTTTGCCTTCAGATGCAAAGTTTGAAGCAAGACAGAATAGTCTGACTCGAGGTGCGTGAATAGGTATGGTGTCTGAAATGCAAGGGTCAAAGGAATGACAAAGACCATTCCCAGTCTTTGTGAACTATATTTCAAGAGGAGGATCGACGCCTTTGAGGCCAGAAGCTCAAGCAGGACCAAGTGCAGGGCCCGCATTGTGGTGCGCCATATGTCAGGTAGTAGGAAAACATGACATAGATAACTGTCATTTGCTACAGAAGTTTGTACAAACCCCACAAAAACTGTTCTACAACTTTTTCAGGTCGGTAGGGAATTTTTAGCATAATTACAAGAGTTATGAATTGATGATGGATAGAACTCCCACCTATAGGGTTCAGGCAGAAACACGGCCCCCTAACCAGGTTGCGAGGATGGCACGGACATGATTTTAGGGGCACGGATGAGGCCGGGGTGGAGAAGGACTTGGCAAAGGCCGAGGACATCTAATCTGCTACAATTGCAGAGGACCAAGACACTATGCCTATGATTGCACTAACCCAACATGTCTGTCGTGCGAGTACTACACTTTGTTTGATCATGAATCAGAAGACTTCCCTATGTTGATAGCAAGGATACATGACAAAGGGGTGCTACCACATTCGCCAACTCAAAACCTGCAGATGATGAGGTCGAAGCCACACGAAGAGGATCCAAACATGAATATAGTGCTCTGAAGTGGAATTGCAATAAGAGATGACAAGGGGAAACAACCAGAACACAGTACATGGGTTCACAAAGATCCGGCGAAGGAGGCTGAGTTCGATTTGGAGCACGCACGTGAAAACTTCATGGAAGTGAAGAAGAGCTTCGTTGAGGACTCCACCTCAGGGAGCCAGGATAATCCTGATCAAGAGATGGACCCTTCTATGCTCACAACCTCCTTGGAGACCTATATGAAGTTATTGTGCCATAGTAAGGCTATGAAGGTGTTACAAGAGCTCATAAAAAAGATGCCTCGGAAATGCTCTGGGTGAGCCACACGTAACGTGAAATATTGGCAAGCATAAAACAAGAACTGGACGGGAGATGAGACCGACTGCAAAGATATGAGAGTCAAAGGATGCTCTTGAAAATAGTCCCGTTGCATAAATATTTTCAATCTGAATCTAATGTAATTTGAATGGGCTAAAATGGACTTTGGATGAAGAAGTTATTGTAAAAAGAAGTTTTCCCATTGTCCTTTGAAAAGGAGGCACTTTATTATATAAATAGGACTTAAGAGAAATAAAGGCTTTCTATGGAAAAATCGCATCGAGAGGTTCAAAGGGAGGACTTAGAACAAAGGCCTTAAGGACCCCCGATTAGCGATCTTTGATATATTAAATCTTAGGTAGGCTACCATGTGATATCGGGACCCTAGGCAAGTCGATTGCAATATGCGATGGTCGGCGATCAGCGATCGGCACAGTCAAAGGGAAGACCCCCAGGGCCATTGCGATTGTGATATCCGACATGCGATTGGGGCTGATAGCGATGCACTAATATCGCCGATCGGCGATCCACAAATCCCTAATACAAGGAGCCAATGCTAATGCGATGTGCGATTGTGACTTGTGACAAAGCGTGGACCCAATGAGGTTTATGAACGTGGTTGAATAATATTTGAAATTCAGAATTTTAGATTTTCTATGTATTCCCATGTATTTGGGTTTGTTACCATGTGACAATGTGATTGCAATATTGCGACCAAAGGTGGACCCGATAAGGATTATAGACACGATTTCATATTATTTGAAATCTGGATGTGCGGATTTTCTTTGTATTTCCATGTAATTGGGTTTTGGCCTTATGCAATGCGATTTGCGATGAGCAATGAAGAACACGGACCTGACAGGTTTATAGGGGCAATTCTATATTATTTGAAGTCTGGTTAAATGCTCAATGATGTGTTTTCACCAGTTTTTCCTGTGTATTGCGTTACATGTTTGAACGTGGGATTTATGCAGGAGGAAGGCTGAACAGTTGGTTTTTTGGTGCCCAATGGTTCATTTCCATGAGAAACTGATTCTTTTGTGAAAACGCGTGGTTTTCCATGATGGAGGACTGTAACCAAATGGTTACAAATACACAGAGAGCTCAATTGATAGGGTTACTAAAGGTTGCTGAGATTTGCTTGGAGGTCGAATGAACCACTGATAAGATAGAGAGTCAGAGCGAGAGCCAAATCTGAGAGCCAGAGCTAGAGATAGAGCCAGAGACGAGAGCTGAGAGCTAGAGATGAGTGCATAGGCATAGCCACTAGAGATTGGAGGCAAAGCTGTAGAGCCAGAGAGCTCAAATGGACTTCTAAAGAACCATGAAGCTGCAATGTAGTTTAGAACAGCAAAGAGGTTGAAATGATCAAGCTGTTGCTGGTGACTATTGTACTAAAGACAGAAGAAGGATTCCAGAGACAATATAGCATCCTGAGGGAGTCAGAGAGGCTAGAAGCTCAAGAAGCTCAGAGCACTGACTGAAGGAGTCAAGTCAAGAGAAGCCTAGATATGTCTGCAACTAAAGGACAACTAGCTTGAACAAACCATCATTCCTTCCATTAAACCTACAACAATAGTTGAATTTATATGTTACCAAGCATCTTCGACCTATAACCTAGGAGATTTTCTTGGAATCCTAACATAATTGGCACCGCTGCTGGGGAGAGGAGATTGAAGCTCAAATTCCTTGGGGGAACAACAAAGATCTAGTTTTGATGATCGACAAATTTTGGACACATTTTTGGTTGTAATCATCTATCTGGTGACATTACCGGAGGACCAACCTTTGGGCGACTCCACATCACAGTTCTGGCTCATTTTGTGAGACACGCTCGAAGAAATCCTCAGAAGTCACCAACTAACCTAGTGCCTGACCCTGAGAAGATTGTCAAGCAGAGAAAGACATCACAAAAAGGAGCATCAGGATGAGGTAAGCCTAAACAATCTTATGTATCTCTGCAAGAAAGGATTTTAACTGAGCATATACATGTTGAAAATATAGAGCTTAGCACTACCAGTGAAGAAATAATCCCAAAGATTCATAAATCTCCTTGTTCAATAAGTTCCCCTTTGGATCTTAGTCCAAAGGAAACCTCCCCTATAGTCCATCATATTCCTTTGTCCTTGTCAGTCATTTCTCAGCTCCCTACCTTTCAAACTGCCATTACCCTTCCATCTACCCCAGTCATGGCAGGCCCACAAGCACCCACTAAAATGGAAAGAATCATAGCTGCTAGGTATGGACCTCTGGTGTTGCCTGTTCCTTTGAATGCCATGCCTGCAGGAGAATATTAGAAATACATGCCTAAGTTCACTGGTACAAAGGGAGTGACAGCTAAAGAACACCCTTAGTCTTCTTATAGCTATGCTGATAACCTAGATATCGGTGAGGATGATGTGTGGATGAGAGTATTTGTCCAAAGCCTTGTGGTTCAGAGAGCTGACCCCTAGGTCTATAGCAAACATTGAAGCATTGGATGATGTGTTTTTAAAGAATTGGAGAGATAAGAAAGACCTGCTATATTACCATACTAAGTTTGGCAACCTGAAAAAGGAAAAGGGGAGTTATTGTCTTACTTTAATAAAAGATTCAATTGGATGTATAGCAAAATACCAGTCGAAGTGAAACCTACCCCCACGTTTTCAAAGCTCACCTATGCCAATGCATTTGATTCTGATTTCTGCCTACTATTAAGAGAAAGGAGATGTGCTACTCTAGTCGAAATGCAAGATGCAACGTTAGAGGTGGAATCTAATATCATGGTTGTAGAGAAACTTAAAGGACATGTTGATAGGAGGAGACAACGAGGTGAGGCTTCATCCTCTTCTTCATCTTCGGAACCTAAAATAGATAAAATGACTAAAATGATAGAGTCATTGGCTGCTGAAATATCCAAGCTAAAGGTTGAATAGAGTTCTGGGAAGGCAAGGCTGCCTAGCACATTTGCTCCTGGAAATCCAAATCCATTCAAAAGGGAAAATGAACAATTGTAGATCAGTCAAAGAGGCAAAGAGGCCAGTGAAGAACAAAGGGTTAAGACTCCTTTCCAAAACGTAGTCATGGAGGAGGAGGAGCTTGATGAAGAGGATGAGATTCACTCCATGGAAGACAAGGGTAGTGCTACCTTTTTGACATTGGCTGACTATGAAGAGTCATTACTCAAAGACCAGACCTACTAAGAGTGGGACAGAGAAGCTATTATAGAGACTGAAGACCAAAAAACATACAACCTGAGGTCAAGAACAAACAATGCCAAAGAGAATCCTGCCCAATGGAGCAGTATGTCAGCAAATTGAAAAGACCAACAGTTGATCTAGTCTTCCTCAAAGCACTGGCTCAAGAGGTAAGAGGCTCTGACAAGTCCCCTCCCTGTTATAGACATTTTTGGGCATTGCAACCCCAATCATAAATGTTCATAAACCAAGGGATCCTAAGTCCCTAAAGGTGTTGTTCCAACCCATAAAAGAACAAGGTCATATGATTACAGCATCTCCCAGAAGTTCTCCATGAAAAACTACTCAGAACTGGTCAAAACTGGACCATTTCACCTGCTCGATGGTCAAAGTGCATTGCACCCCACCTAAATACACACAGTAGGTGTGATGCATGTTGAAAAACCCTTCTATGGGGTGCGATGGGTGAGAGTGGAGTGGAATATTCTAGAAACTTCTCCTGTGACACTTGCCTCTCTGCATTCGCCCAGGGATGAGTAAGAGATCATCAATCTCCAAGTGGAATCAAGGACTATCAGAGAGAGGACACTAATCAAATCTCAGAAGCTGACTCACCTCCCTTGCAGACATCTATATATGGATCCCTCATCCCAGAGATCCGAAGGCTGGAATTTTGTATCTTGTATGGAAGTGTTGTTGGTTTCTTGGTGCAATATCATAGTGTCGGGTGATCTAAGCTTTTCATGAGGTGAAGAAGGGCTTTCTTGCTGAGAGGATGATGTTGGCTCAGAACAATTGGTTGTAATCCTCTTTGCTCTTTCTTGATTATCAATAAAGCTATTCAAGTTTTCCTCCACATTATTGTATGATTGATGTTATATGCATTTGTGTGGTCAATATATATATGGTCCTATATTGTTTATGATAATAGATCTATGTTCTTGGATAGTGTTATGTTGCTTTGATTCTAGAGGTGCTCTTTAAAGCTGGGTAGACAAGGAAGCAAGTGGCGAAGACCTATCAGAAGGGAGAGGAATCGAGCAAGGAACCAAGCACACTACAGAGGTTGGTCTCCTTATTCCCCTCTTATCTATTTCTCATAAAGGAAAACGAAAGTAGTTTTTAGTTTGTTTGTTTCTAAGGTAGCTACCAGCCTTAGTGGGACTAGCAGCTCTGCATAGACACTAGTTTTCCCGATAACAAAATGGCGACTCCACTGGGGACCAAATAGATTGTTTGTTTATCTATATTTGTTTACTTTATAAACTTACAGACGGAGCTTGAAGTCAAGCCAGCTAGCCTTCGAACTGCATTTGCTATGCAAGTGCAAAGTAGATCAATGCTGCTTCAGTCTATCTCCGAGTTTTGTTTATGAATTAAAGGATTGATTTACAAGCTCTATAATTGCCCTTGTGGTGGCTCTAGTAACCTCATAAGATCTACCCCTGCGATTGATTTACTGATTACCACTTGCCCGGCCTAAATCCTTGAACTGAGCTGCAAACTATGACCCGGAACCCAACTAAAGTCTCGTCCCTAGTCCATCGCACTGTGTCTTCTTTGAAACCTGAATGCATCTCACTTCCCAAGTGTAGTAGGTGCGTTGCATTTCAGTTTCCATGTGCTACAGGTGCGTTGATCAGACCTCTTCTTCTCTTAGATTTTGGCTTTTGTGTTCATACTTTTCAGCTCTATTCAGGAGTTTTGCTGCCAGTAGTCAGTACACCTCTGTTGAAACCCCCTTCCTTTCCATTATTCGCCTCCATTGTGCAAAGAACTGTAAATGTTTTTATGTATTTTGAGTCATTTTCGGTTCTCCTTTACAAAGAAGTAGCGTAATTGTACTGTCGTTTTCAGTCATAGAAGAGAATCTGATTGTTCTTGATAGTCGATTACACTGTTACTCTTGCATTTGATTTGAATTAGTAGTTTTTCAAGTGTTGAAAGAAAGTTTTCAATTCCAAATAGCAAAGTGTCATCACTGTCCTCATTTTGTCTTGAAAAGAAACTTGTTAGTAATGTCGCTTTGAAAAATAATTCAAATTTGCGCTTAGCTTTCTTTTTATCATTCACACATTAAGAAGGCTAAAAACAAATACATGCATGTGCATTTTCATTTAGACTGTTTGTTGGTTTGATTTAGGACAAGTGCATATAGTGTGTGCTCTTTGCTCTATGTTGAAAGAAAATCATATCTCTTTCCTTAGTAGCTAGGATTTTCATTGCAAAAAGAAGATCAAACGATTGTTTATCATCTTAGATTGCATTTTAGGAATTGTACATCTACATCACGTGGTGAACCTGAAAGGAAAATTTCTTAAGCAAGATCAACTATAAAATAAATTTAATGAATCTAAAAACGCTTTGGAACCTAACGCACAACATTTAGAAGTCTATGCTAGAGACGTATTCTGACGTCGTAAAGCCTGGTAACTATTGTTTTCACTATTGGTTGGGTGATTCCTCCACTTTGAGACGATAAGTGCCAGTACAGACTTGTGCTTCCATGTACCATCGAGTATATATTGGTATACCACAATAGGCTTTATCCTTTATCCATAGGAAGCCGTGTTTGCCGCCCTATCGATCGCAATGCACTGAACACAACATTCGGGAAGATTGACTGTTGTACCGTAAAAAGTATTCTGCAGTTTTGCGATTGGTTTGGTAATCCCTCTGTCTAGATTTCCAGAGAAGTTTTTTTCGTTCCTTTTTAGATTCCTTAAAGGAAAAGGTCCGGCTGAGCACTTGTCACTTCAAGCTCATTAAAAATCGAAGGCGACTAGAGTCATCTTTTCTTTTTTATCGACTCTTAAAAATTGAAAAAACAAGTTGTGTCAAAGTGTCTAAAATTCATCTAATTCGGAAACATACTTCCCCTTGATTTTTAGTTGATTGAGTAATCCGCAATCGTGGAAGAAATTCAATTGAAACCCGTCGTTCGCAGAGGCTTATGAGTCAAATGTCTTTGTCTCCAAAGTCGAAACTGTTACGAACAAAGTGAACTCGTTTAACCAGTTCCAAATCCCCTAGTAAAGTTAGAACAAGTGTTCCAACACCATCTGAGACTCCGGTTACTCCAAACATTTCTGGTATCCCTGCCTTTGTAGAAGAAGTTCAGCAGCCACCAGAGGACAGTAGAACTGATCCTAGTGTGAAGGTAAACACTTGCATTACTGAACCAGCACCATCTACAGCTGATTCGGAAGGTGTTATTCCCCAAGCATCTGTCGCTGCAGATTCTATACCTTTTTCGGCACCAGAAATATTTTACGGACCAGACGGTCTACCTCTTCCACCTGGTCTGATTGCTATAGAAGAGATTGTGGAAGATCCTCCATCTAGAACTCCATCGTGATTTGGAGTCGGGATCACTCTATATCCATCTTCATCAGAAATTAGTCTACCGCCATCGGAAGCTCCTGTAGAATCACTAGGCAATCTTTTGGATAGAATAGAAATGTCTGAATAACCGTCGACATCTAGGACTGTGTCATCCGACACAGTGACGACAGAACTTCCTGCTGTCACTCCAACAATGTTCGCCGGCACACTATCTGTCCCGACTAGCTCTCAATCGCTAGATGGGGCCCACTCAGGGGCCATTTCGATAGTATGGTCTGTTCCTGTTTGTTCATCCGGAATGGTATGCGGGAACTCTTATGTTGAGTCTCAGCAAATTGATCCTTCACTGTGTCAATTTGGGCAGTCTGGACCTCAAGGGAAAACCATTCCCTTAAGTACCGGATTACCGTCGTATGGGGGCCAATATACCATTTCATTGTCTCCTCCAGGAGGACAACCATACGAGAGTTCACAACAAAATTCACGTTATGCTGGAATTACATCTAGCGGTTGGGTGCCAATATTGCCTCAACAACCAAGAGTTGTATATTCGATGCAACAATGTTTACCTATGTCAAATATACCAACTACACCGGCTATTGTGATGGTGTCGCAAGTACAAGCGTTGCCTATTGTATGCCAACCTTAGGTTTCTCAGGTTGTAATGCAACAGCCTCTTGTCCCTACGACTCAACCACAATCGCCAACTAGTGGAATGAGACAGGCCCAAACGGGTACAATTACCCCTCATCTTGGTCAAACGGTCAGTATTGGACAACAACATATGGCTTCACAACCATTGCTGGTACAATACCAACAACCGCAATTCCAACAAGTATACCAAGGATCTGAGCAACAAATCTTTGCAAATAGTGGGCAGTCGTATATTCAAAATGGTCAAAATCAAGCATTCTACAATGGTTATGCCCATCAACCTTACCAAATTTACCAACATCAAATGCATTATGTTGGTATGCAGAGACCAACTGTTCAAGCAATCCCATCTTATCTTGGGTATGCTTCACCAAACCTGAACCAACAGTTACCCTTCATGGCAACTTTGGAGTTACCGGATCTAAATAGGTTAACGAATGATCCAATTGCTTACGCTCCTTGGTGGCCAGTGATTCTGCATAAACATCCTTCAGATATTCCTAAATTTAATGGAAATCCGGGTGAAGACCCGTCGAATCACATGATGACTTTTCATCTGTGGTGTTCATCGAACACCCTAAACGATGATATGATTAGGCTTCACCTTTTTTAGAGGACGTTAACTGGTCCGACAGCAAAATGGTATATCGAGTTACCTAGAGCTTCATTTGACAACTTTAGTACCCTAGCCGCAACATTTTTAACCCATTTTCAGTTATCGATAAGGTACGAAATGGGAACAGAACTTCTTACCAATTTCAAGCAAACAACAACCACTCACATATCCGATCATATTCATGAGTGGCGACGTCGTCGTAGAATGGTAAAAACATATGTTCCTAATCAGCTTTTAGCTGAGTGGTTTATTAAGTCATTATTACCTTCCATTACAGAAGATGTGGAAAAAGGAGGAGTCGTCACTGAAGAGCAAGTAATTGCTCATGCACAATATTTAGACTTGATTTATACTCACTTTGGCATGCTCTATGATAAAATCCCTGATGCTCCCAGACCGGAATTTTCCATCCCTCCTCCTCTTAAATCGAACAATGACTCTCATGCTGACGATGGCGTGATTGGTGCGACAAACACGAGATCGACAAAGGCTACATCTAAAAAGGCCCGTAAGATTTCTAGTCAAAATGCAAAAGAAGAACTTCTCGCCTCGGAAGTAAATGCCGTCTCGACTGATAAAGGCAAAGAAACCAAGCAACCAGGAGGCAAGAAGAAAAACAAAGGGAAGAAGAAGAAACAGGAGGAATCATCACCTGAAAATTCTTCTGCAAACCCTCATGGAGATAGGAAACCAAAAAATCCATGCTTAATATGTGATGAGGATCATTGGACAAAAAATTGTCCACATAAAGCTGAGCTTAAAAGATTCTTCAAGAATTCAAAAACCTCGGCGGTATTGACTGATCCGTTTCCAAATCCAGGGACAAATCTGGTTGCTAGTGAAAATGCTTCCCGTCCCAAGTATTGATGTTGTCGGTTTCGAAACAGCAAAATGATGCTTTGATATCGACAAGGAACAAAGATTATGGAAATCCACAACTGTCGATCATCAAGGATAAAGATCAACCTAGTAGTTCGACAACAACTTCAATAGAAGTTCCACCACCCATCATTCCAGAGCTAACAATAAAACCGCCAAAGGGAGTAGTACACAAGTTGACATTTAATCCTCGTGCAAGAGCAGCACAACATTATAATATAGTGGAAGATCTGGCCCAATCGCCATCTGCTATGACGACACTTGAGGTACTGCAAAATTTTCCATCCCAAAAGCAGGCTTTATTATCAGCTATAGGTGGGATAGACCCAAAGGATTCTAATCTTGTGTCCTTTAATCATAAAGGACATAATCCTTAGTTACCAGCTCAACTAGCTTTCCTCATTCAAGTGAAAGCCCTCAACAAAACTATTCATCGAACAATTATTGATGAGGGGACATCTACATGTATTATGTCGATGAGTTGTTGGAAAACTTTAGGATCTCCAACCTTGTCGCGATCTTCGACAACATTAAAAGAATTTGACGGACGAACGTATACCGCATATGGTATTATAAGTAACTTGCAAGTTGAACTAGGAGGGAAAATAGTAGAAATAGATGTCGAAGTAATCGACGGAAACCTCGATTACAAAATCTTACTAGGAAGACCATGGATATATGCTATGGCTGCGGTTGTGTCAACATACTTTAGGAAGATTGCATTTCCTTTTCAAGGAGGAATTACAATCGTCGACCAACAAACATTTCTCCCCAATAGTTCCCAAGTTACGGGAAGCATTCCGATGATCCATGGAAGCCCCCATACGCTTCAAAATATCGGAGTAGGCCTACTAAAAGACCCTATATTAATGGGGACTTTTGCCCTCCCGCCTCCAATCAATCTGGCGGAAGTGGCGATGGTGGGAACCTCCAATATGATATCTTCGATTCAAAAGATCTCAGAAAATGATATTAACATGGATCATCCACAGGTATTGCCTCCAAGCCCAATAGAAATATTGAGCAATCAATGTTTTCGGCATGGGAGGCAGACCCAAATCAACGCTCATCAAGCGTTTGGACAGACAGGTCTAAGGAATATGGCACCCCATTAGATCCTTGGTCGCAAGTGCATTCCACTGACGAAGGAATTGTTCAGTCAATGATAACTGACGGGGCACCATGGGAAGACTACCACCATCGTTCCCATCTTCCAGATTATCAAGAAGATACTCCTGGTGACCTTCATCATCCTTTAGTTTTTGATTTCCTATCGAATACTGTAAACACGGTGGATTCCGAGCGAAACTTGTCCAATATTGAAGAGACTATCGCCATAAATATCTCGACCAAAATGGATGTCGTAGAGAATATTTATGTTGGCAAATGTTGTTCTCCTTCAGAACTGGAAATATATAACGCTCTTTTTCGCGAATTCAAAGATGTCTTTGCTTGGTCATATGATGAAATGCCGGGCATTGACTCGAGTATAGTTGAACACGAAATCAAGATGTATCCAGATGTCAAACCAGTACGACAACGGCTACGGCAGGTGCACCCCAAGAAAGCCGCTGCCATCAAGGCAGAAGTTGAAAAGCTTCTCCATGCAGGTTTCATTTACCCGGTTCCTCTAACCGATTGGGTATCGAACATTGTTCCTGTAATGAAAAAACAAGGAACAATTAGAGTGTGTGTCGATTATAGGAATGTAAATCAAGCTTGTCCAAAAGACAACTATCCTACACCATTTATTGACTAGATAATTGATGAATGCGCCGGATGTGAAATCTTTTCATTCATGGATGGATTCTCCGGGTATAATCAAATAAATATCCGCCCACAGGACCAATCAAAGACTGCATTTATTTGTCTGTGGGGCACATTCGCATATCGCAAATTACCCTTTGGTTTAAAGAACGCAGGGGAAATGTTTCAGAGGGCAATGAATTATGCCTTCCACAACATCAAAAACATCATTCAACCATATCTTGACGACCTCCGGCTCATTTGCGAAAGCGGACCGATCATCCGCAGCATTTAAGAGCGATATTTCTACGTTGCCGACACTACAAGATATGACTCAATCTACACAAATGTGTGTTCTGTGTCAGTTCTAGTCGTTTGCTTGGACAGGATTCGTCTCGACCCATGTAAGGTTCAGGCAATCATAAATTTGCCTCCACCTTAAAATTTGCTTCAAATTCAGAAACTCCAAGGTAAAGCAAATTTTCTGAGGAGGTTCATTCCAAATTACGTCGAACTTGCTAAAGGTTATACACGTCTATTGAAAAAGGAAGTGCCCTTTGTCTGGGATCAGGTTGTGCAAGCTTCCTTTGATTCTTTAAAAGAATCCCTAATGAATGCATCATTAACGTACGCTCCGGATTATCAAAAAGACTTTAACCTGTATCTGGCTGCAGTGGATACAACCATCACAATGGTTTTAGTTCAAGAAGACAATGGAATTGAACATCCTATATATTATTTAAGTAGCAACTTAAATGATACAGAAAGAAAGTATTCCTATGTTGAAAAGCTTGCTCTCGCAGCTGTTCAAGTGATATAGAGATTTCGGCATTATGTCCTCTTTCGAAAAACTACCATTCTGTCAGATTGCAACCCCATGACTTATATATTGTGGCAACAGTTGCTGGGGGGAAAATATTCAAAATGGATAGCAATTCTTCAAGAGTTTGATCTGGAATTTGTAAAATCCAAATCGAAGAAATCCCTGGTATTCGCGGAATCACTATGCGATCTCCCATCATCGTCCAACGATGAAACATCCGAAGAAACCATCGTGGATGAATCTTTGTTTTTGATATCTTCAAGCAATCCGTGGTATGGAGATATAATCATATATCTCCAAACCTAAAAATATAGGCGTAATACATCCCGCTCGGAACAAAAACGTATTCAATACCAATCAAAAGACTACATGATCGTCGGTGATACGCTTTACCGTCGTGGTGTCGATACAGTTCTGAGGAGGTGCCTCACCCATGAAGAGGCCAAAAAAGTCCTCAATGATTGCCATTCAGGCACGTGTGGGGGGCATCAATCTGGTTATGCTACAGGGCAAAAAATTTTACGAGCAGGATACTTCTGGCCAACAATGGTCAAAGATTGCATAACCACAGTCAGAAGTTGCCATGCATGTCAAATTTTCGATAGCAAAACCAGAAAACCACCGGTACCTCTGCAGCCAATAGTTTCTATTGGGCCATTCGCCAAATGGGGCATAGATTTCATGACATGTAACCCCACCTCGACCGGGGGCCATGGGTATATCATAGTCGCAGTAGACTATTTTACCAAATGGGCCGAGGCGATGCCTACATTAGATAACACTGGTGAAACAACTGCCCTTTTTCTTTTCAATCATGTAGTCGCCAGATTCGGCATTCCATAGGTTATAGTCACAGATCATGGATCGCATTTTCGCAATCACATGATGGTTGAATTGGCTACCAAATTAGGGTTGTCCCATGACAGCTCTACTCCGTATTACCCGCAGGCCAACAGACAAGTTGAAGCAATCAACAAGGTCCTGAAGCGCATGCTGCAAAGGATGATTGGAGTCCACAAAAGGAGTTGGCACCTGATCCTGTACTCGACCTTGTGGGCATACCGAACATCGGTAAGGAATGCGACCGGGTTTACACCCTTCCAACTGGTGTATGGCCTGGAAGAAATCTTACCAGTTCAGTGTGAAATCTCGTCCCTCAAGCTCGCAATCGACCTTCTACCCGGAACTTCAGAAGAGGAGGCTCATTTCTTGGAACTAATCCAATTGGATGAAACCTGTCGTGATGCCGCTTTGGCTAATGAAGCCCATAAGAAACGAGTCAAGGCACAGTTTGACAAGAATGTCAAACCCCGTGTCTTCTCAGAAGGTGACTTGGTCTTGCTTTACGACCAAGAATCTGATATATTGGGAGCAGGTAAATTCAAGTCTTTATGGATGGGCCCCTATATTGTTAAACATGTATTAGCAAAAGGAGCCTATGTGTTAATGGATTATGACAGGATTCCGTTGGTGCAACCCCGTAATGGGTTGTACCTTAAGCGTTACTACGCATGACGTAGTGTAGTAACCCATATTCTTTTGTTACATTTTTGTTTTCACTAAGGGTAATCGTTTTGGTTAAGTAATCCACTTTTTACATTTGTTGCAGATGTTGAACCTATTGGAATCATTTGTTGGATATGCCGATGGAGCAAGCCGTAGTCCGCGGAACCTATCTTCCTCAAAGCACTAGCTCAAGAGGTAAGAGGCTCTGACAAGTCCCCTCCCTGTTATAGACATTTTTGGGCATTGCAACCCCAATCATAAATGTCCATAAACCAAGAGCTACTAAGTCCCTAAAGGTGTTTTTCCAACCCCTAAAAGAACAAGGTCATCCGATTACAGCATCTCCCAGAAGTTCTCCATGAAAAACTACTCAGAACTAGTCAAAAATGGACCATTTCATCTGCTCCATGGTCAAAGTGCATTGCATCCCACCTAAATACACATAGTAGGTGTGATGCATGTTGAAAAACCCTTCTATGGGGTGCGATGGGCGAGAGTGGACAAATGGGAGGGTCAATCCGCAAGGTGGAGGAGCATGGAATCCTCCAGAAACTTCTCCTGTGACACTTGCCTCTCTGCATTCGCCCAGGGATGAGTAAGAGATCATCAATCTCCAAGTGGAATCAAGGACTATCAGAGAGAGGACACTAATCAAATCCCAGAAGCTGACTCACCTCCCTTGCAAACATCTATATATGGATCCCTCATCCTAGAGATCCAGAGGCTAGAATTTTGTATCTTTTAAGGAAGTGTTGTTGGTTTCTTGGTGCAATATCATAGTGTTGGGTGATCTAAGATTTTCATGAGGTGAAGAAGGGCTTTCTTGGTGAGAGGATGATGCTGGGTCAGAACAATTCGTTGTAATCCTCTTTGCTCTTTCTTGATTATCAATAAAGCTATTCAAGTTTTCCTCCACATTATTGTATGATTGATGTTATATGCATTTGTGTGGTCAATATATATCTGGTCCTATATTGTTTATGATAATAGATCTATGTTCTTGGATAGTGTTATGCTGCTTTGATTCTAGAGGTGCTCTTTAAAGCTGGGTAGACAAGGAAGCAAGTGGCGAAGACCTATCAGAAGGGAGAGGAATTGAGCAAGGAACCAAGCGCAAGACAGAGGTTGGTCTCCTTATTCCCCTCTTATCTATTTCTCATAAAGGAAAATGAAAGTAGTTTTTAGTTTGTTTGTTTCTAAGGTAGCTACCAGCCTTAGTGGGACTAGCAGCTCTGTATAGACACTAGTTTTCCCGATAACACTTCCCTTTCAGTTTCGAATCAGAAGTCCAAAAATTGAAAATATCTGTACCTCTGATAGAACTTGTAAAGAGTGAGGCCTTTAGGAAGCCCATCCTTGATGCCCTTGAACTAAAGGCCACACAAGCATCCAATGACTATGTCAATTTATAGGATGATAAACATGCAGTTGTGCTTAGCCCAATGACTAAACCCTCTGATAATAGTTCCCCATCATTTTATGTCTCCTTAACCATTCATGACAAAATCCTCCATAACTGCCTGCTGGACACAGGTGCCAGTCATAATCTCATGCCCAAAGCTGTCATGGAAGAGTTGGGCCTTGACATTACCAAACCTTATCATGATTTATTCTCCTTTGATTCGAGGAAGGTGAAATGTCTGGGATTAATCAAAGACTTGGCTATCACCCTAACTCAACTACCCATGAAGAGCATGATGATGGATATTGTGGTAGCAGATGTCCCCCCTAAGTTTGGTATGCTACTTTCTAGAGTTTGGATTAAGAGGTTGGGTGGGACATTGCAAAATGATTTATCTTATGCCGCTGTCCTAGTTTTTGGAGGAGAAAGCAGGAGATTGTACAGGGAATCCCAACTGGCTTATATCATCAGTGATGAGAAGAATCCCATTAATCATCCCATTTATGTTGTGGACATTGATTTGGGGGCATGTATTCTCCAAATTGAAGAATCCTAGAAGGCCTTGGTGCAGCTCAAAAAACTAGTAGACCAGGCCATGGAAGAAGAAGGGACACAGGTTTGGAATATGTTCTTTGATGGAGCATGTTCAAGGGAAACTGCAAGAGCAGGAGTGGTGCTAGTGTCTCCAAAACAAGAAAGCACACATTTGTCCTTCAAGCTGACTTTTCAGGTCACCAACAATATAGCAAAATATGAGGCTTTGATATGGGGCTTAAACGCTGCCAAAGACATGGGAGTCATAGACATAAAGGTGTTTGGAGATGCTGATCTCGTCATTCAGCAAGTGAACAAAACATTCCAAGCAAGGCACCCAAGGCTGAAAGCATACAGAGATGAGGTATGGAGACTCAAAGAATCTTTTGATAGCTTTTGTATCTCATATATTCCTAGAGTAAAAAATCAGCTTGATGATTCCTTGTTGTGTCTGCTAGCATGTTCATCCCTTCCATGCCCCTTAAGTTGGTTTATGAAGTCCAGATAAAATATAGACCATCCTTGCCTAATAATTTCCAGCACTGGAAAGTCTTTGAGGATGATGATGAAGTAAATAGATTTATGCAAGTCATTGATGAATTCTCTGAAATGAAAATTGATCAAGAGAATGAAGCCTTGGAGGAATGTCCCCAACCCAAGCTAAAGAACAGAATTGGCCAAGATAGTATTGTACAACTACCTAGCAATCATATCCCTAAAGGGCTAGTGCCTCTAGAGAAGCTGTTTGACCAGAATGATGTGCCTCATAAGATTGCCCAAAAAGAAGATCAATATGCAGTCCATTGGCATAACATAGGGAGTCCTGATCATCCAAAGTATATAAATTTGTCCACTCATTTGTTTGCTACCCAAAGTTCTAAGTACTACACCTTAATGAAGCAATTTGCTGATGTCGTTGCCTGGGAATACAATGACCTTAAGACTTATGATAAAAAGATTATCCAGCATAAGATCCCATTGGAGAAAGACACCATCCCTTTCAAGCAAAAGCTAAGGCCCATAAATCCTCTGCTCCTTCCCCTAATTGAAAAGGAGATCAAGAAGTTGTTGGTTGCCAAAATCATAGTTCCTCTGAGATATTCAAAATGGGTAGCCAACTTGGTAGTGGTGAGGAAGAAAAGTGGAGAAATTAGGTTGTGCATTGATTTCAGGAACCTGAACAAATGCTCTAAGAAAGACAACTATCCCCTACCCAAGATCGATTTGCTGCAGAAAGTCTTAGGAGCCAAAGTCATGTCTTTCTTGGATGGATTTTCAGGGTACAACCAAGTTGCTGTACATCCAGATGACCAAGAAAAGACTCCTTTCACCACTCCTTGGGTCACTTTTATGTAATTCAAGATGCCTTTTGGGCTGATGAATGCTGGAGCTACCTTTCAGAGAGCTATGGATATAGCGTTTGGAGGAGAGAAGGATAAGTTTATCCTTGTCTACTTAGATGATATAATAGTATACTCCAGCAGCCACTAGGATCGTTTGCAACATTTGAAGAAAGTGTTTCTGAAGTTCAAAAGGTTTGGGATATCAGTGAACCCTAAGAAGTCAAAGTTTGCTTTAGAAGAGGGCAAGCTTCTAGGAAACATTGTTCCTACTGCAGGTGTCAAGATTGACCCAGAAAGAGTGAAAGGAATACAGACCTTGTCTGTCCCTAGATCAAAAAAGGACATCCAGTCCTTTCTGGGAAAAATAAATTTCGTAAGGAGGTTCATCCCTAATTTCGCAGAACTGGTAAAGCACATCACCTCCATGCTAAAAAGGGGGTTAGACATCAAATGGACTGATACAACAAGAAGATCTTTTGAAGCCATCAAAAGAGCTATTGTGGAAGCTCCCAATTTGATCATCCCAGACTATAACAAGGAGTTCCATATCTTCTCCTTAGCTTCTGGCGACACCCTTGCAATAGTCTTATTGTAGAAAGATGAGGAGGGTTCAAAGTGTCCAGTGGCATTTTTCAACAAAACCTCAAGGGATGCTGAACTAAGGTATGATATTATAGAAAAACAAGCTTATGCTCTAATCAAATCTTTGAAAGCTTTCCGAATATACATTCAGCACTCCAAGGTGATTGCATATGTTCCCTCTGCTTCAATGAAAGATGTCCTAACGCAGCCAGACGTTGATGGAAGAAGGGCTAAATGGATTGCAAAGCTTATTGAATTCAACATAGAATTAAAGCTCACCAAGCTGGTCAGAGGTCAAGGCCTTGCCATGCTAATGGCTGAAGGAAATTGTAGCATACTGGACATGAATTGGATAGGCACAAGCTTAGATGACAGACAGACAGGGGAAGAAACAATTGAACCAGGGCAGAACCAATCATTGGTAGAAAATCTAGCTTCTTGTGAGTGGTATTCTAAAATAGTTCAATTTTTGCTGAAGCTAGAAGTTCCTCTAGGCCTAAGTTCAAGCCAAGCCAGGACTATTAAGCTCTGGGTAGCCAAGTTCTGTGTTCATGAAAACCTGATCTACTGGAGGGATCCCTATGGAATCCTTTTAAGATGTCTAGAAAAAGAATAATACATGGAGGTTATGCATCAGTTTCATTCTAGCGTATGTGGAGGACATAAATATTGGAAAACTATAGCCACAAGATCCTCAAAGCTGGGTATTATTGGCCCACCCTGTTTTCTGATGTCTTTTTATTTGTAAAATCTTGTGACAAGTGCCAGAGGTTTGAAGGAAAATAAAGTTTAAATATTTTCCCTTGAAGCCAATACATGCTAGTGGCCCTTTTAAGTAGTGGGGCCTAGATTTCATAAGTGAAACTAATCCACATTCCAGTGGCCAGCATAGATGGATCTTAGTGGCCACTGACTACTTCACTAAATGGACTGAGGCCATCCCTACTAGGAAAGCTAATCACCATGTGGTCATGAAGTTCTTTACAGAAAACATTTTCACCAAGTTTGGCTATCCACACAAATTGATTACAAACGATGTAGCAGCCTTCAGGGGAAAAGAGTTGGTGGACACGTGTGACTCAATGGGCATTAAGCTAATTCATTCCACCTCATATTACCCTCAAGGTAATGGCCTAGTAGAATCATCCAATAAGAGCCTGATAAGGATAATTAAAAAGTTGCTGGAGGACAACAAAAGGAACTGGGATTCTAAGTTGAAGTATGCATTGTGGGTAGACAGGGTGACCACCAAGAAATCCACAGGGAATTCTCCATTCAGGCTGGTATATGGCACTGAGGCCATATTTCCAATTGAATTGACCCTCCATGTGGCTAAGTTCCTGGAGGAAGAGAAGAATGAGGAAAATGACATGATAAAGAGGATTACTGACGTGGGAGAAGTACATCAGATCAGGGATCAATTGGTTGAAAAGTCTGCAGCACATCAAAAGACAGTCAAGGAAGCCTTTGACAGAAAGGAAAAAATGGACAATTTTCAAGTTGGAGACTTGGTGCTCAAATGGAATGCACTGAAGGAAAAGAAAGGCAATCATGGGAAGTTCGATGCTCTGTGGACTGGACCCTTTGTCATTTCTCAGATCCAAGGGAACAAAATTTTCATATTGCAAAGTGTGGAAGGAGAAACAGTTTTTGATGGCCCAGTAAATGGGTGATTTTTGAAAATTTATGTTGTTTATGGACGTTTGGCCTCAACATTGTAAATATGTTCTTTCACAAGGTTTTAGTGTAGGCTTAATTAGACTCCATGCCCAATGGAACACTAGGAAATATTGCTGATCTTGTTTTTGTGTGTAAGGCAATGGTCTATTGTTCTTGAAACCTCACAGGGAGGATTTCATCCCCAGAAGGAGCCAGTGTTAGCTCTGCTGTGCAATGCTGGTTTTCTAAAGATAGAAAGTATCATGGTCTGATTGGTTACGTTCAGAGAGAGGCTAAAATTGGTCACTTTCTCCCTTTTTTCTCCACCCCGCTTATTCTCCTCTATCCTTGTTTCCCCTTTTTTCCTCCTAAACCCTGCAAAATAGTCCCTTTTGACTTTAAGCCCTGAGCACAAAGTCCAAACCCACAATAAAACCTCACCCATATGACTCCACGCTTTCACAACTCATCACGTTCCATCCGCACTGTTGATTACCCGACTCATCTAACGGCTTCCGTCGCACCCAATAAAGGCAACCCGTCTACCTTTCCCCACCGTCAAATCATCCCCGCCAAGATCTAATGGCCTTCCCTCTTATCACGCTCGCAACTCAATCGAACGTTAGCGCGCGATCAGAGCAGTTTTTCTCTCTCATCCGCCGCTACATGTCGATTGCTAAATGGAATCACTTGACCTCCAACTTTTACCGCTTAGGGCCCAAAAGCGGTGTGATGAATACCATTTACCTCCTGACAAATCCGCCCACCCGATAACGACCGTGCAGTTCTGTAGCCTGATCACCATCCGATTTTTCTGCTGAAGATCTGATGGCCCCAATTCACCCTGCTCCCACTTCGGTCTATAGCCTCTGCCGAGCCATCTTCACCATTCGTTTCCTTGATCTGACAACCATTCTTCCCGGTCATTCAAATCGTCCACTCATCCATGCATTCCACCGCCTCAATCATCTCGTTTGTCCAAGGAGGGTGATGACCGGCTTGCCGGTACTAGTCACAGTCAGACTCCAACCACCATATTCAATAGGAAGCATGGCCGAAGGGGGAAAAGGACAAGCATGACCCTGTAACTGAATTTATCAGTTATGGAACTCCACAGCTACGACCACTCCAACAGTGAAAAAGGATAGCACAACACTTTAGCAGATCAGATTCTTCTGCTGAAGCAAGCAAACACATTCAGGGACTCCATTAGGCAGTTAAATGTGGTTGGTGGTCAATTATGACCCTTCCATACCTAAAATGGCCAAGTTCCCTTGTAATGAAATCTATAAATACCCAGAAATAAGATGTAATCAAGGTTGGCATTTGATGTAAGGTTCAACTTCTGGAGACTGTAGATATTTGTCACTTGCAGCGTCTTGTCTTCATTTTCAGCTAATATAATTTTTTTTGCTATTAACTGCTAACTTTCCCTTTCCCTCTGTTCCAAGATTGTGCCTGATATGCTGTGTTCTTGATCTCTTGATGTTTAGCACTAGATAACTATCATCTTATCTCTATGTTAAAATCTTGTATGCATCATTGAATAGGTTACCAAGGTTTCTTCCTATCTAATGCAGTAGAGTTTTCATCTTGTCTTTGCATTAGTAGATTAGATTCACAGGTTTCTTTACTAGTTGCAGCCAGCCATCACATGGTCTTGTGCATCCGCTAGTGTGGTTAGTATTCTCCATATTCACCTTACCTCTAAAACTGTGAGCATTGGTGGTCTAAAGCCTTGAAGTCTGGGGGTGTTCACGCATGTCTGGAGTGAAACAATGTAGAAGTGGTTATCTGGCTTGAACAAACCATCATTCCTTCCATTAAACTTGCAACAATAGTTGAATTTAAATGTTACCAGGTATCTTCGAGCTACAACCTAGGAGAGTTTCTTGGAATCATAACATGTGCTATCAGAGCTGGTTATATCAAAGCATCAAGTTGATTAACCCCACCTTCAAAGAAGGTTATGTCAGAGTTAAGTTATACCAGAGTAGATGGTATCATGATGCAAGTGGTATCAGATCAGAATGCTTGATTCACATAGCAATCTATTTGATTGTTTAACTTGAAAGGTGTTTAAACAATTAAGGATTGATTGTTTGATTGTTTGTAAACTAACTATTGTTTGAGTTTGCAGAAGATAAATCTATTGTTAGCTAAGTCCAGGAGAGGACAAGAAGGAAGAAGGGATGAAGGCATTCTTCTTATCCCAAGGGACCTTAAAGCAATCCTTGAAGCAAATGAGGTTTGTTTCAAAAGGTTGCTTGAATAATCTCTTTGTTAATCTTGTTTGAAGTTCTTTTGTTCATTTTGATAATGAAAACTTCTACAAGTGAGTCCTCAAATTCTTCTTTCTTCACAAGAGTCTTTGATGAATATATGAAGCAAGACTTGTTCATCATGATGGATATGGTGAGAGAAATGTATGAGGATGGAAGGAAGTGCATCATACTTAGAGAGCAGTTGAATTCCATGAAGGAAGGGAAGAAGTTGCTTTCTGACAAATTTCAGCAAATGGAGAGGCAACTTCATATTGCAAATATGAACCTGGAAAGGGTGCATGAGTTGGAGACACAACCCTTTGTTGCAAAAGAAACCTTAGTCAAGTAACAGCTTGAAGAAGAGGTAAATAATTCCAGTTTGTCTTCAAAATCCTCTAAGAATGTTTATATTGGTTCTTTTGAAAAAATACCAAAGGCATGGGTTCCAAGTTAATGTCCAAGATGGGCTATGAAGGAAAAGGCTTGGGAAAACATGCACAGGGTATTGTTGAACCAATAATGGTTGAGGAAAGGCCTAAGTATTTGGGTCTTGGCTATGGACAAGCTTATGGAGAAAGTTCCAAAGCTGCCATGAATACAATTGAAACAGTTCCAAGAAGGAGTTTCATTGCAGGTCTTCTACCTCAAGAGTGTGAAGATTGTATTCTTAGGGAATGCAATAGTGTGAAGCATACTTTGCAGAAAGAAGGTGTATATCAACATACACTCGAACCAGAGAGTTTCAGAAACTCTGACAACCTAAAAGAGATTGATGGTGTTCAAAAGGGAGCTACTTCTTCATTCAATTCACCTCCTCATGAAGGGAATAAAGGTGAAAAAGAAACGTATAAATCTGGTTCTAATCATATTCCTTTTGGCTATGTAAAGCATGATAAATTTCCATATAAGTATGGGAAAAGAATTGCATGTTCCTTTTGTGGTTTGGATAACCATAATGTTTCTAGATGTTGGAAGAGAATAGCCACATATAGGAAAATTTTGAAGGAAAATAAGCAAGGAGCCAAAGGTCCATTGGAAAAGGAAAATCATGTTGTCAAGAAGATGCACATGCATTGCACTTACTGCCATAAGCATGGACACATTATTGAAAAGTGTTACTCTGAATCCAACAATGCTTCCACGAAACTTGAAGAAGGTGGGAAGAGAGAATGGCATAAATGGAAAGGAAGTTTCCATGAATCATGTGTTTTAGGATTATTCACATTTTGCTATTGATGTGCAGATAAAGGAAGGACCTTTGAAATGGATTGGTAAGAAATGGTTAGAGTTCTTATCCAATTAAGGTTGCATGTCTTTTGAAGATGCATTATATCAAGTTACATCTATTTGCATTTCTTTGTTAATGAGATGCAAGTTGCAGGATTTTACCAAGAAGGTGAATGGAAAAGTTGAGTAGCAGACTCACTTTATTGCTACAACATTATGTTCATTTCAACTTCGAAAGTACAGTGTACTTAGGTGAAAGTTGAAGGATGAAACATTATATTTCATTTCAGCATCAAAATTACAATGTGCTTAAGCGAAAACTGAAGGATGAAATGCATGCATAAGCTTGATATGGATGAACACATGGATGTTGAGGATTTCCTTGTATTTAAACATGTATGTGTGATTAACTTGAAGGGTTGATTACTTTGTTGTAAACATGCATGTAATGTTAAAGTTTACTTGGAAAAAGCTGTTTTGGTCTCAAAGATGGAGATGATGGTGAAGTGTTTCATCTTTGAAAAAGAACTTTAGAATTCTTTTTCTACATGCTTGAATTGAAGGGTAAATTATTTTAAAGACATGTTTTGTTAGCTTGTTATCTAGTCAATCATTTGTATGCAGATGTAAAGACATGGAGGTGTTCACAAGATGTGAAATCTGTTTCTTTTGTTGAAGTAGGAATTTGGGCCATCCAGTTGTTGTCTGTAATCCTGTTGTTGTTAACAGTTGTTGTTGACAGTATGTCAAATAGGTACAAATGAAATTTTTTTGAAGCAGATGTAACTTCACATTGGTTTGAGCCACCTTGGATCAATTATCAAGGCAGAGAAGTTCAAACTACCTTTTGTGACCTTCTCAATAGGAATTCTGTAGGAAGTCAAGGAGGAAGATAGTTCTTCCCAGGAGGAGAAGCACATCTAGGAAGGAAATGTTCAAAGGCTTTGGTTCAGAGGCACTATGAAAGGCAAGTGTATGGAGGCTGAAAGAAGAGGGTGAGGTACTCTCATTTACTGTTCAGATCAGTATATCAGTCTTTTGGAGTCCAAAAGATTTTTAGTGGGAAGGCGTGATCCAAATGGATCTAACATAGACTTCTAAGTCTACGAATATTCCTCATAGAGGAAAATGAAAGTCAAAGGATGCTCTTGAAAATAGTCCCATTGCATAGATCTTTTAAATCTAAATATAATGCAATATGAATGGGCTAAAACAAACTTCGGATGAAGAAGTTATTTTAGAAATAAGTTTGCCCGTTGTCCTTTGAAAAGGAGGCAATTTATTATATAAATAGGACTTGAGAGAAATAAAGCCTTTCTATGGAAAAATCACATCGGAAGGTTCAAAGGGAAGACTTAGACATAAGGCCTTAAGGACCCCCGATTAGCGATCTCCAATATATCGGATCGGAGGTAGGTGGCCATGCGATATCGGGACCCTCGGCGAGCCAATTGTGATATGAAATGGTCGACGATAGGCGATCGACACAGTCAAAGGGAAGACCCCTGGTGCCATTACGATTGCGCTATGCGACATGCGATTGGGGCTGATAGCAATGCACCGATATCGGCGATCGACAATTAGAAATCAGCAAATCCCCGATACAAGGAGTCAATGCCAATGCGACGTGTGATTGCAACTTGTGACAAAGTGCAGACCTGATGAGGTTAATGAACGTGGTTGAATAATATTTGAAATCCGGAATTTCAGATTTTCTGTGTATTCCCGTGTATTTGGGTTTTTTACCATGTGACAATGCGATTGCGATATTGCGACCAAAGGCAGACCTGATAAGGATTATAAACACAATTTCATATTATTCGAAATTCGGATATGTGGATTTTCTTTGTATTTCCGTGTAATTGGGTTTTGGCCTTACGCAATGCGATTTGCGATGAGAAATGAAGAACAGAGACCCGAGAGGTTTATAGGGGCAATTCTATATTATTTGAAGTCTAGTTAAATGCTCAATGAGTGCTTTCACCAATTTTTCCTGTGTATTGCGTTACGTGTTCAAACGCGGGATTTCTACAGGAGGAAGGCCGAATGGTTGGGTTTTCGGTGCCCGCCGGTTCATTTCCATGAGAAACTAATTCTTTTGTGAAAGTGTGTGGTTTTCCATGATGGAGGACTGCAACAAAATGGTTACAAATACACAGAGAGCTCAATTGACAGGGTTGCTGAAGGTTGCCGAGATTCGCTTGGAGGTAGAGCGAAGCACTGATAAAATAGAGAGCCAGAGCTTGAGCTAGAGCCGAGAGCTAGAGCCACAGCCAAAGCCAGAGCCGAGAGCTGAGAGCCAGAGCCTAGAGCCAGAGCCAAGAGCAGAGGCATAGCCACCATAGATTGGAGGCAAAGCTGTAGAGCCAGAGAGCTCAATTGGACTTCTAAAGAGCCATGAAGCTGCAATGAAGTTTAGAACAACAAAGAGGTCGAAATGATCAAGCTATTGCTGGTGACTATTGTACTGAAGATAGAAGAAGGATTCCAGAGACAATATAGAATTTTGAGGGAGTTAGATAGGCCAGAAGCTCAAGAATCTCAGAGCACTAACTGAAGGAGTCAAGTCCAGAGAAACCTAGATATGTCTGCAAATAAAGGACAACTAGCGGGATAAGCTGGTATTGTAAACCCATAGCTTCAGTTGTAAACCAATGGAGTTGAGTGTGGAACTTGTAAAAGAAAGATTACCATATTCCCAGAGAGCCTAGTCGAGTTGACTAGAGCTCACAGAGATGTAGCACAAGAGGTTTGGGTGAACTCCTAATTATATTTTTGTCTCATGTGATTGCTTATTTGCTGCATTGTATTTATTGTGATGTGGGTTTTACATCAGCATAAGCAACTCTACGTAAGAACTTGAATAGTTTAAAAACAAACCCAAACATACACCTATTTCAAGTCCTTTATTTCCACAAATCATCAATCATAAGCATAGAACTTGGGAATATATAAGGTTTGGAGTGGGAGAGGTTCTTGTAAGCTGACAAGAAGCCTTTTAGTGCCCCATTTCAGATCAGTATAAAATGGATCAGGTTATTTTGGACTTGGGGTTAGATGCAAATGTCCTATCGAAGCAAACTTGGGAATGAATGGGGAGACCCGCACTGCAATGGTCTCTGATTCAGTTAAGGGTGATGAATCAACAAAAGATCATCCCCATGGGGCAGCTGCAGGGGGTGACTATATATATTGAAGGTGCAAGTGCACTGGCTGACTTTGAAGTAATAGAAATTGTGGATGACAGCAACCCCTATCCTTCGCTCCTGGGAATTGATTGGGCTACTGATATGAACAGGGTAATCAAC